>CM062296.1:83493438-84093438 GCA_031216915.1 Pictodentalium vernedei | reverse complement strand
CGCGCCAAATCACATATACCATGCCCTCTTCTGTGTATCAAAGGCCCATACTCTGGGGCATCTCATTTTCAGTTCCTCCTTCTACCTTCTCAGTACCATTTTTGTCTAATAAGGTGAGAAGGGAATTCCTGTGTGATTTAACACCGATCTCTTGTCCTCATCTGGTTTCTGAAAGACCACTTTATGTGGCAGACAACTTTCATCACTTTTTTTATCATCTATGCACATAAATCACATTGTCATTAAATATGGGGTTTTCGTTGTAATCCCATTTTCATCTGGGTATTGAACAGTAACGTTCTTTAAAGCCCCGGTTTTGGCACATGACGCAGAGAGTAGTCGATACTCATTTGAATTTACAGCGTCTCAATTAGCGCTGAAAATGCTCGTTAATCAATGCTCTCCTTACTGCAGGAAAATGAAGTTGTCTGAAATACACGAGAGCTTTTGCGCTATTATCGAGGTTGGTAGTGAAATAGCAAAATGTACCGATCAAACAGGAAGAAAATATTGAGACTACAGTGTGTGGAGGGTGGATTACTACTAAATCACTGTGGATAGAGTTTTCACTTAGTACTAATTTACATTTTCTGACGACAAAACACAAGACGCACTTACAAACTTCCATCACATGAACCACCGGGTTGCACCCGGTAGTCCATGAAATGAAAGTCTGCAAGTGTTTCTTGTGCTGTTTCGAACAATTTTAAAAACTTTCAGAGTAGAGAATATATAGCGCTCCGATTAAGTATTAGTGCACTCTCTTCCTTCTCTCTATGGGTTCGAAGTTTACTGTCTATTTACATCATTGCATGTTCATATATCCTATTAGAGGTTAGGAATTATGTTAATGATCTTTATTTACAACTATAGAATTACACAATGTTGGACACGCTGTTTTTCTATTGGAATTGAGTTACGCTAAAGGTGCAGTTTGATATGTATAACAATGCGCTTACTCAGCGCGCTGTTACTTTTCAATAGTGCACAATACGGTCACAAGACTTCTAGTTTCAACTGTAGTGTCCAAGGGGTAGTACCTGTAGTAAATGCTAACCAACTATATCAGTTACAGTGTGCGTCAGTATTCCCACTACTGGAAGCATAGATTACAGGACCAACAGTAAAGGCAAATCAAGAGGCTGGTGGTGATGACTGGGGGTGAAAATGGGGAGTACGGGACTATCAACAGAAGATTCGGGTACTAAAGGTAGATGAATGTATGGATAGTCAGTAGTACTGTAAGAGTCCTGGAGACAGTGGCATAGGGACGTGGGGGGAGCAAGGGGGTGGGGGCGTTATACTAAATATCTTCCAGTTCAAATTTCCTCCCACTTGTCAGAACAATGGTGAGTCCAGTCCACTGTGGACATTAGTGTCTACACCCCCTCCCATTAACCCACCTTCACTGAGCTTCTGCATCCAGCTAAAATTGTATAGGCCTCAGAAACATAGTTTATGACTCCACCAAAGAGCTCTCCCCAATGAGGTGTCATAAGCCTAGTTTCTGGGACCAAAATTAAATTAAGACTATTTGAATGGTGTTAATTGTGAAATGCGGTTGTGGTTATTGTTAGAGTGCTGAGATGACGAAAGTGGTATTTTACTTCATCAGATCGTGATTGGATCGCGATGGATTTAAAACAGTGGGTCGAGACTTCATACAGAGAATATAACTAGATCAAGAACGAAGTTGGAAAAGAAACGTAAAGAACATTCCAGATTCAATATTCTAGCATTTCCTTTCTGACTGGTGGAATTCTACAATGCTGTTAGGAGAACAGAGGAGACCCGATTGAAATTTTCTTTCATCTGTTACATAGAATAAATGGCACAATAATGATAGTATACAGATGGATATTTAAGGAATAGTGAATGTCTTGTCGTTGACTACCCCCATATAGAGCCCAGTGAGGTGATGTAGTTCCCGCCGCGAAGCGGAGGGAACTACACCACCTCACTGGGCACTATATGGGCGTAGTCAACGACAAGCCATGCACTAATCCTTATATTATATCGAACACCCATCAAGAAAAACATCTGTCCGATTTGTTAATCTATTACCAAGGTAGCAGCCCCACCAACCAGCGTTATATAGAAAAAATACCATGTTATCCATGTAGTTTTTAAAAAAAACATTTTCTTCTTCCAATACACAGCTAACTTGGATTATTGATATAAGCAGCAGACAGATTTTGAATCGGTCGGCAAGGGTAAACAAAACATTTCCCCCAAACAGAACTGTGTATTCTAGAATCGCGCAACTCGCGAATGAAAGCTAAAATTTTCGAAATTTGACAACGCAGTTTGATAATTTTCACACATTTGTCACACATTTACATTAACGCATAGGTCAGAACGGGATACAAAACTCCGAAGATTCAAATGAATTCCATTATTTATTCGTTTACTGCCCAAAACATACAATTGAATAGCGAAATAATATGAGCAGCGAAACAAACGATTTTTCACATCCGGACGCGTTCTCATGAATGTTGTACCCAGATAAGGATCATTCTCTTCGAAACGAGATATGGATCTTCTCAAGGAATAAAATGAACGCCTCGGAAAATGTGACTTCAACAATGGAAAAGCGATACATTTTTCCACAATGATTTCTTTCCGGGTCGTTTTGTAGATGTTGTGCGTCTGTGAATCGATATTTAAATTTAGCCTCATTAGTTTTATTCGCCCAGTATGAAAAGAAAACTGATATAGTAGTGTGCTAAAAATAGAAAACGTGTAGTGCCTAGGTGTAGTGCCTGGTCAGTTCTGTGGATGCAAACTCCACGAAATAGGGGTGCAGCATTCGTCCAATCAGGAGCCTAGAAGGTCACGTGAGATATAATATAATATTATAGTCTCTATTCATTCACAATATTTGTATTGAAAACTTCTGTAAGAGTTAACTTACTTATGTAATCAAACGTATATATATTTTATTGCAGCAATCATTGTCAAGTCCTGGCAGTTGCTTGGAAGATTTCCATGTTGCGCCATTCATTGAATGCAATGGGGCTCATGGTACCTGTTACCACTTTGCCATCGAATACAGTTTCTGGATGGCAGTTATAGGCCTTTCACACCAGTTTGAAGTTCCAGACCCAGGGACACTCGGAGCTGGAGTCCTGACATCACGTGTCAGTCGGTGCCAAGTCTGTGTGAAAAAAGGACCTTAAGTTCCTTACGTGATGGACAATTTTGAACTATTGTTGTATTTTGTAATATTTCTAAAATTAAAGGAAGTTGATTTTGGGGGGATTAATTTTCATGATGTATTTTGTACAAATGTGTATTACACTTTCCCTTTTGTGTGAATTGTTTTGTCTTTTCCCAACCACGTAGCCATGACCCTATAAAAGGGGTAATGCAGCCATTTGGTATCCCTCCTTCTCCTTCTGCTTGAAATGGGAATTTGGGGTGACGGCCCCAGAGTCTTAGTTTGGACTACTCCTCCACCGAGAAAGTTTTACAAAATTCAATGCTCTTAGAGCGAATCTGAGGCAATGGTAGCATATGTGGCCATATATTAGAGACCATTTTTGGGGGCACTAATATTCTGTGAATTGTGGTTTTATGTGAAGGTGCAGGCAATCTACAATTGAACAAAGCGAGCTGCAAAGACGTTAAATTCCATTCACATGTAAATATCCTAAAACAATCGTTCGCAATTTCCCACTGAACAGAGGATCTGTGTTGGAATTCAACATCACTATCTAATATACAGAGATATTAATTTACAAATCAGTATTCTCAATGTTTGTTATATTAATTTCATGCTGACTACTTGACTTTTTGTATTAGCCTATGTTCCCAATAGACTAAAATCCTCGCCCTCTGATGGGGTGAGAGTTCGCTTAATTTTTTCTACGTTTACGGCACCAGTGGCAAAGTTTACCGCCTGATGTCACCAAGTGAAATATTTCAAACGATGATAACAATGGGAGGAGACTCGAAGTTTACATTGCCAATAAAATCATATGTTTCGAGGCCAGTGAGCATTCTATGATTGTACACCCACAACACTCTCCTGAGAAAGTCGAGGTTACTCACCTCAGTTCAAATCAAAGTTATTGATATTTGTTGTCCAATGTTAACGTGGGATGCGCGAGAGGTTTATTTACTGAATTTGTTGTCGTTAGTGCTGCCTTGTTCATTTCACGATGTGGGTTTTGGGCTATGGGTAGGGTCTTATTGGAACATATACTTTATTGTGTTGAAACGACGCTTCTCTTCTCGGTTGAACATTAGCTCCCAGTCGCAAACCTCAGACCATGTTGCCGTCAATTTATCACAATAAGTTGCAATCTTCAATCCGACATGAGGTGATCCTGGTTGTCGAAGGTGTAATAAATACACAAATAAATATAATGTCTATTAAAAACAGTTATTAGAAGGAAACTCGGCAATTAATTTGACAGCTATCAACAAAAATAACACATTTTATCGCCAGCCAAATTTGCAAGCGAAAAATGTATTACTATTTCTTCCCCTGAGTTCTAATTAAGGAATAGTGCATGCCTTGGAGTTGACTACGCCCATATAGTGCCAAGTGCGGTGGTGTAGTTCCCGCCGCGAAGCGGAGTGAACTACACCACCTCACTGGGCACTATATGGGCGTAGTCAACGACAAGACATGCACTAATCCTTATAATATATCGAACACCCATCAAGAAAAACATCTGTCCGATTTGTTAATCTATTACCAAGGTAGCAGCCCTACCAACCAGCGTTATATAGAAAAAAAATACCATGTGTTTTTTAAAAAACATTTTCTTCTTCCAAAACACGGCTAACTTGGATTATTGATATGAGCAGAAGACAGATTTTGAATCGGTCGGCAAGGGTAAACAAAACATTTCCCCCAAACGGAACTGTGTATTCTAGAATCGCGCAACTCGCGAATGAAAACTAAAATTTTCGAAATTTGACAACACACTTTGATAATTTCCACACATTTGTCACACATATACATTATCGAATGGGTCAGCACGGGATACAAACTCCAAAGATTCAATTGAATTTCATTATTTATTCGTTTACTGCCCAAAACATACAATTAAATAGCGAAATAATATGAGCAGCGAAACAAACGATTTTTCATATCCGGACGCGTTCTCGTGAAAGTTGGACCCAAGTATGGATCATTCTCTTCGAAACGAGATATGGATCATCTTCTCAAGGAATAAAATGAACGCCTCGAAAAATGTGACTTCAGCAATGGAAAAGCGATACATTTTTCTACAAAGATTTCTTTCCGGGTCGTTTTGTGGATGTTGCGCCTCTGTGAATCGATTTTTATATTTAGCCTGATCAGTTTTATTCGCCCAGTATGAAAAGAAAACTAATATAGTAGTGTGCTAAAAATAGAAAACGTGTAGTGCCTGGGTGTAGTGCCTGGTCACTTTTGTGGATGCAAACTACACGAAATAGGGTATCATCTTTCGGCCAATCAGAATGCAAGGAAGTCACGTGAGATATAATATTGTGTTCTATGTGCCTACTGGCAGCCTACTGGCACACAGAACACATTGCTACTAAGGGGACGATTTCTAACTATCACTAGCGATTCATATTGCAGTCGCGATTTGTAGAACGTTCCAGGGAAATTTCGCTTCTTTATAAAAATAGTCTGTCAACGATTTCTGTTCCGCACAAATGTGCGGAAGGGATTTTCATTTTCCGCATGGTTTAGTGTTGCAAAAGATTGGGATTTCATGGGACAGGCGTGTAATAAATTATAGTACAAGCATCTAATCGAACGGACATTGTTGGAAGCGAAATGAATTGTCTGTCTCTGTATCGGATGTATGGGCGTGTTATTCATGCAGATTATCATGATAATGTGCATGTTCTGTGATTTGTATCAGATTCGAGGTGGTGTCCAGAATGGGATCTCAACGAGCCGACTTTTGTGGACACCACCGAGAATCTGATGCAAATCACAGGACATGCACATTATCATGATAATTCATTTATCTAACAATTCTGTCACATAAACAGAATAAATCTTAAATTATTAATACAGTTTTGGGACATAACGTTGGAGGAGAAAAAGTTTTTAAAAAACCCATATTTTATGGGCACTTTAACAAACAATTAGTAACGCAGTCACTGCAAACTTTCAAAGTTGCATGCGTTGTAAAATTTTTCTCTCTCAATGTCACTTCCTATGATGATACGCTTGAACTCACAAGTGGGTAACATTTAATTGCGCAGTGTCTATTTATTGTGTGTATGGGAGGGGGGGGGGGGGGGTCATTGGCTATTAATAGTTCTCTCGCTAATTGTAAGGAATTTTGTTTTGTTTTGTAAACGATCAGCTGAGTCGATCACTGAAACGCACATAGAATGTATACATGCGCCTGTTATGCAGGCCGTTGCGTTCCCGGAAACGAGTCATCTATATGATACGAATTAGAATGAGTCGTCTATATGATACGGAATCGGAACACATTATGTGATACGTACCGTTCTCGTTGTTTTCAAGCCAAATGTATATGATTGTTAGATAAATTTATTTATTTATTGACGTATAAAGTAACTTTCATATTACATACCTATATCATGATCGCATCATAGGTATAAAGTTTGCACAATCGTTTATTCTACCAAGTTTAGAGGACTCCCACCCAAGACTTTGGTTGTCGGATCCCACTTTACCAGTAAAGCGAAACTTGTTTACCTAGGGACACGGTGGAGTTGTTTACCAAGGCGTACCTTACGTCGACAGTGCATTAGTCGTCAACCAGTGCTTGCGCGGAGTTAGTACGTTGGGAAGTCTGACAGTTGCACGTCGTTGCTCAATGGCTCTCTCCGGGTACCCCTACTTCCTACACCCGCCAAGCTGTCCGACACGACAAAGTGTCGTTAAACACGAATAAATAAATACAAAAATAAAACTTGAATACCACAACGAGCAAGCTCTGCACAATATCCTGAGGTTCTAATGGGTAATAGCCGTGTTAAGTTTCGTATGATGTGTGAAAACCTAACACACCCATCCTATCAGGAGCGTAACTATAATAGTGTTTGGGGGTGTGCCAATATTTTCTTCAGTCGAGACATTTTCGTCTCAGTTGGAATCTCAGTTATCGACTTGCTCAAGCAAGCCATCGGGCACTTTCTTTTGTCACACACGCAGTAAGTCTGAAGAAAATGAAGGTATCTGGCAGTTTTTGAATCCGGCACACGCTACTTAAATAAGAAATTGAAAAGTTTAAAAGAAGTTTAAAAAACGTACGTCACGACGACTATACGAACACAATTCCTGTGTTTTTAAACTATTATCCAGACTAACACGTTTTCCAACTACAGCATCAGACATACCCTCAAAGAAAACATACTTTGATTACGTAGCTGGAATATTTATTTTATCAGCCAGGACTTGAGTTATGACAGTCTGGATACATAGAGTTTATTCCTTCCCTACTCCCAAGTTCTCCCAGTCGATCATCTGAATAGCACCACTATATCCAGCATTCTTTCATACTCCGATAGAACGGCATATAATTATTTTCAATTCATATGTGGGCATCAGCAATAAAACATACCTGACATAAAAAAAATTAAAAATACTCGTGTACAATTATCAAAACATTTTTCACTTTAAGGAGTTATAACTGTTGGAATAAATTGCACTTCGGAGTACTGTGATTGGACACTCAAATGCACAGATAGCAGGCTATCAGTCACTTTTATTTTATCAGATTCGTACACACAATGGTCACATTTGCATGTCTAGAGAAATGCATATTTTTGGCATCATAGTTAACAAATTTCAAATTAAATATGCAGCGAAAAATGTGCACTTTTGTTGTGGAGGCGCTTTCAAGGATGATGATAATAAAAATAATAATAATAATAATAATAATAATAATAATAATAATAATGGCGGACAATCGTTTCACATTGTTTTAGAAACGGCAAGCACGACTTTGTTTATCTCTGAAGGCAAGTTTTAACAAAACAGAAGACATATGGATTGATTCGAAACGTGGAAGTGGTAACGAAGTTTCTACAAGGCACAAAGTTAAGTGGAATCACGAACGAGTATTCACAATATTGCAAGTCGAATACAATTTGTTTTTATGGGAATATATTGTAAACAACTTCCTGGAACAGATAACAGAAAGGGTAGAAAATTTATTACGTGATTGGTGGATTGTAAATACAACTCTTATTGAAAAAAACACAGGCTCAAAACTATCAACATCCAAATCGTCCCCTGAGTTCCAATGTGTTCTATGTGCCAGTAGGCACATAGAACACATTGGAACTCAGGGGACGAAATGTCAATACACTGTTTGACTTTTCTGGCAGATCTACCTGGAAACAATTTTCAAAGATTACAAACGTAATTTTACAACTTTCTTTGGTCGGGTAAAAGGGAAAACATTAAACGCAAATCACTCATTAACCGGACAGTTAAAAAAATCATTCAGTTACTCTCTCAAAACTTTATAGATTTAAAAATTTAGCGATCTGAATTGGTGAACCCCTTTGTTTCAGATAACATCGGGTGCTATGGAAGCTATAAAATCTGACATTTACACAAAACGGGTGGTTATTTTCGGGTGAACACACTAATTCATTCTGAACAAATGTTTTGTTCACGTGGCAACTATCAGATTCAGATGTCACCACAACCTATGAACAATTATTCTATGACCATGTATTGATATAGACATATCAGAATTTACAAAATGATGTTTTTTGATTCAGGGTGATTCGACAAAGAAATATTTTTCATAAATGATCCGCGAAGAGGCGTTTGTCTGTTCTGTTTTACATCACGGAATGGGTTGTTCAAATTCCATAAGAGGGGTTGGAAATTCACCTACACCCTATTCATTGTTTAACTAACAAATCGCACGGACTAGGTTATACTCAATGGACCAGAGGCATTGAGGTGACATCACTTGAATACCCTCGTTTATTGTTCTGTCATGTATTCCATTTTTGCTTTTTGTCTTAACGTGGTATGCAGGTAACTTGAACCTGAAATATCTGAAAGTTTGTTACCAGCCTCGTGTTCTAAATTTGAACAACCTGCCCCGTTCTGTAACACCTCGCCTCTACATGATTCGATGTCACTGAACGCACGAGTCTGGTTGTTCAAGTTCATGAAATTCTTCCAGCTCGATTCGATGTCACTGAACGCACGAGTCAGGTTGTTCAAGTTCATGAAATACCTCCAGCTCGATTGGTGAGCATTACTTACCAACCCTGAAAAAAAAACAAAAAAAATATGGTGTAACCACGTGTACAATGGTTCCTTGCTAACATGCACCTTGGTATGGATGAAAACCGGCGAAAGCAACTGCGGTTGAAACTAGAAGTTCTGTCGATATTTTGTGCACTATTTTTAAGGAATAGCGCGCCGAGTAAGTGCACTTTCTGTCCCTATCAAACTCAAATTGCCTCATAAGCATAATTCAATCCCTGTAGAAAAACAGAATTCCATACAATTCTATACTAGTAAATAGAGTTTATTAACATCATTCCTCTACTGGAGTACGTGTACATGTGATGACGTAAATAGATATTAAAATTCGAGTACATGTGGCAGCGCCATATATTCTCCACTCGAAAAGTATTTATATTTGTTCATAACAACACAAGATACACTTGCAATCTTCCACCACATGAACCATCGGGTGCTACCCAGTGGACCATGAGATGGAAGTTCGCAAATGCTTCTTGTGTTTTATCCCCAGAAATTGTAAATAATTACTTGGGGAAAAAATTAGTAGTAGTCTATCCTCCACTTAATGAAGGCTCAATATTTTCTTTCTGTTTGATCGGTTCAGTTCGTGATTCCACTACCGACCTCGTTAATAGCGCATAACATTTTGCATTGCACAGCGCAAACCCCCTAGTGTATTTCGGATTACTCCACATGCTTCTGCAGTACGGGATGCATAACTGGCGGGCATTTTCTGCATTAATTGTGCCAGAGCTTCTAGTTTCAACTTTAGAATAGGTTTCGTGGTGTCGTCTTTTTCTTCATTTTATCTCGAAACTTGAACCTCCAATACCAGTCTCTAGAGACGTGTTTTGATTCTAGAATTTCTTAAAAACGACAGGCAATTCGTTAGGGTTCTACGAAACACACATTTCCGATTCGAATCGGTTCAATTAATCCAAATCGAATCGAACATCAAATGGAATTTGGGGCGTCTTGGAGATGACTAATTAGTGACGGGAGTGTTGTACACCCGATTTGTTAAGATTGTACTGTCTAATGTGGAGGGTAGATTACTACTATATCGCTGTGTGATACATTTTTCACTTAGCATTTATTTACAATTTCTGAGGGCAAAACACAAGAACAACAAACACTTGCAAACTTTCATCGCATGGATAACCGGGTTGCAAGTGTTTCTTGCGCTATTATGGAAAATTATAAATACATTTCGAGAGGCGAATATATGGCGCTGCGATTCTGTGGTAATCCACCCTCTCCCTCTGTATATGAAGTCCACTTTTAACCTGTATTTACGTCATTACATGTAAATGTATCCCAACAGAAGTTAGGAACGATGAGAATAGTCTCAAAAGTATTGTACAGAGTGGCACGCCGTTTTTTACAGAGTCTGGGGTACACTGATGGTGTAGTTTGATAGGGGCAAAAAGTGCGCTTACTTGGCGTGTTATTACCCCAAAAACAGTGCACAGTACAGTCATATAACTTCAGGTTTCAATCGTATGAATCTTGTATTGTTCACATTTTAGCATAATCGGAATAATAATAAAAAATAGAACTTCCAGTTATAAGAATGTGCAAGGCACTTAACCCCGTTTGCCTACATGGGGGCACGATGACGCTGTGTACTAAGGCGTACTGCACGTCGAAGGTGCGCATGTCTTCAACCAATCTAACTCTGCATGTGCCGCGGTGCAGTGTTCAGAGTTACGATGTTGGAGAGCTGGCAGCTGCTCGTCATTGCTCGGTGGTTCTCTCCGGGTACTCCGGCTTCCTCCACCCGTAAAACTGTCACCGACATGATCTGACTCTGGCTGTTAATGTGTCGTTAAACCCTACTAAAAAAATATAAGAATGTAAACTATGCCTGTGTAAGGGAAAGATGTTAATATAGGCTAAGTCCCGTCCATCAATATTCAGTTTGCATTGTCCTGAAAATGGGCTCATCATCAATATGTTCGTTTACTATTTACTCCGGATATCAAAGTTCTTTAATATGTAAGCGGAGATTGCAAAACGTTATACATATACTACTCAAAGTTTGCTAAGCACCAAATATTTGACACATCATTGTGAAATTTGCTTGTGACATATTTGCGGTATTTTTGGTGGATACGATTGAGGAATGTATTAAGATAGTCCCCAGTGTTTACATTAGCTCTCTTGACAGACAGACTTTTCGTGACAGTCATGGAAGGCATGTACCCCTTGATTTTCATGATGTTTTCGTGTACCGTCTACATGTACATGACATGTCTAGGGTATTCAATCTTCATTTCAACACAAACCCTTGTGATTTAACGATTGAATATGGTAAATGCAAATGTAAGAAGACATTTGTCTGAAGAAGAAATGTGGCGGGCTCTAGGGATGGTGGAGCAAGGGGCTACCCATCGCCAAGTCGGTGAAGCCGTTGGTGTGCACCATGATACGGTGATCACCAGAGCCTGGGCAAGATTTCAGCAGTATGGCACACCAGTAAGACGGCATGGTGGTGGCAAAGACAGGTCAACATCTGCAGCTAAAGAACGGTTTTTGATCATTCAGACCCGCAGGAACCGCTTTACCACAGCAACCCAGCTTCGTAGTGACCTTCAGAATGCATCCGGGGTAAATGTGTCGACGCAGACTATCCGGGCAAGGTTGCACGAAGGTGATATCCGGTTGAGAAGACCATGTATTCGCATTTCGCCGTCCCAGAACCATCGCCAGGCAAGATATCAATGGGCCATGGACCACGTTGGATGGACCAGAGAAGATTGGCTCTGTGTCCTTGAATGTGGTACATTGACTGCACAACGGTATATTGATGAGATCCTGGATGTCCACGTCAGATTATATGCAGGTGCGGTGGATGATAGATTTATTCTGATGGACGACAATGCCCGTCCTCATGTTGCCCATGCTGTCGGGGGGTACCGACAGAGGGAGGGGATAGAGCGTATGGACTGGCCAGCAAGATTCCCTGACCTCAATCCAATCGAACATGTCTGGAATGAGTTGCTGCAATTTCAGCCCGTCCAGTCCAGCGAAGAAGTGTCCAGGAGCTTGGTGCCATGCTGGTCCAAGAATGGAACAACATCCCACAAAGGACCCCAGGAACCTGATTGGGAGCATGAGAATGTGTTGTCAAGCTGTAATTAACAGTAATGGGTCTCATAGTCGATATTGAAGCCATACCAGTTCGCTCCGTCAACTTTTTAGCATATTGAAAAATTTCCTCTTTTACCAATAATATCCATTTTCCATAGTTATCGTATTCAAAAGCTAAAAAATAATGTCAAACACAAATAAAATCTTAATTTCTGTACTTGAATCATTAAAGATATAATTAAATAAAAAATATATACACTTTTCATTACAATATTTCAACTAAGACGTAAAACAGGTAGTTGGATGTACTTGGTGCTTAGCAAACTTTGAGCAGTATACATGTAATGGGATGCTCAACATCCTATTTTATTAGTACATACGGAACTTATAACTAGTCATGCTGGGACCCGGACAGGCCCAATCATCCACAGACCCCCATTTGCATGGGGCCGACTGAGTGAGTGACGTCAGTCCAAAAGCGAAAGACAAGTCTTGTAAGAAAGTACATGATTTCTAGTGAAGCGAATCAATATGTAACACTCCAATCCAGATGAATATGTCCCGACTGGAAATACACAGAACGACAGGCCTCGAGTTTTATCCTTCCGCGATGACGCAAGTGTCGAATAACCCATTTACACGCGCGTGTCGTTCTGGGTTTATTACACGCCTTCCTGATTATAAAACAATTATTAGAAGGACACTCGGCAATCAATTTAACAGCTATCAACAAAAAGAACACATTTTATCAGCAACCAAATTTGCGGGGGAAACCCGTGTTATTATTTCGTCCTCTGAGCTTTAATGTGTTTTATGTGCCCACTGGCACAGAGAACACATCGGAACTCAGGGAACGATGTTCCGCTATTGCTAGGGATTCAAATTGTAATTGCGTTGCACGATTTGTAGAAAATTGCAGTGAAATTTCGCTTCTATATAAAAATAGTCCGACAACGCTTTCCGTTCCGCACATATGTGCGGTACAGATTTTCATTTCTCGCATGGTTTGGTGTTGCTGTAGACGGGGATTACATAGAACAGACGTGTAATAAAAGTATTGGCGTAGGATCACACCCCTCTCATAGTCACGCGCCTTTTTATAGATAATAGTTTAACCGGTTACAGTTTTTCGAAACAGTTTCAGCACCAGTGGGGTTAAAACGGGGATCAACAAGATTCAAAGCGAACATTGGAAACACCACTTAGATCCTCCATGAAAAATAAATAAAAACATCTAACATCATCCGGAGTGGGCATGACAACCGACCTCTGGAATAGAGAGGGAGTGATTATAGTTGCCACCGCCACCTTGTTCATAGTTCTCAGAGTCATACTGTACTTTGAAACTACGCTAGCTAAGATAAACTATCCAGGAAGAGCGGGGCGGAAATATCTGGATTGGATTGCTACTGATCCAGATCGGAGTCAAGAACCTGTTCACATCTCAAGTGCCATTTGATGCCACGATACTCGGTGGTATCGAACGCCTGCTCTCAGTAAGTTTTTGTCAATAATGGTTAAGTGACCATTACAGTTGAGTCGCCTTTGTGGCACCGAGAGAGACTCCGCAGCCCTGAAGTGCTATCGAAACTGAAAATTGGCGAGGGAACAAGAGGGTTCTTCTTTAAAGCGACTGAGAAATAACGCAGTAAAAATAAGACTCTTTCGACAAGGTGTGAGTGTGCGGTACGCCCAGAATCGTTCAGCATTTAGGAACAGGTATCAGCATTATGTCAAAGTCTGTACGCGAAACACAGGAACAGAATATCGGCCCAATTCCCAGATTGAGAATCCTAATACGATTTTGTTTTCCCAATTACGATTCTATCAAATTCCAGTTTCTACATGTAAATTGGAGAATATATATATATATTGGAAAAAGTATAATTTTACAGCCTCATCTTACCTATCTCAGTACTCAGACCATGGGCGAAGATCTCTTCCATAGAGTGTGTGTGGAGGGAGGAGGCGGGCAGATGCCGAAGGCTCTGCAGCGAGTGCCGCAGACACAAGTCAGGCGTGGGGGGTTTGGGGTGGTTCTCCCCCCCCCCCCCAAGAAAAAATTTAAATTCAGCTATCAAATGGTGCATTCTGGTGGCCTCTTGGGTAAAATTTTTCTTAATTTTTTTTATCAGAAAAAATGGGTTTTTCAACAGCCTGTTGTAATTTTGTCAAAATGCTGAACCATATAACCCGATGATCATATACCCAAAACAAGAAAATCTAATATGTAATTGCTGTAAAACTCCCGGACTGAGACAAAAAGGCCGGTGTTACTATTATAATGCACACGTAAAAACAGAAATGGCTCGAATACTACCCGAGCAACATATGTGGTTGACTATATATACAAACTGCATTCCTGTCCCCCCAGAATTTTTTTCGGGGGGACACGTCCACCCCCCCCCCCCCCCTATGATCTGCGCCCACGACTCAAACCCACAGAAACACAAGACAGTCTACGCTTTTGCGTGTTAGTATAGCAAGGAGGACTCGATCCCTGGAGAAGTTTTCACTGTACTCGTTTCCCAAAATGTGGAACGAATTGGACAACGAAATTCGTCTTCTAGAAAATAGAAATATGTTAAAAAAAGTCTGACTTTTAAGTTCTTAGCATCATACTCCGACAACATTGAATGCAACAATCCTTACTGTCCAGATTGTTTTATCTGAGTCACTTTGACGGTCTTGTTAGAGTTGACTAAATTTACCAGGATGTGGCACGATGATTCCTCAAGCAATGTTGAACTCTATTAACCTAACGTTATGTGCTATTCTAGCTTTCTTGTCTGGTTATCTCCTCTAATTTGGCAAGCCAGATAATGTTCGGGACTTTAATCAATGGATGATTTTCTAACAAAATACCTCCTCTTTTTGAGGGTTGCTGTGACCAAGGACAGATGCGGGCGATGCCGATGGTGCGACGTGTTGAAAATCGACACTATCATCTGGTCTGTCGACAATATGGATACAGGTCGGTAATGTCAAGGGAGTAGCTTTCGGGTGCCCGCCACTGAACAATAAATATTAGTTGTGTCGGGGAGGGTTAAGATCGCCCAAGTTCCAACACACTCCCTTGGACTGTGCCTTGAAACCAGAGTGAACTTACACCTGACCCGAGTTCCGCGTTCGGATTCCTCGAGGTGCTAGTAGCTTCTTAGATGAAGGGTGTGTAAATACAAATAAGGGGGTTATGTAATTACTGATACGGAATGACAGTACAAAACAATTTATTCACACATTAAACAAAATACCTTGGTCTCAATCATATCCATAAATCAACGCATTTTCATAACTAAATAACATATTTGCAGTCCACAAGTGTTCGCCCAGGCGTCAGTTGCTTCATCTCTGCATACTTTCGTTCTCCTCTCCTTCCTTCTCTCCACAATATATATATGAATATTAAAATGTTCCTTTCACGTGGACCGATGGGAAGGTCCTTGAGCCACAGTCCGATCTCTGACAGGAATCTTAACCAGTTTATAAACACTATTCAACTATTCACCAACCTCTATCAGTTTCTCAACACTATTCAAGTTCAGTCTGTTCAGTTCTTTAACACCATTTAACTGGTTGAGGGCTACATTATTTTTGGTGATATAAAGTTGTTCAGAAAATGTTTTTTATTACAAATTATTGAAGAGTGCCCTCAGGCACTCTTCAATAATTTGTGATAAAACAAATTTGTATAGAACAAAATATTATTTGTGTTTGATTGAATATGAAACATGAACAAGGAAAACGATGGCTTTTACTCTGGTACCCTCATTTTTCTCAAAGCCCTGATAGTGGCTTCTAGCACTCAACCAGTTAATAACTTACAAGAGTTCTCAACTTTTGCTACCACACATTATTTCACTGTCTGCTTTCACCGTATATGATGCCGTTTGCACCTATTGCCAACGACCACACTCTACCACAATTATCGGTCGTCTGCCCGACGGAATTCTTGACCTTTCTCAACCTGTGACCTGCTCGGTTCTGATCCCAATATCCGGATGAAATGGTTTCACGCGCCGAAGGTGCGTATGGACGGTTTAGGGCAAGCCCCCTTCGACCCTCATTAACTGTATATGATTTGACGTGTCTGGCCGTGGTAAAGGAGGAAAGTGGAAAGGGTACTCAGCGTCGTCAATGTTTCCTTCTGTTCTTTTTTGGAGGAGGTGGCTGCGATGGTGATACCTCCTTTGGTGGTTTTGAAGGAGGGGCGATGGAGGGCTGACTAGGTTGATATGGTCTAGCCCTTGCAGCTGCCGGTGGAGGAGATCACTCTGGAGCAGTGCGCAGACAGTGGTTGCTGACACTCTGTAATGCTCCTCTGATCGTGATTCCCGTGAGTCCGCGATTATCCAAGGTATTCAACGTTTCTTGGAGAAGGGCTAGATGATCGTCATCCCTGACCTTTTCCCCAAGGATGCCTTCCACGGACTCCGCGGTGTGAGCTTCCTGGATGGTGTCCTGGTCGGAAAAGGCTCGAAGAGCAAGAGCGGGTGTAGCAAGATGTGCGCTGTCCGGCTCAACCTCCTGCACCATAAACAAACCTCCCTCCTCCATCTCCTCTTTCGAGGAAGAGTGCGGTGGGCTGGAGATTGGAGTGTTACCTGGCGAACCAGCGTCCTCCGGACCCTCCACAGGAGTGGAGGGAACCGGAATGGATGTGGAACGGCCAGGGGTAGCATGTATTGAGCTTTCAACGCCATGGTTAGCCTCCCTCTCTTTCTTTTCTGTCCATTTCCTCTCCATGAACACCGTCGGTCGCCGGGCATCGCGTCGTCTGGCGGAAGATCCCTTCTTTCTCCTCCTTTTCTTCTTTCCTTCGGAGGCTTCTTGGCCTCATCAAGCAAGTCCGTGTCACTTGGAGGGTGACCAGTGCGGGGGGGGGGGGGGAATCCCCTCACGAAAGGTGCTACACCTCTCCAAGGACGGCGGTTCGGTTTCCTTCTAAAAATCCACTGTCAGGTGAATTTTACCCTTGAGCACCTGGATACTCCAGGTGGTAGCAAGGGTAGCATTCACTCTGACCAGTGTCTCTTTTATTACAGTTGGGAGCTCCATTGTCTAGTAGTTGACACCTCGGAATCCAAAGTGTGAATGTCTGGACCCCAATGGGACGGAATGTTTTTTGCGCGCCGATGGCGCGCTGGGACGCTATTGGGCAAGCCCCTTTCGACCCTCGTTGACTGTTTATGATCTTTTGGATTGATGTCAAGGCGTGTTGAAGGAGGAAAAGGTTCTGGTACTCGGAAGATGTTTCTGGCTCTGGTGTCACTGGTGTAGGGTAAGCTTCGTTGACTGATGTGGAAACAACCCTCGGGTGAGGGCCAGTGTGTGAGGTTGAGTCCTCTCACAAAGGTACTACCTCTCCCCGAGGATGCTGTGGTGTTTTTTTTTCGGGCAAGTATAATTTGCCACATCGGAGATGATGTCGATGGCGGGCCATCATTGGCAAGTATAGTCTGCCTCGGGCTGTCTGGGTTGGTTTTCAGGTTCGTGGTAGGACGTCTTTGGAAAGAAAACAACAACGACCCCTTTCGGGGGATCACCAGTTAGAAGACCCGAACTTCCCTGGTTCGGGTACAGACCTGCATTATGATCCTATTTGGCTGGGGCAAAGGATGCGCAATATAGACGCTTACAAAAAGGGGCAGAGGCGGGACCCAGGACCAACGCTCGCCTCCCTTGAAGTGGTCGACCACTTCTAGGGATGGAGTGGAGAATGTTCAGGAACCATGGTGGTTCCAGTTTCCTTGACGGTTATAGTTTCCATAGCGGTTATTGGGGTGCTGGTCAAAAAGCATCTTCTGTGTACCTGCTAAAAGAAGAAGGCAGAATTAGTTTTCATTAGAAAAACATAAAATAAACATAGCATATTTAGTTTTATACAGTCTTTAACCCTTTACCAAACATGAAAAGCAGACGACACTTGCAAAAAAAATTCTTGAATAATTATTTTTTTTCATTTTTTGTCTCAAAAACATAGGTTATGACCCCTCGTTGGAACGAGCTCGACGAGCTCGTTCCAACGAGGGGTCATAACCTATGTTTTTGAGACAAAAAATGAAAAAATAATGAAAATTAATGGGCGATTTTTGAGAATAGCGCTGGCCGGTTTTGGACGTTACGTTGGGTAAAGGGTTAAATATGATGTAATTTTAGTTGAGTCGGTGAAGACAGCCCTTTCTGGTAGAAGGCCACAGCTAAGCTGTTAATCTGCCTGTTAGCTCACCTTCTCATTCCCTATTTTTCTCGAGGCTTCTGATTTTTAGTTGTTTTAGTTGAGTTGGTGAAGGCAGCCCTTTCTGGTAGAAGGCCACAGCTGAGCTGTTAATCTGTCTGTTAGTTCACCTTCTCGTTCCCTATTTTGTTTTGAGGCGAAGAACAAGCTTACACGCAGAGCCACACCCGGGGGTGTTACCTTCCTGCCTTGTCCTCGTTTAAAAGTCCTAGTTTTATGATCGGCCTAGTTTAGATAAATGAGGTAGCGAAGAACAGGCTTACATACAGAGCCACACCCAGAGGTGTTACTTTCCAGTCTTGGCCTCGGTTATAAGTCCTAGTTAGTATTTCCTTAGGTTTAGGCGTTTGCCCTCAGTTTAAGTCCTAGTTAGTATTTCCTTAAGTTTTGACGTTTTGGGGTTTTTGTCTGTTCGCAAATTACCTGTAGTTCGGATATTAGCTGGCTGTCGGCTAGCCGGTCATGGTTCTTCGCGGCTAGAGAGGCAAGGCGGTCTTTTATGGTGGGGATATCGGCTCTATCGTGGAGTGTTTTGATAGGTGTATCCCATGGGGCACGGAGGACGACCCTAAGCGCGTGATTTTGGACCTTTTGAAGTTTACCCATATTTGTTTGATTGACCTCGGTTAGGATGATTGCCCCATATTCGAGTACTGGGCGCACAAAGGCTTTGTATAGTTTAAGTAGGGTAGATTGACTGGCTCCCCAGGAAGTTCCCTTTAACATGTTCAATAGGTCAATGCGTTTGGCTGCTTTACCGGCAATATCGTTGGTGTGTTTATTAAAGGATAGGTTTTGATCAATGGTAATGCCGAAGAATTTAGCCTCTTTGCATTCTGGGAGGACTTTAACCAATAGTTTCAGGTCGAAGTCACGTTTGCTCTTCTTGCGAGTGAAGGTGATTCGTGGGTTTTGTTGGCGTTCAGCTTTATTCTCCAGTTGGAACATCAGTTTTCTAGGTCTTCGAGAGCGCGTTGCAGAGGTTTTTGGAGTACATTGGCAGTATTATTAGAGTCCCAGAGGCCCTTATCGTCCGCGAATTGGGACACTTGAACGCGATCCTCGGAGAATTTGAAATCGTTTACATAAATGATGTATAGGAGGGGCTGAGGACGGACCCTTGGGTGCCTGTTTCGAGGGGGACACTGTCGGACATTTCATTGTTTACTCTGACTTTAATTTCGCGATCGTTTAGGAAGGAGGAGAGTAGTCTAAGAAGTTTCATGGGGGGTTTCATTTTAGATAATTTGAGGCGCATTCCATTGTGCCATACAGAGTCGAAAGCTTTTTCGACGTCTAACAGGACTGCCGCGCCTATTTGCTGAATGTGAATCGCGGTTTTCATTTGAGTGACTAGGGGGTAGACATGCTCGATGCCTTATTTACGGTTTTTATAGGCTCTTTGCCATTTATTAAAAAACTCGTTATCCTCAAGGTGCCCCCTGGGTCGATTGGTAAGGATTGGTTCGAATACCTTAACAATGCAACTGAGGAGGCTGATTAGGCGGTAGCTGGCCGGATCGGAAGGGTCTTTGTCTGGTTTTGGAATCATGACACCAATGGCTTTTTCCAACATTTTGGGAAGTCGCCATGGGTGAGGCATGCATTGTACAGTGTTTTTCGATTAGGGAGTTTGGGCTTTGTTCTAGAATTTTGTAACTCACTTCATCCTCTCCGGGTGAAGAGTAATTTCTGCACTTTTTTATGACGTTGATGACTTCCTCATTGGTGATGGGGGTGACGAGGTCGTCATCATCCTCTTCTTCTGGCTCGTAGTCGAATTTGGGGTCACGGTAGATATCCGGGTGTTCATTGATGAAGTCATCAATGGCATTTATGATGGTGTCATCGTTGCCCGGACCTTGATACGGACGGTGCGTTTTTCTAAGGAGGTCGGCAAAGGTGTCGGCCTTGTCTTTGTCTGGCTGCGGCTTTGCGACCTTTGTTTTTTGTTTTTTATTTGCCCAGTTAGGGTTTTGAAAGAGTCCCAGAATTTGTTAGCATCCTGGACCCCGTTTAGGTTGGCTGTTGCCTTTTCCCAGTTGGTTTGTTTTTTCAGCTTGGTGGGCATTCTTAACCTCTTTCTTACTGGGGTCAGTTTCGGTTTTAAGAGCGCGAAGGAAGAGCTTTCCGTTTGGTTTTGATTAGTGAGAGTGTGTCGTCCGAGATAGTATTTATCCAGGGGCGCACTTCTTCTGTTGGGCATATTTCGTTTAGTGTTCAGTTATTGATTCTCTCTATGCCCTCGCATTGGGTTTCGAGTTCAGTTGCATTTGATGGGGGGGGGGGGGGGGGGGGGGGGTTGTGAGTTTGACATCGATGATGTCGCGGTAGAGGTTCCAATTCGTTTTTTCTAAAATTCCTGCGGAGAGTGGGGGTGGGGTTTGGGTTACCTGAGTGGGTCATTGCCTAGTTGGAGCGAGACATGGACCGGGAGGTGGTCGCGCCTAAGTCGTCATCGCCGACCCAGTGGTCATCGATGTGATTTATCAGGGAGTCGCTGGCGATAATTAGATCGAGGATTTCAGATGGGAATAGTGGGTTGTTACTGATGTAAGTTGCTGAGTTGTCGTTCATAACCACATGAAGGTTATGTTCTTTTGTGATTTCGAGGAGGGTTTCGCCGTTGGGGCTGGTTTTGTTGCAGCCAAAGTACAGGTGTTTGGAATTGAAGTCGCCGAGGAAGATGCAGTGTTTGTATTTCCTCATAAAGAATTCAAATCCAGTGTCAAAGACAATTTTGCTTGTCTCGTTATAATAACAAACAATCGCGATGCTTTTATTGTCGACTGTGATTTCAATAGCAATCACCTCAGCATCGAGGCGATTAGTTTTTTTATGGTTTCAGTTTTGACGGTCTGCTTTATTAGAAGAGCAACGCCGGCTCCTTTAGTGATTTGTCGGTCTCTTCCGATAGTGCTGAATCCATTTACTGAACAGTTTTTGTTGGGTTGGAGCCAACTTTCACAGATACAGACAATGTCTGTATCTTCGAAATATCGGCTGATCTGAAGTTTTTTGTATTATTAACACTTCTAGCGTTCCACAAGGCTATTTGTAACTTATTCGTGAAGGGCGTTAAATTTCTGCGGCGTTTTGGTTAATTCATGGACGGTGGCTTTAGTTGATGTTAATGGCGGACCCCAATGTCTGAAAACCCTGACCTTATATACTTTGGGGCGGAAACCTATCACAAAGCTTACATTAAAGTGCTATGTTAAACTATTGTTCTTAAATCTTTTTATCGAAACATGCCATAATATCTTACAACTAATTAAAAACCTGGACAAAGAATTAATCTCTTCGCACCTTTGGGGGACGAATTTAACCATCTTGATTACAGCCTGGGAAATGATTAATTTACCCCTGTGAACGTCATTGACACCAAGGGAATTTAACTATTCACAACTTGAATAATCCTTCCTTAGTGGGGACTATGACATGCCAATTTGGCAACACCCACCATTTGATCATGAATAAACCAATCACCCAAAATTAATAAACATTTTTGACACTTGCCCCACCATAGACACGCTCTATAGTGGTGATTGAGATCCGCACACGAGCGGTTTGTTTTGAACGCGCTTTAGCATAAAAACAATCGAATAGCAAGCAACATAAAACAATCGAATAGCAAGCAAAGCTTCAATGAATGAGGCAACGTACAAGACCCGGTGCTCCATTCATTGAATAATTGCTGAAAACAACTGACTGTTGACTGCGAACAACATTCCCCTTCTCTGGTCTGTTCCTTACGGTATGGCGCTTGCATATCTTCCCGTCTCTGAAACAGAGCATGGACTCTAAGGTGCTTGAAGTGTGGTGTCTTGGGAACCAGAGGCTATATTTTATCAAGTAAAACAAACTGTCCTGATTCCAGGGAGGCACTCGTGCCACTGCTGATAAGCACTATCACCAGTGACATTGGTGTCACATTGGTGTCGGGACAGTGTATATCACCCACTGTCTTGTAAACCAACTTCGATTAGCATCATTGATTCTGGTCTTCATTGATTTGGAGGATGGGGGAGCCAAATTTATAGGAATATTTCAATGCCCCATCACTGTCACATATTCACTCAATCGCATACTTCATTAAATCCGCAATATTACAGACAGTTCACTGATAATGCACCACACTTGACATACACTGGTCTGAACTCAATGAAACATTATTCCATGCTGCTGAATAAAGTATCCATCCATCCATCCATCCATCCATCCATCCACCAACCCACCCATCCAGTGGTTTAAATGAAAGCTTTTCGCTTTTTGTCAACAAATGTGAGCAAATATGTCAACAAAATACAGTTTACTCGTTTCTTGAATGACCCGCCTGCGGCTCGGTGTTTAAAAAACAACATCCAGGTATTAAATCTCCATATACCAGACATGCTGGCGGAGATAATGGTTTTGTCCGTTTGAAACACAGTAGAGATTTAATGGAAACAAATTTGTGGACGCGTTTCTCACGTTCCTCGATCGCTTGGACCAAACGCGTGAATAATTGTTTTGCTTTTACAAACACCGAATACAACATATAGAGTTACATCCCTTTCCCTTGGAAATGTGTAAACACATCGGCTATTTTGTTATAAGATCTGCTCTGATCTCAAATTGTTTAATTCAATTATTCGACTATTTAATTAATAACAGCAAAATATGATCGACTTGTTGGAAATCTGATGATATTTTTTACTGTTATTAGGTTTTTTGGTTCGATTTTTATATCGAGGCGAGCGAAAGTGAAAGCATTTCATTTAAACCGTATATCCCCGATGTTCCGCGTGCTCTAATACCCTGGATGTTGCTCGCTCTCATATACCTTGGTTGTTGGGTGCGTTCTGTGCCATGGCTATTTGTCCAAGGCATTCTGACCAATCAAAACAGGATGATTTATCGGGATATAGGGATAACTTATATTATCTTGCAATCAACATGTATTTTGTCTGTATTAACTCCGCAAGTGTTGTGTATCCGACCCCCTGATACAGATGTTTGTATCAGGGGGTCGGATACAAGCACGATCCTTTCGCGTGAGTTCCATTTTTTTTTTCTTTTTGTTCATCCGTACGAATAAATAGTTCGTTATATATTCGTCTACTTTCTTGACTTATCCCTAATATACTGGAAGATACAATTATTATTGCCAGTATGTGGATGTACAAAATATGTATCAGAGTCTCGCTCCGGGTTCTACGGGTAGATCACGACTCGTCTTCGACTCGTCGTGATCTGCCCTTAGAACACAGAGCTCGACTCCGATACATATTTTGTACATCCACATAATGGTAATAATCTCTATGTATCTTCGTTTTTTTCCAGGGTACATAAAATCACGCGACATTCTGCGTAGTCAAACGTAAACAGTCAAACATAGTGTCCGAGAGCACAGAGGATTTTAATCACACGGTCGCGTACGGAATATTTGATGCTCTCGAGTTGCTAGTACCGTTAAACTATTGAAGAAAACCCATTTATTAAGTTGCGCATGCCTGGCGTTTTGGGTCTGGGGGCGCCCAGAGACTCCCGAAAAGCACTTTTAATTACACTTTCGCGTTCGCCCATGATTTACAGCGCGAACATTTTCTAATGTTCTCTGGTCACAAGAATCTAACTTAAACGATTTTTCCTAGCGCTTTCGGTTATGAAGGGGTCTTCCGTAGGGTCATCCTTCCCAAGGGCAGATTTTTACTTTCAATTAAACCTCTGCGTACGACCATGCAACATGGCGCGATATTAGCTCTACCTTCAGACATTCAGAAAATACTTACTAAGAAATGAAAATTCCTCGAGTTTTCAGATAATGGGTGAGGGGGAGGGGGCCGTGGAAACCCCCCACACCTCCACCCTCACCCCCGACACACACACACACCACAGACGCACACACCCCATACGCCCAAATTTCACTTTTAATTCAACTTCTGTGTACGACCATGTAACTCGACTTGTTTTAAATTCATGTTTGGACGTCTAGAATATGCATCTAAAGAAGCAAATATTCCTAGCGTTTTCAGATAAGAAGGTTTTTAGGAGACCCGTTACAACGGGCAGAATTAAGATTCAACTTGAGGTGTGTGGAGAGTGTTGTGCTGGATGGACGTTTCCACATTTTGAGATCGATGGCGATCAGTTCGAAGTTTTATGGAGAGGACGAACATTTTCTGCACTCCGGATCGTTTATACAGGGGGAGCAAGAGACGGCGATGACCCTCACCAAACATTTTTTCGGGAAAGCTTGTTGGGAAAAAAAAATTAGACCCTATTTTCGGAAGAATTTGCAAAATAGGTGGACAATTCTTATATGAGTACAAAAAGCATTTGTGAGTCGAACGTTCCCACAAATAACCAGCGGTGCCAAGCCAGTATAAATTTGACTTTAACCACTCCAAAATCTTCCGGAAATTGTTTTCACCTGTTGGAAAATTTGGGCCCCGCTCCTCATTTATAACCAACAACAAAACGTTATCTGCGCCACTGTCTGAGTGTGGGTACACTGATTAGTAAGCAGGAGGACTTCCCCAGCCATCTATAAAAAGGACAATGTTGATACCAACGGAACCCCATAAACAGAACGTAACACGATAATGGCTCCCTGTTTAATGACATAATATCTATTTTATTTACTTATTTTTTCCGAGTCAGCCCTTCGAAGTGAAGCAGTGATTTATTTACTGTATTAAACAAGCTCTGTTTCGCTGGCAAAATAGGAGCTGGTCACCAATGTCGGGGATGGAAGTCCTCTAAAATCTGCAGCATGTGTATAACCGATTGGCTGGACATGGATATATATCAATGTTGCGGTCACGATAAACCATTGTACAGAAATATGTGCCCTCAAACAATAAACACATATTATCATATCAGCGTGTTGATCCGTGTCGTAGTATCACGTCGAGCTGTGGTGGCCAGATTGTCGGATCACACGAACTGCCGCAGGCAGGTCGTGTGATCCGACAATCTGGTCACCTCAACGAGACGTGATACTACGACACGGATCAACACACTGTTATGATGATAGGTTTATTATATGACTGACACACTAACAGTAACTTAATTTGCTTAGCTCGATTAACCTTTTCCCTTGAAAGCCGAACATAAAAATAGCAGACTAAACTTTGTAAACAGCGGCAACGGCTTCCCTAGTTACGAAGTCTATTTTTAACGGATAAATTGTCAGACGTTATTCATACAGAAATTCTCGGCAATTTCCGAAGGAGCGTGATATGAATTTTTGATCCGGGAAAACGTCACCTGGTGTGATCCGACAGTGGGATAAAATCGTCAAACAGTGGTATTTATTTAGGGGAAAAATATCATAGTCATATAATAATAAATAATAAATGATAAACTTGACTTATTTATTGGCTTTTAAGGTAACTTTCCACAACTTTAGGGGTACCAGGGGCAGGATGCAGAGAACTAAAATGCAAAGACTATCCGTAGAGATATCCTGAAACCTGAAGTGTGTGTGTGTGGGTGGGGGGGTCCTTCCTGTCGGTTGAGAGGGGTTCTTTCACGAGCAAAGATAAAAAAAATCTATGGTATAGAAAGTGTATCTTTAGGGTCTCAAAGTACACTTTTATGAACGCTCATGAAAAAAAGAGTGAGGGGGTGGGGGTTAGTAATTCGGGATTTACAAGGTAACAAAGCACTGTTGCACCAGGAATGACACTGAGCCCCCAGATTCACACTCAATATCACCGAATTTTTCAAACTTTTCCCTGAAACGTTTCTAGATCACCATAAAATTTGTACGCCCTTCCCTATGTGCTCCTGGAACCCTGGGAACCGGGGAAAAGCGGCAATGGTGTAAAGTAGCCTAATAGTTTGAATTATGTGAATACAGAGCTAATATCACGCCAAACTGCATGGTCTTACACGGACGTGTAATAAACAATAAAAATGGAGGCTGCAGAAGTGTGAACCCCTTCTTATCTAAAAATGCCAGGACAATTTGATTAAGTGATTTTTCTGTGATCAACAAGCGTTAGTGAATGTTCGAGCTGAAAACCATGGACGGTCGCGAAAGTGTAATTAGAAGTAATTTGGGGGAATTGGTGGGAGAGGGGGGGGGGGCAACCCTTAAACGCCAGAAATGCACTATTTAAAACAAAAGTGTTTTTTTTTCTCCAATAGTTTAACACAACTCGGGAGAATCAAACCTTCCGCAAGTAATTGTGTAATTAAAACCCTCTGGGCTCTCTTGTGTTACACATATTTCCCGCTTGGAATTTGAATAGAGAAGATAATTCCGTCTAAAAATAGATTTACGCGCAGTTCGAAATGTACAAAATCAAGTAAACATGAAAAGATCTACGAACCATATAGCCGGAAATTATTGTTGGTTTTAAAAAAAATTATAACACGACAGCTGACATGTATCCTGAATATTTGAGAGAATAAAACCGGAAACCGTCTTTGAAAGTTATTCAAAATAGCGACGTGACAATGTATACTTTATTATATATTATTTTCTCTTTAACCCTTTACCTAACATGAAATGCAGACGACAGTTGCAAAAAAAAATTATTGAATAAGTATTATTTTTTTTCATTTTTGTCTCAGAAACATAGGTTAGGACCCGTCATTGAAACGAGCTCGACGAGCTCGTTCAAACGAGGGGGTCATAACCTGTTTTTAGGACAAAATATGAAAAAATAATGACAATTAATTGGCGATTTTTTAGAATAGCGCTGGTCGGTTTTTACTGTAACGTTGGGTAAAGGGTTAATGCCAAGTCGAAAGGTGGCTCAGATTAGAAAATCACTCCACATCCTGTCACAATTGCATGAAGCCTGAGAGATAAAAAAAAAAATTCTCACATGGTATATGGACTTGTATACCACGCCAAAGAACTCGGTATAATTAATAATATTTCAAAGTTTATTTTCGCACAGTAAATCCGACATTCAGTTATCCTGAATTGCATGAATACACAGAAATCCCTGAATTAACAAAAAGAAAAAAAAATATCAAATTTTCAAAATACACAAACATGGACTTTTTTGAATTGTCAAAGAACACACATTCTTGTATAACTAAGTTTTTCATTTTTTTTTGTCTCAAAAACATAGGTTATGACCCCTCGTTCGATTCGGAAGAACTCGTTCCAATGAAGGGTCATAACCTATGATTTAAGACAAAAAGTGAAAAAAATAATGAAAATTAATTGGCGATTTTTGAGAAAAGGGCTGGTCGGTTTGGACGTTACGTTGGGTAAAGGGTTAAATAACCCGAATTCAGTCGGAAAATGTCATTTGGAGTGATAGCAGAGATTACGTACGTACGTGACAACCGATACTTATTTCCATTTCCTGATTCGACATTCGTTATCAAGCGATTTTTGGCTGATAACAAATGCCGAATAATAGAGATGGGCGGTATTGGAATTTTGAGTTCGGTATCGGTTTCGGTATTTTTGTGTGGGCATACCGCGGTATCGGTTCGGTATTCGGTATGTGACTTCAGATTCACAGATAGTACCAAAGGGGAATCCATGTCAGAAAAATACAGAATAAGTTGTTCTTGTATCATTCTGTCACAGTGCTACACTTGCCATTGTTGATGGGCTCAACATTGTCATTCTTTTGTCAACACAGATCATATCTACAGTAATTTGGTGACTTGTTCTAAATACGCCTTAACTGTTCAAGCTCCACTTAAGGCGTCTGTAATCATAGAATGTGTGTCCTGAAGATGTCATCTTTAGGTGGGCCTGATGACAGTAGTAAAATTATCTGGTCAGTGATTTCTAGCCAAGTCTTGGCTGCCTGTTAAGGCAGCCAAGACTTGGCTAGAAATCACTGCTAAGCAGCTTGACATGTACAGGTCGTAGACTATTGATAATTTAGTACAACTGCCCTGGTCCTTAAGGCTTAACAAAACTGAAAAATAAAATCAGTCACTTCTTTCAAGAAAATGAACACTTCAACTTCTATCAGTCCTCATCAAGGCCTTATAAATAGCGAATGCACAGGGAAAATTGAAAATACCGTTGTTTCGGTATTCAAAGGTTAGGTCGGTTCGGTTTTTCGGTGTCCCCATGATATCGGTATCGGTTCGGTTTTTCGGTATATTGCCCATCTCTACCGAATAAGGAGCTAGGAGTAAGAGACGGTTGTCATGTCCCCAGATCACGTTACATTCATTTTGCACAAGGTAATTCGTCGTCCCTTAAGTGCAAAACAAGCTGCATTGCTAAAGTCGGTTATTTTGCCCTCAAGGGACCATATATGGTTTCCTTGAACCATCTTGGGGATAACTGGTTAATTTTCGTTTACATATTGTCATGTTAGTAGTAAGGAAAGGCACTCCGGCGTAAAAAAAAATTAACACTGAATTCCCCATTGACATTGGTTCACCAGAGAAAATTTTCGTCTAGAAGGAAACGGGCGTAAAAAATTTACCCTGAAAATTCCCATTGACATTTTTTTTGCGAGAAAAAAAGGCTTTGAGAATTGTCAGTGTTAAATTTTTACGCCCGTTTCCTTTTACGTCAATGTTTTCTGTCAAATTCAATACCCTATGAGAATTTTCAGTGTTAAATATTTACGCCGGTTTCCTTCTGGGCGAAAATTGTCTTTGGCGAACCAATGTCCATGGAGATTTCAGTGTTAAATTTTTACGCCAGAGTGCTTTCCCTTACTACTCATGTTGCTAAGATAACTGCGGAATGAACTACCGCCGCTAGAATATTAAGAACATATTAAGAACAGGAAATGTCAAAACAAATTTTGATTGTGACACATCCGTCAAACCTAATATGATAGAAGGCGCGGTGAGAAGTGGATCAACACACCGTCCTGTACAATATTAACCCTTTACCCGATGAATCGGCCGCAGCCGCCCGCGTAATGTGAAAATTCAGCAGTTGAAAAAATATTATTTTTCAAAAAATTTCAACAAAACCATATCATGTGACTCCTCGTTGGAACGAGCTCGTGCCAACGAGGGGTCACATGATACGGTTCTGTTGAAATTTTTTGAAAAATTTAAAAAAATTATATTTAAAGTAATAAATTTTGATATCATCAGCGTTGGGTAAAGGGTTAATGAGTGAGAACCCTGTACGGAACGGTTCTAATATTAATGAAAATGCGCTGAATATCAGATCCCTGCACTGGTTCATGTACACATTTATACACGTTTGGTTGCAATATGAATAAATCGCCCAACCCTTCAGAATAAGTGATCTATCTTTTCTTGTGACTCAGTGGTACTAAATATTCTTGTACGCATATTGATACTGTTACGGCGGTCGTGGAATCGTAACAATAGGGGTGTGGATTGGATTCGAGATTCGGCCTTGAGCCCTTTTGCCCGATTCGTCGGACGCTAGAGTATATGTGATTCGGATTAGCCACAGAAATTTCCCACTGCAATCGCCAACAACTTTTAGCACGATATTTTTTATTTCCGTGTGCGATTCCGGTGGCAGCAGTCTCTTTGTCTGAATATCCACATAACCGCGATTTCAAGGTATGTGTACATAAAAACCGTCAGGCAACTTCCTGTCATGGCCCACAGAACCAGAGCCATCCAATGACGTAGTGACTGAGAAAAAGAGAGACTAGAGACCCACCCCTCTTCAAATCCCAGCCACAATTGCTAATATTAAGGCAAACAACATTTGAAAATCCCATGCCCTTTAGTTGTAAATTTCGTGGTATTTTATCTATGGATGCCTCCGCTTCTGATAGACATTTAGCAGGGGCGGACTGGGTCAAGAACTGTTACCGGGGAATGCACCAAGGGGGCCCCAGACACGGAAAAAAAAAATGTTTTTGCGAACTGAAGGAACGTGACTTCCTTGAATCGGAGCAATCAATGGCAGTCCACATAGAGAACATTTCCGTAGCATGTTTGCATCAACTTCATCGATCAGTCGACAAACATGTCGTCGCCTGAGTGCTAGAATGCCCTGTGTCCCCTATGTTCTACCGGTGGGGGGAGGGGGGGGGGGTAGGAGGACATTGGTCGGGAAGACCATAGCCCAATCAGAGAAAAGTTTGATTTTTGAAATTTTATCTGAGCTTCCATTTGTCTGAGCGATCAAAGAGACAGACTAGACTGCTTGTATATCGAAATGTCTTCTACAGTACGTGGAGAGTTTATTATCACGAAATCACCTGCAGAATGGAGATTCCACCCGAGCAATAATTGCAAATTTGTTGCAAATCATAACAATCAAAAGCAAATTTCCAGCCAATGTCCCTCCGGGTCCATTGGCTGAAACATTGCTTACGTTTTCTGTCCATATGTACAGAATTTGAAAGTGATACTTTGGGTGATTACTCCACTCCAAGGTTGACTTAGTTACAATCCACTCTCCACGTACTGTATGTGGACAGCCAATCGCAGACCATAAAGAGGACATTTCGAATACCGAGAGTCTGTGCAATCAGATCCATGACTTTTGGTCATTTCGCAAACTTTTACGTTCCAACAGGTGTTGGGCTCCATCCATTTTGCTGGCCCCAGGAGGAAAACGAATAGACGGCCATATTGCCAATCCACCTTTGACATTTAGTGATTTTGAATCACATTTCGTGGAATTTTCCAACTGTAGTTAACATTTCGTCCCTTGAGTGCAAAAGGTGGCGCCTTATTGAACTCACGAGGTGATTTTAAACTCTAGAACCCAAAGATCATGTATATCAAACACAAAGGGACACAAACACAAGGGGAGAAGAAGGTGCATTCAGATTTAAATTCGGATTTAAAGAGTAGTTGGAAATTCACAAGTTGCAATAAAAAATGTTTTCATTTTTTGTCTCAAAAACATAGGTTATGATCACTCATTGGAACGAGCTCGAAGAGCTCGTTCCAATGAGGTGTCATAACCTATGATTTGAGACAAAACATGAAAAAATAATGAAAATTAATTGGAGGTTGAAATTATCCACGTTCTTCAGTACATTCGCCGTGGACCAGTCGTAATCAGTGATGTTCACGCGTGCGTTTCCCAGGTAATAAAAATCATCATCGGCAATTTGTTTTTTATTAATGACGCACCGGGTGCAACCCTGTGCATCATTAATTATATTTTTGGTGATTATTCCTACAATTAATGTCTGGAATCTAATATTATTACGTCCGTGGAAATATTGCCCACCCGTGGAATTTACAAATCCATGCCGTCCGAACTGTATGTCAAAAATGACAATCGATTACCCCAGTGTATGTCACAGACATAGATTTCTATTTGAGTGGTCCTATAAAAAATAAGTACTTTTCTATGAAGATAAAATAAACACAAAGTGATGACGTAATGAACTAAATTGACACAAGTGTGTGTGAGGGTCCTTGTTCAGTTGTGTGATATTTTTGGTAGGGTTGTTGTTTTTGACGATTCTGTTTAAGAGTTGTCAGGGTGGAACATACTTGGAATTCTGTTACCCTTTGTGTATTTTGTTCCGCGAGTGAGATACGTAATGTTAAAACAATCCCAGCACCAGAAGGGATAACTTATGCGTCAGCTGACGAGAATCTCCACAAATAGCCAGACGTTGAAAACTACATGACATTATTTTTATTTGAACCTTGTTTGCTGAGGATTAGGCTATCAAAACCACCTGACCACCCATAAGTGACAGTCTCTCGGAAATGTTATAGATATCAGAACAGCATGAGTGACGCTAGCTTCTGTATTTACCGTTGGGAAGGCGGGCTTCTTTCTTCACATTCATCGCGACCTTTCAGAATTGGTGCACGTGCTGCATTGCTTATTTTGTCTTGTTTGTATGTTGATCAGGTCGAGATATTTAAATTTTATTTAGCGTCATAAGTACAGGTAAGCCCTGGACAATTAAAAAAATAATTAATGTAAGAAATGCCATCGTAATAACCCCATATTTGTTATGGAAGTCTTGTTTGTTAAAATTCAATGCAGTTATTTATTTATTTATTGGTGTTTAAGGTCACATATTTCTGCACAATGGCTAATCATGACCAAAAATTCAATGCAGGTCCCAGTACATGTAGTATAAAACTGCCAGTAAATTGCAACACCGAGCGCTCTGGTATAAGTTTTGAAATGGGATGTAAACGACTCCCATTATCCCCCAAAATGGCCAGCTTAGCACCTGCGAAATAAACTTATAGCGTATTGGAGAATTGCCGTATTGGTATTTTTTAGTTAAGCTCCTTCATCCCCCGATGGCAAGATCTGTGAATTATTGAAACAATTCAACCAATGTTATCTTGGTTTGCAGAGCTCGATGAGCTGGGGTAGTAATTTTTAGCTTAGCTTCCTCTTCCGTCGATGTAAATATCTCTAAATTATTGAATAACTCAGCCAATTGTGTCTTGATTGGCAGAGCTCGATGAGCTCTGCCAATCAAAATACCATTGGTTGAAATTATCAATATTATGCTTCGTCTGAATATAGTTATTGATTACATTGATCTGTTGAGACTAATGTCCAGTGTTAATAAATGTCTCGTTAATTTAGGTCAACGATAATTTCTCGGACACTCGCTCCTTAAAAGGATAGTCCTATATTTAAGTGCAAAGGAACAATTCAGTATGTACTGACTGGAAATTTGGGGTGCATATTATAAATTTAGCAACAATGTTTTATCTTACCGGTGTCATGTGGAGATATGTTGTTTCAAGCGAAAAAGCTTCTAATTGCTTAATTTCTTAGTGCAGTGCACATCACACATTGTGCGGTCATCATCACTAGCTCGGAGAAGGGAGGGGAGAGGGGGTAAAGGGGTAACTGTCCCGGGATTTTTGGTGTTTTAAAAATGTACAGGTTGACCAATCTATGCGTCTGAGCTGAAAGTCGTGGGTAGGCTTTCGGTGTGGGCCTCCGACGCTGATGAAGGTGGCAAGTGTACGTAGTTACATTACTGACCAGGTTCCTTTCATATAAAGAAACAAATTGTTCAAGTTTGTTGGTTTTCCATCCCTCTTCCCTACACCGCGGTGGTCACGATTATATTTGGAGTAAAAATGCACCACACAGAGAGAAATACAGATAATAAATTATAAAAACTGAAAGGAAATAATTGAGTGAATATTGTCACGAAAATACCGAAGAATGCTTCTCCTAGCACTAATTTTAAACAAAAAGTATGGGGGAGGACCCCCCTCGCAGGACCCGTAACGCCCATTCTACACATTGCCCCGGAGCCTAGTCCAAACATGGCCTGAAAGTCCGTAATATAATTTTTGGGTTTGGTAGTCCTTTCACGTACCAAACCCAAAAATTATATTACGGACTTTCGGGCCATGTTTGGACTACCCGGAACCCATCCTCGCTCTCAGTCGCCCTGGCAGTGATATTAGCCATTTTGGAGAAGTATGTGATCTTAAATACTAAAAAATAAATAATTATCCCATATTTTGAAGAGACGGGTGAAGTTCATGCCTTGACTGAATGCACAGTTTTACTCTGGACTCGGAACTCGGTTACACCGTGAGCTGACATTCGCAGTTTCCCTTAATTGCTGGACTCCAAGAAAATCGAAGACTTGAACTGCCAATTTGCATCTCAGGGCTACAAAATATATTAACCGACGGTTCAAAATCGACAGATTTGCATTTTTGGGCTAAATAAGTGTGGTGATTAAAATATTTCCTGACTCAGACCTCGTTTTCAAAAATCGTGCTGCGCGATTTGCCACAATTGGAAGAGCGAGCTCAATGAAAGTTGACGGATTTTAGTACCCAGGACACGCAAGACATTCCACGGCTCGGCCCAATTGAAGCGAATTTTAAAAATGGATTCCCCGAAATGTTATGTCCTCAGTCGCGGGTCTTAACGACTGTGAATGTGTTATTCAAAGCTATATACATATGTGCGTTTGGGGGGTTGGTGGCATTCAGTGTAATATACCTTTGAAGCGGCTAACAACGTCCTTTCGTGTCACGTAACATATTATAATATTAGACCAGTAAATTATAAAAAAAAAAATCGCTATCCATTCTGTTGGGTATCTTGTGGCGTGGTCATGGTTAGGTATATTTTTCGTACCTTAACCACCTTCCAATCTGAAGGCCAACATTTTCGCCTGCCAGGGTCACCTCGCCAGGTGTCGGACAGTTTTACGGTTGGAGGAAGCCAGGGTATCCGGAGACAACCACCGAGCAGCGGCGGGCAACTGTCAGACTCCCCCACGTACTAACTCCCCACAAGCAGGATTAGCATTGTTTCAAGACAAGTGCAACATGGACGTGCAGTACTCCTCAGTGCACATCGCTACCGTGCCCCCACGTGGGTAATCAGGATTAGGTGCCACCTAACCCTTTACCCCAAAAGAAAGCACTCAACACTTGTAGCAAAATTTCTTGAATTACTAAATGTCATTATTTGCCCCCAAAACATAGTTTATCACCCCCTCATTCGAACGAGCTCGATGAGCTCGCTGCAATAAGTGATCATAAGCTATGTTTTTTTAAACAAAAAATGAAGAATAATAGAACCTGAAATGCGATTTTTGCAATTTTTGTAAATAGCGTTGGTCGGGTTTGGGAGTTACGTTGTGTGAAGAGGTAAAGAGCAGTGCCACACCCGATTCGTTTTTGTGTACGACCATTTGGGAGGAGTCAGGACTAAAAGAGCTAGGGAAGTTCTAGATAATATCTTTAGTGAATTGTAGTTTGGCGCCGTTCAGTGCAGGAATAATTTGGTAAGTTGATGATTGACTATATGAACTTCACGCTAGATGAGATATTAACTCTTCAGTCTGAAAACAAACGGATTTCGAAATGAGCTAACCTAAGGTCTTAGCGTAAGGAACTTGAGAAGGATGTCAGTGTTAGACCTATTTGAATTGTGAAGTATTGAAATATAACTGAACATGATATACTTGACACATGAGAAACAAAAAAGACACGAGCTGCAACCGGGTACCGACTGGTCTGGTTTAAGAGAAATAACTCTTCGAGAAGTGATATTGAGCGGGGCTGATGTGAATGGCTATATCGTCATAATGGAGCAATTTGCTGAGTCTCGATCCTTACTGTCACCTGCTGAATAACAGAGGTCGTCGAATAATTACTGGCGGCCATTTTCTACTGAAATTAATAATAGTGATGGTATTTTAGCTAGGACCCTGTAAATCACACATTTTCGATTCGAATCGAATCTCGAATCGAATCATGTCTATTATTCGAAATCGAATTGAATCAGTGGCGTCTTGACGATGACCGAGGGGGTTGGGGTAAAGTAATTTGATTTGTTCCGACTGTGATGGCTCAAGTCCAGGCTGATAAAATAATCCAACTACAGTACGTGTAGAGTGTATTATCACTAAATCACCCGCTGAGTGGAGATTCCACCCGAGGAATAATTGCAATTTTGTTGCAAAGCGTAACCAGCACCAGCAAAGTTTCAGCCAATGGACCTCCGGGTTAAACCCGGAGGTCCATTGGCTGAAACATTGCTTGTGTGTTTTATCGATATGTACAAAATTTGAAAGTTATAGCTTGGGTGATGACTCCACTCGGCGGGTGATTTAGTTACAATCCACTCTCCACGTACTGTACGTCGAAGGCCGGCCTTGATGATGCAGCTGGAATAATACCCAGTAAGGGCTATAGTTGATCGTCGACATTGCTTGGAAACCTTAAATTTCAATCTAACAGTTGTAGGGACTAGAGATGTTGGAATTACATGACCGGTGGGATAAGTACAGATGTTTTTGTTTTGTTAATGTTGCGGAAGTTACACTTAGTCTTTTATTTGAATATTATTTGTGTATGATTTCCATCTCAACTAAACATTTTGAGAGACGCTGAAGATGACTGATACATGAATTTCTATGAAAATTCGAGAGGAAACGAATCGGGCAGCCGATTTCGAATTGAACCGAATATCTACTTAAGAATCGAATTCGAATCGAATCTCACATCTGGACAGGACAAAAAATAATATTATTATGCCAGTAATTGTTATTGACCAATCAGCTTCAGTATCTAGTGACAGTATATGAGACTGCTTATCATCGAGCTGACCGTATATAGGGCTTATATACGGTCAGTTCCGGCATTTTGTGTTTGACATCCAACTCTCGCTTCGATGTTTTTCCTAATTTCGCGTGTTCAACGAACAACAAATAATTTCGCGTGTGTGTCTGTTGAGCAATGTATAACTATAATACGTTTCTTCCAGTCTTTGAGAAATTTTAATAAACAAATGTAAATAAATACAATAAATAAACCACTAAAACGACATGTATAGAAGCCAACTGGCACTGTCTGAGGCGAATGATGAATGAAACTGTTCCCACTTACCTTCTTCAAAGAATTGTTAATCCATTTGCTCCACTTGTTTTATATTTTTCCAGTACTTAACACTGAATTAACGTTGTGAATTGTTAATATAAATTCACGTTGATTGAGAAGAAAACTCCGTTGTTTCAGCGCCTGCAACTAGCGTGACGTTCACACAACGTAAAACCGGGAAATTGCCTGATAGTAATAACAGAACATTTGCCCTAGGAATCTGGGTATACTTATGATTGTGTCGCTTTCAAAGGACTGGCATAATAAATACGTTATGGGGCTGTCATTGGGCGGATATGGTGTGATATAAGGCTCAGCAAGATCAATATAAGGCACGGCCTTCGGCCTCGCCTAATATTACTCTCACTTCGCCTTATATCACACCATATCCGCCCACTGAAGGCCCCATAACTTATAATAATGGTGTGGTCAATATTCTTTGGCAGATGAAAGTAGATAGGTGTTGAAAACTTGGGATGTTCAGAAGTAAAGCAGGAGTAAACGGCAGGAGGTTGGAAGTAGACCAAAAAGGTACAAATATTACCAAATGATCTTAGATGTCCAATACCGTACTACGAATATGCTACAAGACAAACCCAAGCCCAGAACACCACAGTATAGCATGCCACCTATATGATGGTGTGAAGTAAAGCACACTAATTGATGTTGATGACACAGAGGAAAATGGGAAAAGAATATCACTACTATACTGCCAGGGTATCTGTGCCGAGGCGAAGATTACAAAACACAAAACAAAGACTCGAATACTGTTCTACTCAACAACTCTTAGAGACGACCGTCTCCAGTACAAATCGCACGTGGAATTATGCTTGTAAGTATTACTTGGGAGAGGTAGAAACCGAGACTTTTACTCCCAGCTAGCGAAAAACGACTCCATACAGTTCTTTCCCAGCCCATAGAATAGTAAGCACTATTTTGAAAAGCATTTCGACCCACAAAAACCAAGTGACAAATGACAACATGATAGCAACTCCACAGCACAGAAAAAAACGACCGAAAGCAGGTAGAATAAGTCACAAACACGGGGTATTCGAGGGACTTCGTACATGTAAACTACTCCCACTGAACCGAACAGAAAATCTAGAACACACTGCCACAGCCAGCAACAGCTCGCTACCATAGAAAGGAAAATGGCGGCACACTTCAAATAAAACAAATACCAGAAACGCCTATCCTCATAATACGTGCTAACACATCACAACGGCAGTAACACCACAGCACTGTCACTGACGTGTGTTACTATAAGCCACGTGACAGTGACTCCAGCATACATCGTAACTCGGTGTCAATCCACCCTCCCCAAGCTCCCCAAGCTCCCCAAGCTCCCCACGCGTTGAGGAATCCCAGTTGCATGAATCCTTTTTTTTTGCGAGTTCCCCAAGCTCCCCACGCGTTGAGGAATCCCAGTTGCATGAATCCCTTCTTTTGCGAAGGCCCAAACATAAATTTTCGACAGAACTCAACGACGCAAGGCATCGTCATGTACAGTTAAAACTAGAAGTCCTGTCATGGAATTCGCACAAATAGCACGTCGATCTGCGCGTTAATCTACGCGTTATGACAATAGTAAGGCTATCCAATTCTGTACACATGGCCTGTGCACAAGCGGGGGTCCATTGGCAGAAACATTGCCTGTGTTTGCTATGAGTAACCAGGAGAACCTGCCATGCTTTGGATGTCATTCGATATGGCAATTGCGCGCAATTCCTGTACGCAATTAAGCGTAGATAAGCGCACAGTTCATGTTATTATTATTATTATTATTTATTGGTGTTTAAGGTCACATACTTATGCACAATGGCTAATCATGACCGTGACAGTTTTACGGGTGGAGGAAGCCAGAGTACCGGGAGAGAACCCCAAGCAACGACGAGCAGCTTCCAGCTCCCCAACATCGTAACTCCGTACTGCAGCACAGGCAGGGTTAGATTGGTTGAAGACATGCTTACTATCGACGTGCAGTACGCCTTAGTACACGGTGTCATCGTGCCCCCATGTGCACAATCGGGGTTAAATGCCTTGCCCAAGGACACAACGCGGGAATCCGAATCGATCGTTCAGACGGTCACCCATCCGAGGACTAACCGGGCTCGACGTTGCTTAATTTCGGTGATCTGACGAGAACCGGTTACCGCAACGCCACCGCGCCCCCGCATCCCCGCACAGTTCGTGACAGGACTTCTAGTTTTAACTGTACCTCACGTCGTGCTCAGCGATTCTTTGCATCTCTAATGTTTATCTTCATAGTGTCCAATTGAATGGGCGTTCCCTCCATTAACTCGAAAGATTTACACACAAAAGATGTGTTTGCATTGAATCTGAATGGTTGCTGGCGATTGCATTCTAAGTGAAAGAACATAACTTTAAATTTCCGATGAATTGTAGGTTGTTGGGTGGGGGAGATCGTGCTCTGCCCCCCCCCCCCCCCCCCGCCCCCCAGCTACGGTTCGCATATTGTACAAAAGAATGAACAAAGTTATTTTTCAGTTAATTATCAGTAGACTGGATAACATTTCTACACACCGTTCCCTTAGTGCACAGGGCGCCATCTGCAATGGTTTAACATTGCGGATGGCGTTTTCATGCACTCAAGCAACGATTAACCCTTTACCCAACGTAACGGCAAAAACCGGCCAGCGCTATTCTCAAAAATCGTCAGTTAATTTTCATTATTTTTTTCATTTTTTGTCTCAAAAACATAGGTTATGACCCCTCATTGGAACGAGCTCGTCGAGCTCGTTCCAATGAGGGGTCATAACCTGTGTTTTTGAGACAAAAATGAAAAAATTAGTTGTTCAAGAATTTTTTTTTTTGCAAGTGTCGTCTGCTTTTCATGTTAGGTAAAGGATTAACAAGCTAAGTATCAATGGCTTACACTGCTGGCATCACTCGTGATAATTAAGTGGCTGCCGACGGCACGTTTTTATCTATTTTTCTATTCAAATTTCCGCTTTAATCATTTTGGTGTTTATATTGATAGCCGATTTCCTTCGGCGTATCAAGGCAACAATAAACAGATTGGGGAGGAGCTTAATTTCCCTTGATATTATATTATTCTAATCACGGCAGATTTTAACTATTCCGTTTATTTCAGGGCTGCAATACGGTCAATAGGTGTTTCCTATCCTGAGTAGTTAATACCTTATACTGCCATAAGCAGTCTAAGGTTATTCAACAGTTAATAGTTAAGGTTTAACAGTTATCATCACAAAACTCCGATGTTCATTGGTTTGATTGCGCTATTGTTTCTTGTTGAGGTGTTTGGAATAGGTAAGTACATTAGATTTTAAGTATCAATGACAAAACTCTTTTGATTTTTCACTTTTTTCTGTAAGTTGGCAATGTTTAGAAGGATTTAAAACATGTGACGGTGAGAAAAAATGTGCATTAATATTCATTTTTCTTCAGTTTTCAATGTTCAAAATTATTGTGATTTCCTCCACCGTAAAACTGTCACGGTCACGATTAGCCATTGCGCATAAGTATGTGGCCTTAAACACCAATAAATAACTAAATAAATAATAAAATACCTCTCTAATAGCAGATTATAATTTGTATTGCAAAGTGCACGCGTCCCAGTGTATTTCGGACAGCTTCATTCTTCTGCAGAGAGGAGCGCATTAAATAACGTGCCTTTTCTGCGCTAATTAGGACAGGACTTTAAATGTCAACTGTAATTAATGAGTCCGATAGTTATTCTCTGTTGCTCTGTGGTCCTCTCTGAATATTCCGGCCGATTCACCCATAAAACTGACCGACTCGTCCTGACGCTGGCTGTCGAAAGTGTCGTTATGCTCCAATAAACAAAAATATACTTTAAAGACAAAAGTGAGGGAATGTTAGTAACAAAATGGATTAGAGAGAATTGATTAATTAATGGCATTAAGGTACACTAATTAATTAATTTTATATTCTGACAGTCGATTAGTATTGACAACACCTTTGTAAGTGTGTAACAATAATTAGATAACATGACAAAGAACAGATTCATCATTAACAGCTTCATCGGTGCTTGTATCAATTAAAAAAAAAATAATTAGATACACATGGGAAGTAACTCGATTCTCTATACAAAAATCAGCCGTGTTTGGCGCCTTAAAATTTCTGTACCTATTGACTTGTGTCCCTTGTTATTTATTTATTTATTGATGTTTAAGGTCATATACTTATGCGCAATGGCTAATCATGACCGTGACAGTTTTACGAGTGGAGGAAGCCGGAGTCCCCGGAGAGAACCACCGTGCTACGACGAGCAGCTTCCCAACATCGTAACTCCGCACTGCAGGACAGACAGGGATAGATTGGTTGAAGACATGCGTACCATCAACGTTCAGTACGCCTTAGTACAGGTGTTATCGTGCCCAAGTGGACAATCGGGGTTAAGTGCTTTGCTCAAGGACACAAAGTGGGAGTCCGAATTGATCGCTCAGACGGTCACTAATCCAGTGTTTAACCGGGCTCGACGTTGCTTAACTTCCAGGCCCGTCGGAACCGGGGGGGGGGGGGGAGGGGGCTGCAGCCCCCCCCCCAATAATTTGCTCATATTTCTTCGTTAGTTTATCCATGATGGGAGCAACCGATGTAATCTGAATATAACTGGACATTACATTATTTAACCCATATTAGAACAGTGGCGTAGGAACCGGGGGGGGGGGGGGGCTGGGTTGGTAGTTTCTCCACACGGGATGCCCACTGGTTACCATATTCCGACATTGCTGTTAATGATTACTGGATTGAGTGGGTTCCATGTGGGCTTTCTTCCACGAATAACCCCCCCTCCCCTCCCCTCCCCCCCCCCCTCAAAAAGCTTGTGCCTTCAGCACTCGCGCCAGATGCCTTCGGCATCTGGATACCCCATACCCATTTAGTATCAGCCAGTTCACTCAAATTAGCAATATCAGCCCCCCCCCCCCCCCCCCCCAATATAAATTTCGTTCCGACCTGACTTCGGTGATCTGAGGGGAACCGGGTACCGCAACGCCACCGCGCCCCATTTTGTTCCTTGTTCTTGATGAATTGTGAATGTGATGATAATCTTAGTCTTACCCAGATTTTTATTTATACGATGTATTTCCCTATTTATTCTGATCTTTTCATCTGTGATAATTGTAAATATTTCTCATTGTATTTTTTGACGAATAAAAGAGAAAAAATATATGAAATTTTGCTGATGATGGTTTTTATCACCTGGGTAAACGCATGCGTGGACATCACTGCCCACGCGCGGATTGCGATCAGACCGCGGCGACTGTACTGTATCTCGGATACGATGTTCTGCCAAAAAAATTGTGTCAACTTCCGAAAAAAAAATCTAAATTATTGCCTGACGTCACTGTAAACATATTCGTCCCATGTCTCTATCTTTTTTCCTTTTGTGTTTTGTTTTACATTATTAATTCTTTACCCAACGCAGACGATATCAAGAATTATTATTTTAAATATCATTTTTTTTTTAAATTTTCAAACAACTTCAACAAAACCATATCATGTGACTCCTCATTGGAACGACATCGACTAGCTCGTTCAAACGGGGGGTGACATGATATGGTTTTGTTGAAATTTTTTAAAAAACAATATTTTTTCAGCTGCTGAATTTGCATATTACGCTGTCGGATGTGGTCGATTCGTTGGTTAAGGGGTTAATTATTTTCGTAATCCTGACATTTTATCCTCCAGTTTTTCCTTTTTCTTCGTTGCGATCATGCAGCTTACAGTGGTACAGCTAGCACATAGCATACAATTATAGACTGTTTCGCTTAACATACGTCTCATCCCTAACTAAAATCGTCACGAAATTCGACTTTCGATTAAGTTGTCTCCCTGAAAGTTATTAGACAGGCGAGAACTGTCCAATTAAGAAGGAAATAATTGTTGATTTTTGTCTTTGTTTTTTATTGGGGTTTAACGACACTTTTGATAGCCAGGATTACCCCGTGTCGCACAGTTTGACGGGTGGTGGAAGCCGGGTATCCGGATAGAGCCATCGACTAGCGGCAAGCAACTTCAGACGTCGTAACGTACTTACTCCGCACAAACAGGGTTAAAATTGGTTGAAGACAAGTGCATCATCGACGTACAGTAAGTTTTCGTACTCAGCGCCATCTTGACTCCACTTTGGGAACTCGGGATTAAGTGCTTTGCCCAAGGACGCATTGCAGTTACCCCGGTGTGGACATTACGGTTTGAAGCCCAGTGCCGTGACCACTAAAACACCGCACATCCGAGTAATTGTTGAGAAAACAGTTGTGACATCAATAGAAAATAAAGCCGATTTTCCTTTTGTTACTTATAATAAACACAAACAGTTCGGAGCTGTTTGTTGATTGCGTATATTAAAAATAAGTAAAGGAAACTAGGCTTCTCATCGAAAACCTATTAGAAGCAACCGGTTCACGGATACTCCGTCGTTAAGAATATCTATCCGTGTCAGACCTACCAACTGCATTCCTGCTTTGGCTCTTTGCTTGGCGAATGTGTTCGCCGAAATGATGATTTCGCGCGCCGAAGGCGCGCAGGGACGATATGGGGGACAAGCCCCTTTCGACCCTCTGTGACTGTATAGGGTGGCACTCACATGTCAAGGCGTGTTGAAGGAGGAAAAGGATCCGGTACTCGGCAGGTGTCTCCAGTAGTGTCCAGTTGTGGATGGGTAGTATCATTGGCAGATGTCAGTTGAACCCTCGAGTGAGGACCAGTGTGGGAGGTTGGGTCCTCTCACAAAGGTACTACCTCTCCCCGATGGTGCAGTCGTTCTGGATTTTCGGGCAAGTATAGTCTGCCGCTTCGAGGATGATAATGAGTGATGGCCATCACTGGCAAGTATAATCTGCCTCAGGCTGTCTCTGTTATAGTTGGACTCTTTGGAGGAAAACAACAACGACCCCTTTCGGGGACCACCAAGAAGAAGACCCGAACTTCCCTGGTTCGGGGGCAGGCCTGCATTGTAATCCTATTGGGTTGCGAATGTGTTTTTACAGTTACAAACTTTTATTCTTCCCAGAAAAAATAGCAAACCATGCCTCCCATACTTTATATTAACCCTTCACCTAACGAATCGCCCGCATCCGCCTGCGTAATATGCAAATTCAGCAGTTGAAAAAATATTATTTTTCAAAAAATTTCAACAAAACCATATCATCTAACCCTTCGTTGGAACGAGCTCTTCGAGCTCGTTCCAACGAGGGGTTAAATGATATGGTTTTGTTGAATTTTTTTTGAAAAATTAAAAAAAAATGCTATTTAAAATAATAAATTTTGATATCGTCTGCGTTGGGAAAAGGATTAATGGAAAGGACAGTGTCAGTATTACATGTCACTACGCGCTCAATGTTTATTTTATGAGCAGAGAAAAGGTTACAGAATGTCAAAGTGTGCTGAAAAGGCCGTTTTCTTTATTTTTAAATGGGTTTCAATTAGGGCTGTCGCGATTAATCGATTAATCGACTGTTGATCGGTCACGGCGAAATCGATTAGTATTTTTCGTTGTCGAATAATCGGTAAATTGTATCCCGTTTTAGACGTTTAATAATTAAAAGAAAATTTGATGAAAAAACTATTGTTTCTAAAGGTAAAGAGTTAAGAACATCGATGTCAAACCCCAAGACACTGTTGGAAGCAAAAGTCTTTCAGGTACATTCATCAAAGCTTTTATGTTCTGAACTTTTGAACCGTCAGTGTAATAATCAAGACCGGTCGGCAGTTGCGAAGTTCGCAACTGCCGACCGGTCTTGATTATTACACTGACGGTTCAAAAGTTCAGAACATCAAAGCTTTGAATGTAACTAAAAGAGGATCGTCTTCGTTGTTTACATGAGGTAGGTCAACTGACTTGAACTTCATTTTTATCGACTTCAAAGAGAGGGAGAGGAGGGGGGGGGGGGGCGGGCCATTTAGGTACGATTAATCGTCGATTATTTGCGACGATTAATCGATTCCTAAATTAAAAAATCGTGACAGCCCTAGTTTCAATATACAGTTATACTGATACGCTGAAAATGATTGGAGAAAAGTTGGAAAAATCAAGCTTCTGTATTTTAAACAACTTTACAGGAAAATGCACGAAGTTCGTGAAATGATGCTCACATCGATGATGCAAATTCGATAACTTTTCGAAATATCAATTTTTATATGAAATTCTCTTACCCTTAATTCTTTACCCAACGCAGACGATATCAAAATTTATTATTTTAAATATCATTTTTTCAAATTTTTCAAAATTTTTCAGCAAAACCATATCATGTGACCCCTCGTTGGAACGAGCTCGACGATATGGTTTTGTTGAAATTTTTAGAAAAATAATATTTTTTCAACTGCTGAAGTTGCATATGACGCGAGTGTTAAAGTTACTGGTAGCCTAAGGAAATGAAGGGAATCTAGCTTCTGTGTAGTTCCAATGACGAAAATTGTCAGCCATGAAGATCAAGTTGTGTTGTTTCCATTGATGCCATCATACGTCATATAAATCTCAAACCAATAAATACAGTGAAAGAAGATGATTGGGTTGTGTACAAAAGTTATCCTGGAACATCTGAAACACGTTTTCTTATTATATGCTCCCTTAACCCCTTACCTAACATAGCGGCCAAAAAATGGCCAGAAAATTAACCTGATTAAGCCTACGATAGCCCAAAATATCTCAGAAGTTTCTCTATAAAACCGTACAAATATGGATATCATTAGAACCAGCTCGTCGAGCTGGTTCTAAAGATGTCCGTATTTGTGTGGTATTATTGAAAAATTGCGAAATTTAATTTATTTTTTAAAAAGTACTGTGGTATTAAAGGGTTAAAAAATAACGGGCAATGGCTAACAAATGCGTTCCGGCATGTATTGTCACGACACATTGTTTGTTAGTATATTGGCGTTATTTATTGATGTTTTTTTTAAGGTCACATATTTATGCACAATGGCTAATCATGACCGTGACAGGTTTACGGGTGGAAGAAGCCGGAGTACCCGGAGAGAACCACCGAGCAACGACGAGCATCTGCCAGCTCCCCAACATCGTAACTCCGCACTGCAGCACATTCAGGGTTAGATTGGTTGAAGACATGCGTACCATCGACGTGCAGTACGCCTTAGTACACTGCGTCAACGTGCCCCCAAGCGGGCAATGGAGATGAAGTGTCTTGCCCAAGGACACAACGCGGTTGCCGCAGGTGGGATTCGAACCGAGGACCTCTCGGCATGCAGCCTGCACCTCTACCAACTGAGCCACCGCGCTCCCATATATTGGCGTTTAATGATACTTTCGACAGTCATGGTTATATGGTGTCGGGCGGTTCTACGGGAATAGAACGCCGGAGTACCTGTAGATAACCACCGAGCAGCGACGAGCAGCTGTCAGACTCTCCTACTAACTAATCCAGAACCAGTATTGAGAGTTATCAGCGGATGAATGCAAGGGTTCACTGAGCCCACGGCCGTAATTAAAGTTGTATATTGTTTTTGGTGTGTGTGTGTTGTGGGGGGGGGGGGGGGAGAGGGGGGGGGGGGGAGACTTTTTAAATTTCTTGTTCGGTTTCGGTTTTGGTTTTTCAGGTGGAGAAAAACCTCGGTTCGGTTCGGTTTTCGGTTTGTTCATGAGGCCAAGTAAAATTCAATAAAACTCATTCTAATGGCCGGAGTCACAACTGAATGGTAGTGAAATTGAGTCAAACTCAATGAATGCCCGAAATAAGCTATAATACATGAAGAATCAGGAAGGCCAATATAATAATTACCTAAATATACAGAACTTTTATTGTGCTTCGCCATTTTTCGAGGTCTGACACCTACACTCAACTTGAGGAAAGCTGCAAACACAACTAAACTGAAATGTCGGAAATTCACATAATGTAGTCTTCCCAGAGCAGTGAGAGTATCCAGACACTGCCATTGGGATGGCTACATTCTGTGAATTTCTGCAGCAAGAGAGTATTTAATAAAAAACGAAAAACCTTAGATTACGGGATGTCGACGGTTTCGGTTTCGGTTTTTTAAAAAAACTAAAAACCTCGGTTCGGTTTCGGTTAACCTACAGCTCTATTAGGGAGCCGGTGACCCACGGCCGTAACTAAAAATGCTTTTTTGGTGGGGGGTGGGGGAGGTGAAGGACGCCGGTGACCCATGCTTCGATCATATCGCCCAAGTATTTGGAACATACCTAATTGTTTTTAACAAAGACTTATACGCAGCAAATACACATTCCATTGCTGTATTTTTATGTAACAATTATTCACCAGCAAGGTAGAGGGGCTCGAACGTTTGGGTGCTTCGAGCAGGTCATTGACATAAAAATAATCTGTTATCAGTTACTCTCTCCTTGGCTGTAGAAATCTACCGAAAAACCGAGTCGAGTATTTATTGCACTTTCTCATCTGTGTATATTTTTGTCGGGCAAGCAAGATATTTTTCCCAACTGAGTACTCCGGAAGCCCTCTGTCTCATTGGTTACGGCATTGACCTTCAGACAGAGAACTCCACGGTTCAATCCCCACCAGGGGTAACTACGTTGTGTCCTTCTTGGGCAAGGCACTTAATCCCGATTGCTCACGTGGCGGTGCTGAAGCGTTGTGTACTAAGGCGTACTGCACGTCGATAGTGAACCTGGCTTCAACTACATGTAATGCTAATCATGCTTGTTTGGAGTTAGTACGCTGGGAAGTCTGATAGTTGCTCGCCGTTGCTCTGGGGTTCTCTCCAAATACTCCGACTTCCTCCAGCCGTAAAACTGTCCGACACGAGGTGTCGTTAGACTTCAATAACATAAATAAACTGAGTAAACTGAGTACTCCAAAGTGGGTGTATATTTACGTCGGGCAAGCAAGGACATCAGCCAAACTTGATATTGTATAATTCCATGTCAACCTCTGCCTACCGAAACCCATAATCGGGAGATTTGGAGGTGGTGTCGTTCCCCGCCCCCAGAGGTTACGCCCTCTTAGTGTCTTAGTACACTGTGCCACCGCTCCCCACGTGGACAATTAGGATTACGTGTCTTGCCCAGCGAAACAGCACATACGGCGCGGGTCATGATCGAATCTGTCGCTCTTTTGGTTTAAAGACAGTCCAATGCTCTAGCCAAGATACCACCGCGCGTCCGTCATGATATATAAGAAAACGAAGTGACGCACGATTCGCAATGAACTTTGATCGAGATCATTGCCTTAACTGGAATTTCATTTATCGCGAAACCCGGTGTAAAAGGAATGGAAGTCCATAGGAACGTTAGTCCCTCTGGACTATTATTCCGCGGAATTATAGTCCTAGGTCTAACATTTCTAGGAATAGTAGTCCGGCGGACTACTATTCCTAGAAATGTTAGACCTAGGACTATAATTCCGCGGAATAATAGTCCAGAGGGACTAATTTTCCTACGGACTTCCATTCCTGTCACACCGGCATTAATTCTATACACTGCGAAGTTTAGCATTAGGCAAAAATGGTGGTACTTGTTTGGTATCTTTTATTTACTATTATCACAAGCACTGCTTTGGCAGAAGGCGCTGTGCTTTTCAACCACAAAGCTTACTTTTTCTCTTTTCTGGTCCGTCATCAGATGTAATCGCTCTTTTGGGGAATATGCATTGGCGCACCCAGGATTCTGGAGAGGGGTACGCACATTTCAATCACCTGGTCATGGCGCGAATACTCACCTGACGTGCTACCGGTAACTGCTCGTGGGCTTCTGGGGAAAACGTTTACAAAATGGAAGGACCGTGTGGTCCTCCGGCGATTTCTTTAACCCTTTATCCAACGTAGCGGACAAAACCGACCAGCGCTACTCTCAAAATTCACTATTAATTTTCATTATTTTTTAATTTTTTGTCTCAAAAACATAGGTTATGACCCCTCGTTGGAACGAGCTCATCAAGCTCGTTCCAATGAGGGGTCATCAGCTATGTTTTTGAGACAAAAAATACAAAAAAATAGTTATTCAATAATTTTTGTTTGCAAGTGTCGTCTGCTTTTCATGTTAGGTAAAGGGTTAACATGACCAGGATGTTTTACAGATGAAATATTCTCACAGTTTTGCTAGCCTCTTTCAAAATTTGTAGGAGGAATCTAATTTATAATTACAGGAGTCGCGGAAGATACCGTGGTCCCTGGTCTCGGAGATTGTAAAAAAAATATTGGATTTCAATAAATAGGGGAGGGAGCCGGGTGTGCTCTCCCCCTACATCTGCTCATGTTCAAACAATAGGATAACAGAGGGTTTTTCCATTTGAATGGTGTGTATTGTACAGTTCCGGTATGCTAACACCGAGACAGAGCTTGAAATTTACGTCATTTCACGAAGCACATCGTTTAACATCAGATACTTATTTACTTTCTTATTTGTGTTTAAGGGCATTTACTTACTTATGCACAATGGATAATCGTGACCGTGACAGTTTTACGCGTGGAGGAAATCGGAGTACCCGGAGAGAACCACCGAGCAACGACGAGCTACTGTAAGCTCCTCAACATTCGAACTCTGTTCAAGCTCCGCTGAAGCAGGGTTACAGCGGTTGAAGACATATGCACCATCGACGTGCAGTACGCCTTAGTACACGGCGTCATCGTGCCCCCATGTACAGTACGTGGAGAGTGGATTGTAACTGAATCACCCGCCGAGTGGAGTCATCACCCAAGCTATACTTCAACTTTTGTACATATCGATAAAACACACAAGCAATGTTTCAGCCAATGGACCTCCGGGTTTAACCCGGAGGTCCATTGGCTGAAACTTTGCTGGTGCTGGTTACGCTTTGCAACAAAATTGCAATTATTCATCGGGTGGTATCTCCACTCTGCGGGTGATTTAGTGGTAATACACTCTCCACGTACTGTAGGCGACCGGGATAAAGTCCAAGAACACAACGCGGGTCGTCCCGGACGGGGATCGAATTCGAGACCTCTAACATAAGAGTCCAGCAGTCTACCACTGAACCCCATTTTAACATCAGATAAAATCTGTTTTGGGATAGAAGTCAGGACACAGAGAATAGTGCGCTAAATTGCGTGTATTATATGCGCGCTATTATATATTGCCACGATACTCCCGCGGGACAGTTTATATGTGGTGTATTATTAGTTATACGGTATTTCAGCTGGGTGTTCGGAACTGTACTGCCCTTCTGAGATTCGAATTTTCTGACACTCAAAATCGAAGGAAATACGGATGTCTGAAGGGTAGTATAGTCCCGTACACCCCGCAGAAACACCATGTGGCGAATTTACTACCTTGTCCCTTATTGTTTTATTATATAATCCTCAAAAGGTATTCCAGTGACCAAAACCTTGATAAAAGAAACAAGTTGAGACACTGAAAGAAACATATCTTTCTTTATTATTGAACAAGAATAATTTGGAGTTATTGCTCTCTGATTGGACTCAAATACTTGGGAGACTTCAATTGAAGTAAATTTGGAAGTGACGCGTTATTATTCTGGAACCCAAGTTGATTTTCTAAGTGTCGTTTTCGATACAGTGGTGCATTGTGGGTCTTGGAAAATCGGGAACACTATATTGAAACTTTTACAAGGGCCTTAATAAGTTTCACTGAAGAGGCAATTCATTTAGGTTGCATGTTTATCGAACCCACAACGGATCTGTAGTGAAGAAGCACAACAACAAAATCCCTCTTATCGATAGTAAAATCTGACATTGGGTTACAAACATATGTTTTATTTATATTTTCCGTTTATTCTCACGAAACATGATTGCTGTGATTTTGTTTGTGAGTCTGAATGTTTATTATTACTGATGAAGGTGCTTGAGGCGTTGGGTGAAAGGGAAATCGGTGAAGTGTCCCACAGAATGCATATACACCATGTTTTAGCTGTCACGTGATATTCTCATATACATCGTTGAACTTGGTACACCCTTTGAGGTTCAATGTAACGTACTGGCTGTATTGGCTACTGATCAACCAGGAAGCTTGTGTAATTTTTAAAAGGTAATAAATATGTGTGCATATGTACACCCAGGAATAACTTGTTCAGTGGGTGGGCGACCATTCATGCTCCCGTCTGCTCATCTAGCAGACATTTGGTAAGACAAGTACATTTCTGTTCAGAGACACCGATTAGTCAAAAATTGTTGTACACGGACCACCGAGAAGTCCATTCGATGGTCCAGAGACTCCACATTTGCTTCTTGAGGCTTTCAGATGCACAGTGTATGTGATTATATCTTTCATAACCAAACGGCCAATGTACAAACACGTGTTTGTTATATCGTTAACCATTTACCCAAATCATGGGATATCAAAATTTGATATTAGGCATTTAATTTTTCAATTTTATTTCAAAAGATTAAACAAAACCATATCATGTGACCCATCATTGGAACGAGCTTGTCTGGCTGTTTTTGTTGAATTGAAATTTTTTATTGTTTTCAACTGCACAATTTGTAAATTACGCGTTCGGGCGCGGCCGCTTCGTTGGGCAAAAAGGTTAAATGCCTGCACGCCGGAATGCCATTTTAGCCTAATACCAAAATTTTCTTCCCGAAATAACTCATCGCAAACAATTAATGTAGGATTACGAAGAATGCAATTGGAGAATACGGTCTATACTGGAAAAGGTGTAGCCCGAGGCCGAGCTGGAGAAAAGGTGTGGCTGGGAAATAAACTTGCATTTTCTCTGTTGTTTGTCGTTCAGTCTGCGTATTTGTTTTTATATTGAACAATTTGGTCCAAATAAGACAGGATAAGTTGAAATGGACTTTTTATATTTCACTTTTTGTGAATTATACGATAAAGTATCTCTGAGAGACACTAAAAAGTGTATCTGGATCGGCGAACCAGCTAATTAATTCACCGTTTGTATGATCTGTATGGTCTACACCATTTGCAGTGCATAGAAAAGTTGGTAGCCGATGCCACTGACTGATTTGACGCCCAACAGGTTAACATCTTCCTCTCTGACATACACCCTCCTTTAATCATTTACCCAACGTAACGACCAGAACCGGCCAGCGTTATTCTCAAAAATCGCCAACTAATTAGAATGTTTTTTCATTTTTTGTCTCAAAAACATAGGTTATGACCCCTCATTGGAAGGAGACTCATCGAACTCGTTCCAATGAGGGGTCATAACCTATGTTTTGGAGAAAAAAAATGAAAAGAATTAGTTATTCAAGATTTTTTTTTTGCAAGTGTCGTCTGCTTTTAATGTTAGGTAAAGGGAAAAACACCAAAAATTAACAGCAACGATACCTTGACTTTTTTACTTGAGAAGCGAGGAAATGAGCTCTCAGTAGTTCATATTTCACAAATTTTCCTGGTGTACCCACCAAGTCAGTTGACCAACCTCAAGTAAACAACGAAGACGATCCTCTTTTAGTTACATTCAAAGCTTTTATGTTCTGAACTTGTGAACCGTCAGTGTTATAATCAAGACCGGTCGGCAGTTGCGAACTTCGCAACAGCCGACCGGCAAAGCTTTGATGAATGTACCTGAAAGACAAATGCTTCCAATAGCTTCTTGGGGTTTAACATCGATGTTCTTAACTCTTTACCTTTAGAAACAATAGTTTTTTCAACATATTTTCTTTTAATTATTAAACGTCTAAAACGGGATATAATTTACCGATTAGTCGACAACGAAAAATACTAATCGATTTCGCCGTGACCGATCAACAATCGATTAATCGATTAATCGTGACAGCCCTAGGGACAAGTCAGCTCAACAAATCCCCCCCCCCCCCCCCGATTTGTCATCTTTGTGACGTTCCTGGCAATGTTCATATCATAACGTATAAAATGTCTACAACAGAAGATACCAAATTACATTACAGTAATCCTGTACAACAAGAGGCATGCTATTGTCATATTTTCCGAATTACTAACCGGGCTACTTGAGTATAAATCATAATGACTAGAGGCAACTGTATTGACCTACACGTTAGTATGGTGCTACGTAGTCGTGACTCATAGAGCAACTGAAGCGCTAAAGATGTGTCGTTTCTTGATGACCCGAACTGGGAAATTCGGGACGTTGTATCTTCACTTCTTCTTTCATCTCTGAAGGCGAGGTTGGAACTGTGGGATGAGTGTGAACTCCGACAGTGTGCAAATTCGACAGATACATATACATTTGAGAACTGAGATGAGAAAATAAAAAAATAAAATAAAATGTCCACACCCATCCTTCTGTTGTCCTCGCCGAACTCGACTCACTACCCGAAACTGGAGAGTGGGGTAAATTTGGCAGGTACGCATGGTGAAAGGGTGGTTCACAATATTAAACTTTCATATACATCCCCGACGTATATACTGAATTCCTCCAGTCCGGGCCAACTACATTTTACGATAACGAACAAAAGGTACAAGTCTTGAATAAGGTACTGAGCAAACGTCAATCACAAGAACACGTGGATAAACACGTGGATGTTTCCTTTATGCTGTGCTTTGCTCCTTGAAAATCTAACATTTTGCAGTGACTGATCCATAGCCTTGCTAATTGATTGGACGGTTACAATCTGCTAAATGTTAAAAGTTAAATTATTATTAACTCGAAGAAAAGCACCATCAAAACGTGTCACGGTAAAACCATGCACTCTAAAATCAGTTGGGCTAAAAATTAACATATATCATCTGGGTTGGGTGAATATTAACCCAACTGGGTATATATTCACTCAACTCAATTGATTCGGGTTGATTTGGAAACCAACTGATATGTGATATTGTCCCAAATCAGCATGGTGTATTGGGATAGTACCACGCTTTATCTTGGTGTACTTGGTGGACTGTGGTTCTTTCGTAATGAAAAACCCAATTTTGCAGCATTAGAGCGTAATAGTGGGACAAGGAGGTGATCTGGTGATCGCAACAAATCAAAGACGACTACACACTGGACTCGATGTGAGTGTTGCACGCTGTGTGATGAAGTAAAAGCTAACAAGTTTTGTCTGCCAACATCGGAAGAACAGATGTAATATTCATGTTACTTATCGCCATCCTCTAAAACCAAAAAAACAGTGTAACACCAAATTGGTTATTTTGTGAAATCAACTGCAGAGCAATAGGTGCACATTTTTCCTTCATCGACGCAAAGGGGGGTTCGGTCACTCCTACCCCAAACTCTACGAATCCGCCACATCGCAGCAAGGATCGTTGAAAAATATTGTTTTACTGTTTTATCCCCGCCTGCTCCGAAGCATGAAATTCGTCGATGTGTGATGGGCTGCACGAAACTCAAGGGTTACTCCAACCTCCTTTATGTCTCCAAAATATTAACCCTGATTGGTTTTTCTTTTTTCCAGCTCCCAAAGCTCACGCGGCACAAGCTCGATGTCCTACGGTTCGTATCCCGGATGAGAAGTTTCACGGTGCAAATATCGCAAGGAATGGTGAACCAATCTACAAACTAACCATAGGAGAGAAATCAGACCGTCTGGAAAATTTAAAAACATATACACGTACGTTTAAATAAAACCAACGAAAATAAGGAATCAGCCGCTCTTATCGCGGGTGTACCTGGGACGGAATACGGCAACGGTACCTTGTGAATTACCAGCTCGGTATCTGCGTAAATTCTACACTTTCATTCTTCTTTTGTCGTGTTTTTACCCTTTACCTAACCTGAAATTGAATTGAATAACGCTTTTTTATAATAACTTTTTTTTCATTTTTTTTTACCCCTCAGTACCTTCTCCCATCCCACGTAAAATATCGCTAGTGTCAATGACAGGAACAGTTTCAAGCTCTAGACTCAACTTAGACTTCATTTACAGTTTCTTGGAAACCAACGTGATTTTTGGTAATCCTGAGAAAATGTGTATTAATCCTTTAATTCCTTCGTCCGGGCCAACAACGCGATCACCGCCATAGGTAACTGCGTTGTATCTTTGGGCAAAGCACTTAATCCCGACTGCCCACGTGGGGAAACGGTGACGCTATGTACTAAGGCAAATTGCTCATCTCTGGTGCATCTGTCTTTAACCAATGCTAACCCTGCCAGTCGTCGCCCGACTGCTGGAATGTTCTATGTCCCATAGGGGACATAGAATATTCTAGCACTCAGGCGACGCAGTGTTGAGTTAGTACGTTGGGGAGTCTGGCAGTTGCTCACCGTTGATCGGTGGTTCTCTAATGGGTTCTCTGGTGCACCCACCCGTAAAAACTGTCCGACACAAGATGACCATGGGTGTCGAAAGTGTCGTTAAACTCCAATAGAAAAATAAATATTCCACCCAAGAGAATACAACTAACCTCAACGAAAGCAATATTTTCATGCTCTCAAGCAACCAGTCAAATTATGTAAGAAATTCGACGCTGCTATGGGCGTTTTGTTTATCGAGTTTTCATGGACTTTCCGCGTAGACAACCGCTGATTTTATGTGACGTCCCTTTACTCAGAAATATATACAAATATTTTTTTCCTGTTCAGCTGTAGATGTTGCAATCCATAAGTATTTAATTGGCCGTGCAACCATGAAAATATTAATACAATTTGGGGAACTACGCGATGTAATTGGAAAACTATTGGTGTGATGAGTCGTCATCGTTCATAATTATATAGTAAACAAACATGTCCAATAGAAATTGTAACAGTATTAACCCCTTAAACCCAACCTTTCCTGGAATGGTTTCGCCTTTGTGTACACTTACAGTGAGATTGGTCAGTCCAATATTATTATACAGGAAGGATAAAATAATAACTGCAGTCTGCAGCCCTCTGGCTGCAGACTGCAGTCATTATTTTATCATGAATGCCCCGTGTATAGACCTCTTACAATAAGACAAAAAATATGACGGAATTATGCCTTGGACCGAAATATCGGCCTTACGTTTCTCTCTCTCTATCTCTCTCTCTCTCTCTCTCTCTCCTCTCTCTCCACCTCTCTCTCTCCACCTCTCTCTCTCCACCTCTCTCTCTCCCTCTCTCTCTTTCTCTCTCCCTCTCTCTCTCTCTCTCTCTCTCTCTCTCTCTCTCTCTCGCTCTCTCTCTCTCTCTCTCAAAAGGGAGACATGGAGAAAGGGGCATCGGGAGGGACAGACACGCAGAGTTAATAAGATAGACGCGTAAAACAAAGAGAATGGACTCGAATCGTCCGTGGTGACAGAGAAAGGGTTAAGCATTCGGTTAAATTAGGTCACGATTGAAACAACGAAAAGGAATGTTTGTGATATTGTTTTTACATTCAATCATCGAGAATATTTCTGGCGGTCGAAAAAGCGAACCGTAAAAAGCGAATCTACGGTTGGCTTTTCCGAAAAACTGGCATGTTCCTGACGAGTGAATCTATCTAAGAGAACGGTTCCATAACGTGATTTGTGGCTTGAGTCTTGAGCGGTTTTATATCCTTATGTCTATTTGCCTTACACACGACTAGTTTCTCGCATAATTTTAGAAAATGTGAGCAATAATTGCACGATTTCCAGTAATAATGCATTGTAATTCATTTCCTCACACCGAACGGAAATGGAGGATATAGTAATCCTTCTTTCACTCGTCACGCCGTACCCGTTTGTAGACGAACAACAAAAAAAATCTGCACAACTCAAATCAAGACATCGATAAAGGTTATGTATTGACGAGGCGAAGAAGATGTCACATTTTGGATTTGCACAGCCAAAAAATAGCAATTACAGTCTTTTTATGCAAGAACTTCCAAATGGAAATGTTAATTTCGATTATTGCTGATTGACAAAAATACCCCAAAAAACCAAAATCACCCAAGACCAATAATTTTGAAACGTAATAAGATAGTGTATATTGTCAAGACGTAAGAGGATATGTTGAAACTTTCAATAATTTTCCTTCAGGAACGTGGCGACGGAGGGGGGGGGGGGGGGTGGGGAGGGGGTCACCCCACCCCAATCCTGGTCAAAATTTCCTAAAGTTGGTAATTCGGTAGGCAAGTCCTGAGTAGTTGGAAATTCCACCTATCTGAATTTTAGAGCTTCTTTGGAGACGTTGTTGCCTCCTTTGCTTCCCAAAATTCCAACTCCGTTTCAAATCGGCACAAAATTCCATTTTGACAACTGCACAGTGTAAGCAATGTCGAGCTTCATAAGTGTGCATGATGTCAATCGGTATGAGGTTTGTGTTGTACGTTTACTTATCGTAATAAAAAAAATCCTCGAAATGCACTTCAAGAAAATCGCATCATGTAAAATCGTTATTCTGAGATAATTCCATCATTCACAGTTACAAAGTGATGAAGCATCGAAAATTGATCATTCCTGCATAAGATCTGATTTAATTTTAGGACTGTGTGAATTTCTCAAAGTTCTCAGCTTGAGCATTTGTTTAGGACATATTCAATTCCCAGAGTAATACCAAATAATAATAACCTAACAATTCTATCATAAATGTGTTGGCATATCAATTACTTGAATCAATTTTATGCCCTCTTTCATGGCTTCATTTTCAAAATGTTTCTCGGTAGTGAATTTCCAACTATGGTGAGGGACCGGGAGGGGGTTTCCCCCTCCCGGTCTCTCCCCCTAGTTGGAAATTCACTACCCTATACCACCCCAATCGAAAACCTATAGCCACGTCCCTGTTTTCCTTTCCAGTGTATAAAAAATATACACAATTTTCACGATACCCTTTCTAGCTAATTTACAGGTCGAGAGATCTCCAGTTCCTCGGTTGGTTATTTTCTACGGTAGTAATAAAAATGTCATGTTCAAGAAAAATTGGCAATGCAACTCCGAGCATTTGTGATTGTGGAATTTTCGCGTATTCTTTGAGAGAGGTCCGAAAGCTCTAGTGTCAGAGAAGTGCTGAGGCTCTCCAGTTGGGTGAGTGCACCCCCTCACTTCCATCTTGGTTACACTATCAATGGAGATGGTTAACATATTATCACTACAGTACCATTCAGAAAGCGTACAGTGGAAATATATTTGAATATTTAAACTTACAATTAATTTTTATATTTTAAACATGCGTTGAACCTTTTCAGTGCGACTACAAGGACAAAGCCATAAGAAATTCCGAGACGCAGTTCTCGTGGTCGAAGCTGAGAATAAAACCTGTGGCACTGGCTCTTTTGTGAGCAGTTCGAAATATCTGTATCAGCCTACGGGTTGCCCTCATGTGATTTCTACGAACAGAAAACAGAAAATGGGAAGAACAACTTTCGATTGGACAGCGCCAGAATGTGGCTGTGTACTAATAAGGTGTGCTGTTTTTCTTCTCACTCTCTGTTCCTTAGTGAATTTACCACATTACCCCTGGGAATTCACCTGTAAAACTCCCCTCCAAATGACACAAATCGATCTGCGCGTTACTCTACACGTTATGACCATAGTAAGGCTATCAAATTTTGTACATATGGCCTGTGCACAAGCAATGTTTCAGACAATGGACCTCCGTGTAACCCTGAAGTCCATTGGCAGAAACATTTCCTGCGTTTGCTACGAGTAACCAGGAGAACCTGTCGTGCTTTGGATGCCATTTGATATGGCAATTGCGCGCAATTCCTACGCGCAATTAAGCCTAGATAAGCGCACAGTTCGTGACAGGACTTCTAGTTTTAACTCTATATCCTCTTTTGGGAAAGACTGATGAAAACATTATCTGAGCTCGAATAATGACCCTGCCATAGAGATTTTTTTTCAGATAGATTTAGTCTCGTTTAATGTTATGCATATAAAGGATGGCATAAGATCTACACCCCATTCAATATGATCGATTGTGGTGGTGAGGAATACCTGATTTGTCCCGACTGTGACAGCTCAAGTCAGAGCGACTGATAAAATATCGTCCCCTGAATTCCAATGTGTTCTATGTGCCTACTGGCACATAGAACACATTGGAACTCAGGGGACGATATCTACATCTTCCAACTACATCACCAAGGTAGGTATTGAATGAAGGCATATCTTGATAATGAAGTTGGAATATTAGTCAGTTGGGAATTCCGTTTAAAAGTAGGGACTTGCGAAGCCTCGAGATTCGTTCGATTTCGAATATTAAGTTTCTATTCGGTTCGATTGGAAATCGGCTGTCCGATTCGTTTTCCTTCTAATCTCTTCACGGAAATTTTGCTTGGCATCAATCATCTTAGGCGTCTCACAAAAACGTACCGCTGAGACAGAAATTTTACATATATAATGTTGAAAATAAAGACTGGGTGTAATTTCCGCTATATTAACATACAGTACGTGGAGAGTATATTATCATTAAATCGCCCGCAGAGTGGAGATTCACCCGGGCAATAATTGCAAATTTGTTGCAAAGCGTAACAAACACAAGTAAAGTTCCAGCCAATGGACCTCCGGGTTGAACCCGGAGGTCCATTGGATGAAACATTGCTTGTGTTTTGTATCCATATGTACAGAAGTTGAAAGTGATACTTTGGGTGATAACTCCACTCCGTGGGAGACTTAGTTACAATCCCCTCTCCACGTACTGTAAGAAAAGTCTGTACCTATGCCACCATCCATGCTAATTCCAGTTTCACTGCCACTACCACTGCTAAAGCAAACTGAAAGTTCCCAAGCAATATCGACGATGAGCTCACTGTTGCTAGCGGCTAACCCCGTGCAATGTCCAGTACAGAATTCTCGCACCATTTTCAGTTTTTGAACAAAAAATCCTTATTGGATAATATTCCAACTACATCGTCGGGAATTAAAGACGTCTGTATTCGATGCGATTGTCAATTCGGTTTCGAATAATGGTCTCGACGTATTGGTTTCGCATTTTTATTTTCTTTGCACGTACCGCGTACCGCACTTCAAGGTGGCCGCTTTTTGGTGCATGGCAGTTCCAACTGGATACCACAGACCTCCCTCCATTTACCTCCAGTTATTATGTGCTCAATTGTGTGTGTGCTTTGTTTATTTATATATTTATCTATTTATTTATTGGAGTTTAACCCTTTACCCAACGAAGACGATATCAAAATTTATTATTTTAAATACCATTTATTTAAATTTTTCAAAAAATTTCAACAAAATTATATCATGTGACCCCTCGTTGGAACGAGCTCGACGAGCTCGTTCCAACGAGGGGTCACATGATATGGTTTTGTTGAATTTTTTTGAAAAATAATATTTTTTCAACTGCTGAATTTGCATATTACGCGGGCGGATGCGGGCGATTTGTTGGGTAAAGGGTTAGTGACAGTTTCAACAGCCATGGTCACCTCATGACAGTCAGTTTTACGGGTGAAGGAAGCCGGAGTGAGCCATCGAGGAATGGCGAGCAACAGTCAGACTCCCCAACGTACTATCTCCACACAAGCAGGGTTAGCATTGGTCGAATACAGGTACACCATCGACGTGCATAACGCCTTAGTGCAAAGTGTCATTGGGAATCGGGATTAAATGCCTTACCCAAGAACAGAAGTCCCAAGTATCGCATCAAGTCTCCCGAGAAAGTACATGGTTACCAGCAGGAGGGAACCGATATTGAATTCAATTGCAGAGCCTCATGTCCAGATTTAAAACAATATTTTCGAGGGGTTGTCAATCGCCCCCGACCTCATCAATCACTCGAAATTGAATACTCTGCGAAACCTCTTTTTTTTCTGGAACTCGTTCCCCGTACACTTACATATCATAAAAGGGTATATGTTGTCTATTGCAGGGCTGTTGTCATTTCTGGAAAAGGTGTCTATTATTCGGGAAACTCGAACTCTGATGACGATTCATTGACAGTTACTAAGTGCATAAAAGGTATGTCTTTTCTTAATATTACGCCAAAGTAACAAGAACAAATCTGCGTCTGGTAACTCTTGTTTTACCGGAGACTTTTGTATATAGATTTATTTTCTTGATAAATTAACACATGGCCTTGCCGAGGGATAGAATCTTCCATCGTTGTTTTCAAAGTCCTTGACAGCAACACTCACAAGCCTTTCCTTTCAATCTTAAAATTCGTTAAAATTACCTCATCGCCACAGTGTCATCCCAACAAGACGAATCCCAACAAGACGAATGGGTAAAATATCTCACCAAGACAATGCCAATAAGACGAATCCCGAAAAAACGAAAACTTTTTTTTTTATTAATTATGGTTGGAATTAATATAAAAAAGAAATAATATGTATATATTTACGCCATTTGGTGTAGTTTGGGGTGGATTTTACTTTTTTGCGTAGATGCTGAGCAGTTATTACTTTGATTCCTTTTTCATCTCTTGTTTACCCACAAGCACTGTTCACATCAATGAAGAGTTTATTTCCGGAGTAATTTGAATAGTTATATCTTGATATGATGATTTTTTCTCTTTTTATGTGTGTGTTTTAGGCTTTAAGGGTGGGGACAGTTGCTCTGCTTTCCAATTCGTCTGGCCATTTTTTTTTTGTGACTGGGGTCAGTTGTCGAGGGGATTGTTCTTACACACTTGGGGTTCACTAGATGCGGCGCAATCAGTCAGTCGACTACCTTTTTGAAAGAGAAAACTCACTTGACACACTAAAGGCGAATTTGAAAAGAAAAATTTTGCCCACAAAGTTGAAAAAAATCATGTTGTAAAAAAAGATTTTTATCTAAATTCCGAAACAGGCCCCAGAAGTGAAAATCATTTCTGGTTAAATCTCTCCTTCTTGCATAATTTCAATCCGCCCTTAATATATATGTACGCTTTATAAAACTGAGACACAAATTCCCAGTTCAATACCGAGCCTCCCCAAGACCTATCGTCTATGAACTGAAAATTTAACTCACAGTTTTATAAAGCAAAAATGAAGTGCATATGGAAAAAATTAAATTAATATATTATACAATACAAGATGTAAACCCCTGTTTGTTTAGTGACGCGAGTATGACTTTGTTGAGTTTTTCGAGCTGGTTTATAATAAATGAAGCAATTCCAATACATCGCTTTTTTCTTGGAAAATAAAATTCCACCCAAAACACTCTTTTTATTATTTTTACCCAAACCCTTAAATACGGGTTATATAGTCATTTTAATTAAATTCGGCATGTCGGGATTCGGTTTGTTGGGATGATAATTTTCCACATTCGCCTTACTGGGAATAAACCATCGCCATACCAGAAGCAGCTATTCGATGTTTGTTTGCTCAACCCGTAGAATATGGTGCCTAATTAACACGAGATCCTAGAGCTTGTAATAATGGTGGGTCGTACAAGCAATAGTTTCGAAGAAAAGAATGAAAAGATCACAGCCCTAAGGTTCATTCACTGTGCTCGAATCGACTCTGTTGGATGGGTTTCCTCAGAGAACCAGTGGCCACTGGTCCCTCCCCATCCTCTCCCAACTTTGGCTGTTTATAAAGAAATAACGAACAATAACCCATGTTATATCATACTGTTAATAGAGAAGCAGTGGCCACCGTTCAGTCACCTCCCCTCCCAAGTTTGGCTATGCCCATATAGAAACAACGCATAATAACCCATGTTATGTTATACTGTTTGCATATTTATGTTATATCATACTGTTGTGTATTTTTTCAGAAAAGCTTAAAAATTTGATTCGATTCGAAATCTTCCGAATAATTCGATTCGATTGGAGTCACGCTGATTAGGAAATTTCCGAATCTCGAGATGTTCTCAAAAACAACCGAATGTGTCCTCTTGAATTCTTCTGTACAGGAGACATGATGATAAAATAGTTCAAGGAGGAGCGGCTTCCGAAACTACTTTGGAATGCAGGCTCTGTTAACTGACTTGCTCAAAAGGACTGGCCACATTCCACGCGGCGACAGTGATGTCCACTCATGTGTTTACCATTTAATAACAATCATCATCAGCGAAATAGTAATTATAGGAACACCGGGTGTTATCAGGTGCTTCATTAATTAAAGTTTGGATGACTGTTCATATAATTAGTGTTTAGGATCTAATATTATTGCATCCGTGGACATATAGCCTGCGCGTGGAAAGTGACCAGTCCATGGCGGCCGTACTGTAAATATAGTACTTGAGTGGAGACTTGTACGACTGTAGGCAGATGTAATAGTTTAAGAATTGAATGCAATTTTTATAATCTTTATTGGAGTATGAACGTGTGGGAATGGGTACAAAGTATGTATGAATCCCGAAGGGATTCATACAATTTGTACCCATTCCCACATGTTCATACTCCAATAAAGATTATAAAAATTGCATTCAATTCTTATAATTACATTCCGTAACTGTTTAAACAACTTTTTACCAAACAACAAAGCAGAAAGACGAAATAAAACATGTACGAACGAACGAGGCGAAACACCACCCTCACACAAAAGACAAAGCGCACAACTCTGAGCTGAGCGCCGGTTTTCGGCATTGACCCAAATTTGTCTAATTGCCGTTTTTTCGCAACGAAACTTGGAATGTTCAAAACAATTTATTTAACATATCCGTAAACTATAATCACTGATCACAGCGAGAGGCGCTAAAAGTTATAAACCCGCCCAAACACCCCCGAATTACATTCTGTCAACTGCGCTCTACCGTAAATACGGGTCAAAGTTCGACCAAATGTATTCATTGGAAAATGAATTACATTTGGTCATGGCGTTTTCATCCAGCTGACCAATGGGAATTGAGTATTTGGACCCAAAACGTATAACTACATTAACAATGTAATTATTACAATTTGAAGAGTTGTGTAATTCGATTCGATATTCTATTCGTATCGAAATCCTCTACCTGAGTCCATTCCATCCTACAGTACAGTCGGCGTGGGCTGGTCGTAATACACGCGTGGCCAGTGATGTCTACGCATGCATTTATTTATTATGTGTTTATTTATTGTGGCTTGCAGTTAAAACTAGAAGTCCTGTCATGGAATGCGCACAAATAGCACGTCGATCTGCGCGTTAATCAACGCGTTATGACAATAGTAAGGCTATCAAATTTTGTACATATGGCCTGTCCACAAGCAATGTTTCAGCCAATGGACCTCCGGGTAACCCGGAGGTCCATTGGCAGAAACATTGCCTGTGTTTGCGATGGGTAACCAGGAGAACTTGCCGTGCTTTGGATGCCATTCGATATGGCAATTGCGCGCAATTCCTACGCGCAATTAAGCCTAGATAAGCGCACAGTTCGTGACAGGACTTCTTGTTTTAACTGTAACTACACTTTCGACAGCCAGGGTCACCTCGTGTCGGACAAGTTTACGGGTGGGGGAACCCGGAGTACCCAGAGAGAACCACCGTGCAGCGGCGAGCAACTGTCAGACTCCTCAACGTACTAACCCCACACAAGCAGGGTTAGCACTGGTTGAAGTCAAGTGCACCATCGATGTGCAGTACGTCTAAATACACAACGCATTTGGGATTAAGTGTCTTGCCCAAGGACACCGCATGTGGGGTTTGAACCGAGGACCTCTTGGCTTGCAGCCTGCATCCCTACCCACTTTGCCAGCACGTTACCCCACGCATTCATTTACCCGATAATACAAATCATCACCAGCAAAGGTTTAATTTATGAAGCACCGGACTGTTTCAATAATTAAAGTTTTGATGATTATTCCTATAATTAGTGTTTTGGAATCTAATAATATTGCGTCTGTGGAAATATTGCCCACCCGTGGAAAGTGACCTGTCCACGGCGGCCGTACTGTAAGTTTGAGATTCATGGACCCTAATTTCCATTTTGTTTATAAAAGGACCGAGGTAAATTATGATGGTATTGCCACCCAACTGTTCAACACCTGCAAAATTTTGATACGCCCCGTTTTACTATTAAGTCCTCCTCCCCATGCGAGCTAATACAACTTGTTAATTGAGTAGTATCTTAAAATTATTCAGTTAACAGGAGTATTGAATTAACAGAAATGTGGCAATTTTTCTGTACTCTAGTGACGATCTCAGTATTTAGTCTATTTATTCATTTATTGGTGTTTAAGGTCACATATTTCTGCACAATGGCTAATCATGACTGCGACAGTTTTACTGGTGGAGGAAGCCGGAGTGCCCGGAGAGAACCACCGAGCAACGGCGAGTAACTGTCAGCTCCCCAACATACTAACTCCACACAAACAGGATGCATCATCGACGTGTAGTACGCATTAGTATACAGCGTCACCGTGTCCCCACGTGAGAAATGGGGGTGAAGTGTCTTCCAAACGACACAACGCGGTTGCCGCAGGTGGGATTCGAACCGAGGACCTTTCGGCTTGCAGCCTGCACCTCTACCAACTGAACCACCGAGCCCCCAGTATTTAGTCTATTATATCTTATTTGATAGAACATACGGAACTCTGTCAAACGAGATATACTAGACTGCATGCCTATATTGGATTACTAGGGACAAATACGCCAATAAACATACTGAATTCGATTGTTATCGGAATAGATATATTACAATATTTGTTTTAGTTAACCCTTTACCTAACATGAAAAGCAGATGACACTTGCAAAAAAAAATTCTTGAACAACTAATTGTTTTAATTTTTGGTCTCAAAAACATAGGTTATGACCCCTCATTTGAACGAGCTTGACGCGCTCGTTCCTATGAGGGGTCATAACCTATGTTTTTGAGACAAAAAATGAATAAATAATAAAAAATACCAGACGATTTTTGAGAATAGCGCCTGCCGGTTTTTGCCGTTACATTGGATAAAGGGTTAATTAATAGGAATATAGTCTACAACAGATATGAAATTAACATTTAAATTTCGTACTGAAGGTATGATAAATTGTCTGGTGTTTGGAAAATATATGAAGTTAACAGGAGTATACAATTAAGAGATATCTACTTAAATGGGCTACACTGTATATCAAACTTAATCGTATTTTACAGTTGATGTAAAACCACAGCGAGAAACAGAACAAGCTACCATGCCACCTGCATCTCTTAGGATGGTAACAAAGACACGCGATGGACGAGGAAATCCGCCTCAGGTAATATGACTTGATGATAAGGAGAGGACGTATTCATTAATATCACGACAAAGAGTTAATTTGGCTTGGCCATCAATGGCTTATCTGTCTTCTGGTCTGCATGAGGTCGAATTGTTGCAGAATAGTGTAAAATGACATTCTCTTATCCATGGGTAAACTTAAAATCATCTGCCTTGTTTTGTTAGACTTTATCCCCGCCTTCTACATCATAGACCACAGCATATCAATTGAATGACTGAAACAAAGAATACAGTTAAAACTAGAAGTCCTGTCATGAAATGCGCACAAATAGCACGTCGATCTGCGCGTTAATCTACGCGTTATGATCATAGAGAGGCCATCAAATTCTGTACATATGGCATGTGCATAAGAAATGTTTCAGCCAATGGACCTCCGGGTAACCCGGCGGTCCACTGGCAGAAACATTGCCTGTGTTTGCTATGAGAAACCAGTGGAACTTGCCGTGATCTGGATACCATTCGATATTGCAATTGAGCGCAAATCCTACGCGCAATTAAGCCTAGATAAGCGCACAGTTCGTTACAGGACTTCTAGTTTGAACTGTAACTCTCATACGCCACACACTTGACTAGTTTGCATCGTACCTCGTATGTCACACACAAAACGTAGTCATTGACACCAAATCTCCAGAACAATGAAACCAGAATTGAAACTTTATTTCCAAACTTTAGGTAGGGGCGAGTTTGCACCGTCTTAGGACCTCTACTCTACTTTGCATTGCTATTTATTATCGGTAAATTTATAGTCTCGCAACACCAATGGAAAAGGCTATCAACGCCACAGGCAATCAGCCTGTTGTTAATTCTTAATAGTATTGAGGAATGTTGATATTATCCGGTGGTATGGTAGTCATATGTCTAACAGTAACAGTGTTCTGGGTGTATGTTCCATTCTGTGGGAGCATTTTTAGAATGTTCGTTTTTGCCAGTCCGTACCAATTCCAAACTTTTTTTTCTCCTTAATCATGGACCAGTTCTAGTTATGTTATGTTAAGACGGCTGTCTCCACTAACACTGCTAGTGTAGTCGCATTCTCCAATTTGTGTGCCCTCGAACCAGGAATCGGCTTTCTGTTTTACTCAGCTACCCGAAACCACCGTATCGATGGTATGTATTGTTCACCTACTACTAGGCTGTTCGGCGTCCCTGTTCAAAACAGCGTAGAACATAAATCGTTTAAACGAGTCGACAATTCACCATAGATCGGAATTAGCTATACCGAGCTGTGGGGTTCCACTGGATCCGATTTTAGGATCGATTGTGTTTCATCCGTACTAATCCATTAACTTCGTACTTAAATGAAGAACTTCAGAAAATGGTTCTCTGCGAATCAGTTATTCTTAAATGCCAATGCCAAAACACCACAGCAATACTGAATCCAAATAAATAAAGTAACAGCAAAAATTGTCAAAAGCTAGGAATAAATTACCAAATAGTAAACAAAGTGGAGGCCATTGAAACTGAAAAGTCATTAAAATTTCTAGGAATAAAGATTGACGAACATCTGTCATACAAAACTTACATATCCCGATTAAGCTACAAAACAGCGCGAACAAACTACAGCATAGTCGCCGTGGAATGGTCAAAATTCACGCGTGAGCAGCTTTGCCCACCAACACTTTTGTCAATCAATAATCCGGAGTTTTTAGCAAATATCCAATGAAAGAAGCACCGGGTGGTACCCGGTGCTTCATTCATGGAAATTTGAGGGCGATTCCATTGTTTTATGTCGGAGATATTTACTGTTAACGCATGCGTGGAAATATTGCCCACAAATGGATTTTGACCTTTTGACCTTTTCACGGCGGCCGTACTGTACAGTCTCAACAAATTTAAGAACATTATCCCACATGTGCCCACGAAGACACTGTACTACGCTTTAATATATAGTCACCTATTTCACGAGATTCTAATTTGGGGTAAGTTCAGGGCGATTAAAAAAGTATCAACTATGCAAACGCAACGCAATCATTACGAATAATCAATAACAACAGGTACTAGAACCTATTCAAGAAAGACAGGATATTGAAGGTAAAATACTTAAACTAGATGCTTCGCTTTTCTCCTTTGACTGGATAAATGATAGATTACCAGCTTTTAATAACACCTTCCGTATCACAGACAATGTATTTGGTAGGACTACTAGGCAGCCTGTAATTTATAAAAAGACAACAACAAAACACCCTGGAAGAAATCCTTAGATAAACGTCCCTTATACGCCTTTCAGAGAATCTGGAATGCACAAATATAACTCGTAACATCAATATCACAAATAACAGAATCATGTATAAGAAAACTTCGACTTCAAACTTCCTTTCGTCATATCCAACCGGCATCCATTGCAATAATCCTAAATGTCATGTTTGCATATTATGGATGTATAAATTATCAAGGGGACTCGACAATCAAGAACTTCAAACGACCTTTAAAACAGAAGAGTCGTACTCTGCAAATAATCTGAAATCCTTGTTGTGACACACAACACTTAAATAAGACAAGTATACGACGAAACCTATTTTTTAGTATTCACTTGTCTTGTGTCCAAGAAGGTGTGAGTCAATCCACCATATTTACGTTCATACTATTGTCCCCGTCATATGTACAAAACGTTTTTTTGGACTCGCAATTGCTTCAAAGGTTTTATTTCGACTCGCCGAGATATATACAGTACTACAAACAAGACCTCGACCCTTATATATCATTAGTCTGTGTGAAACACACAGACTATTGTTTTTGCACGGTTTCTTTTTCTTTTTTTTTTTTCTTTTTTTTCTTTTTTTTCTTCTTCTTCTTCTTCTTTTTCTTCTTCTTCTTCTTCTTCTTCTTCTTCTTCTTCTTCTTCTTCTTCTTCTTCTTCTCCTGTCTTCTGTCTTCTCATCACTTTTTTGTCCGCAAGATAACTCGAAAACGAATTGCCCTATCTCGTTGATTTTTGGCATGCTGATAGACAGCCAAAAGTTCTCGGCCACCTATGTTTTTCAGATTCCTGGGGTATCAGGGGTGTCTGTAGGGGTGTTTTGAAAGTGGGTCACGCCCATATCTCAGGCGTAGTATGACCTACAGACCTGGGACCAACACCAAATGAGTCGACATTCGACGGAGGTTCAAAATATGGGTCAAGGTCACTGAGGTCATCTAGGGGTCATTGAGTGCATTTTTCAGAATTGCTGGAAATCACATTTTTTGACCCCCTAAAGTATTCCTGACGTACACACATGCATTTTGACGTAAAAAAGTGGGCGTGGCCAAATTTTTTGAAAGTGGGTCACGCTCATATCTCAAGCATGGTATGACGTATGGACCTGGGACCAACACCAAATGAGTCGACACTCGATGGAGATTCAAAATATGGGTCAAGGTCACGGAGGTCACCTAGGGGTCATTAAGTGCATTTTTCATAATTGCTAGAAATCACATTTTTTGACCCCCTAAAGCATTCCTGACATACACACATGCATTTTGACGTAAAAAAAGTGGGCGTGGCCAAAATTTTTGAAAGTGGGTCACGCTCATATCTCAAGCATGGTATGACGTATGGACCTGGGACCAACACCAAATGAGTCGACACTCGATGGAGATTCAAAATATGGGTCAAGGTCACGGAGGTCACCTAGGGGTCATTAAGTGCATTTTTCAGAATTGCTGGAAATTACATTTTTTGACCCCCTAAAGCATTCCTGACATACACACATGCATTTTGACGTAAAAAAAGTGGGCGTGGCCAAAATTTTTGAAAGTGGGTCACGCTCATATCTCAAGCATGGTATGACGTATGGACCTGGGACCAACACCAAATGAGTCGACACTCGATGGAGATTCAAAATATGGGTCAAGGTCACGGAGGTCACCTAGGGGACATTAAGTACATTTTTCATAATTGCTAGAAATCACATTTTTTGACCCCCCTAAAGCATTCCTGACATACACACATGCATTTTGACGTAAAAAAAGTGAGCGTGGCCAAAATTTTTGAAAGTGGGTCACGCTCATATCTCAAGCATGGTATGACGTATGGACCTAGGACCAACACCAAATGAGTCGACAGCCGATGGAGATTCAAAATATGGGTCAAGGTCACGGAGGTCACATAGGGGTCATTAAGTGCATTTTTCATAATTGCTAGAAACCACATTTTTTGACCCCCTAAAGCATTCCTGACATACACACATGCATTTTTACGTAAAAAAAGTGGGCGTGGCCAAAATTTTTGAAAGTGGGTCACGCTCATATCTCGAGCATGGTATGACGTATGGACCTAGGACCAACACCAAATGAGTCGACACTCGATGGAGATTCAAAATATGGGTCAAGGTCACGGAGGTCACCTAGGGGTCATTAAGTGCATTTTTCATAATTGCTAGAAATCACATTTTTTGACCCCCTAAAGCATTCCTGACATATACACATGCATTTTGACGTAAAAAAGTGGGCGTGGCCAAAATTGTTGAATGTGGGTCACGCTCATATCTCAAGCATGGTATGACGTATGGTCCTGGGACCAACACCAAATGAGTCGACACTCGATGGAGATTCAAAATATGGGTCAAGGTCACGGAGGTCACCTAGGGGTCATTAAGTGCGTTTTTCATAATTGCTAGAAATCACATTTGTTGACCCCCTAAATCATTCCTGACATACACACATGCATTTTGACGTAAAAAAGTGGGCGTGGCCAAAATTTTTGAAAGTGGGTCACGCTCATATCTCAAGCATGGTATGACGTATGGACCTGGGATCAGCACCAAATGAGTCGACACTCGATGGAGATTCAAAATATGGGTCAAGTTCACGGAGGTCACCTAGGGGTCATTAAGTGCATTTTTCCTAATTGCTAGAAATCACATTTTTTGACCCCCTGAAGCATTCCTGACATACACACATGCATTTTGACGTAAAAAAACTGGGCGTGGCCAAAATTTTTTAAAGTGGGTCACGCTCATATCTCAAGCATGGTATGGCGTATGGACCTGGGACCAACACCAAATGAGTCGACACTCGATGGAGATTCAAAATATGGGTCAAGGTCACCGAGGTCACTCAGGGGTCAATGAGTGCATTTTTCATAATTGCTGGAAATCACATTTTTTAACCTCCAAATGCTTCCCCAAAAATTCAGATGTGCATTTTTTCATGAAAAAAGTGGGCGTGGCCAAAATTTTTGAAAGTGGGTCACGCTCATATCTCAAGCATAGTGTGATGCATGGACCTGGAGTCAACACTAAATAAGTTGACACTTGATGGAGGTTCAAAAATGTGGGTCAAGGTTACGGAGGTCACTTGTGGTCATTGAGTGCATTTTTTCAGAATTGCTGGAAATCACATTTTTTGACTCTCTAAAGCATTCCTGAAGTCCATACATCCATTTTTACGTAAAAAGTTGGTGTGGCCAAAATTTGTGAAAGTGGGTCATGCTCATATTTCAAGCATGGTATGATGTATGGACCTGGGACCAATACCAAACGAGTCGACACTCGATGGAGATTCAAAATTTGGGCCAAGGTCGAACAGGTGTCACGAGGGCTATTACCAGAATTGCTGGAAATCATATTTTTGAACCTCCTTGTGCATTCCCTTGATTGGACCCTTTGAACACTGTGAAGATATATACCTAATCTGGTTTCTTGGAAAAAATTAACTGATTTTTTAATGAATATCTATAAATACTGTCATTGAAAACCTATTTTTTATTTCTTTAAAACTATTTTATCCCCAAAATAAGCCTCTAAAGTATTCCCATTACATTCATAGAGGGGCACGGTGGCTAAGCAGTTAGAGGTGCAGGCTGCAAGCCGAGAGGTTCTCAGTTCGAATCCTATCTGCGGCAACTGTCTTGTGTCTTTGGGCAAAAACACTTCACCCCCATTGCCCACATAATGGCATGGTGATGTTGTGTACTAAGACATACTGCATGCCGATGATACACTTGCACTAACCCTGCTTGTGTGGAGTTAGCATGTTGGGGATCCAGACAGTTGCTTGTTGTTGTTGTTTGGTGGTTCTCTGTGTTCTCTGGTTTCCTCCATCCGTAAAAACTGTACGACACGAGGCGGGCCTAGCTGTTGAAGTGTCGATAAACCCCAATAAATTAATAACATTCATAGAATGTCTTCTATGCACTGTTTGTCAACATGATAACCCAAATACAATAAATCCTATCTCATTGTTTTTGGTATACTGATAGTACTTGGTACTTGGTCACCTATGATTTGGAGGCATGTGGGGCCTTCGGGCTCTAGATGTTAAAAATATGTTTACAACATTTACTGGGAAATGAGTTAGCTGAAGCAGTAACCATTATCTAAAACAGAAATCTCCAGAGAGAAAGCTGAGATAGAATTCTTTGTTACATTGAACAGCACTGTATATTTATGTTGTATCATGTTAGAAAACTTCAGTCTCAGTCATTGAAGAGAGAGAGAAACCTTCACTTTTCAAAACATTTTTTTTTAAAATCTATTTATTCTCAATCATAACTCAAGATTGAGAGGTTTTGGGATGGAGTGGTGTGTGGCTTTCTCGAAACACCTATCACAGTTACAAAGTAATAAAATGGAATTTTTGAATGGTCAGATTTTAACCCTCTTAATACTTCGATGTGAGTAAAAAAATATCTTTAATATAACTCCTGGCTACAGAATGTTTTTCACTCTCTTTTCTGAAACATTTAATTCTATGTGGAATGGGACACCTTTTCAGTGTGCTTTCCAAACTAAGGGATTCTTAACCCTTTAGCCAACATAACGGCAAAAACCGGTCAGCTTTATACACAGAAATGTCTATTCAGTTTTAATTACTTTTTCATTTTTGCTTCAAAAACATAGCTTATGACCCTTCATTGGAATGAGCTCATTTTTTAAAGGATTATTTATTTATTGGTGTTTAATGTCACATATTTCTGCACAGTGGTTTACCATGACCAGGACAGTTTTACGGGCGGAGAAAGCCAGAGTACCTGGGGAGAACCTCCGGGCAACAGCGAGCAACTATCAGATTCCCCACATACTAACTCCACACAAGCAGGGTTAGCATTGGTTGAATACAGGTGCACCATCGATGTGCAGTACGCTTTAGTACACATCGCCACCCCATGCACCCACGTGGGCAATGGGGTGAAGTGTCTTGCCCAAGGACAGAGTGAGGACCGCTCGACTTGCAGCCTGCACCTCTGCCAACTCAGCCACTGCGCCCCCATTTAACCCTTTACCCAACGGAGACGATAGCAAAATTTATTATTTCAAATATCATTTTTTTCAAATTTTCCAAACAATTTCAACAAAACCATATCATGGGACCCCTCGTTGGAACTAATATTTTTTCAACTTCTCAATTTGCATATTACGCGGGCGGATGCGGCCGATTCGTTGGGTAAAGGTTTTTTCATTTTTATTGGTGTTTTAAGGTCACATATTTCTGCATAATGGCTAACCATGACCGTGACAGTTTTATGGGTGGAGGACGCCGGACTACCTGGAGAGAACCACCGAGCAACGGTGAGCAACTGTCAGCTCCCCAACATACCAACTCCACACAAGCAGGGTTAGCATTGGTTGAAGACAGGTGCACCATCGACGTACAGTACGCCTTAGTACACATCGTCACCGTGCCCCCACGTGGGCAATGGGGGTGAAGTGTCTTGCCCAAGGACACAACGCGGTTGCCGCAGGTGGGATTCGACCCGAGGACCTCTCGGCTTGCAGCCTGCACCTCTACCATCTGGGTAAAGGGTTAAAGGATTAAAATGGAATATTTAAAGCGAATATTTTAATCCTCTGAAAATCTTAATATGGGGGCACGGTGGCGCTGTGTACTAAGGTGTACTGCACTTCGATGGTGCACCTCTCTTCGAAAAAATCATTGAGAATAATGAAAACCATTTCCATTCTCACAGTGTTGTTCTAAACACACATGGATATAGATGGGACCTCGGTATTTTGACAATGCCAATAAGTCTTCAGACAGGCTCTTGGGGGTCTTCAAGGCCTTTCAACGTCTACATTCCAACATTACTGAACCTTTTTACTTGCAATATATTTTCCAGAGGTACCATGCATGCACTTCATCACTGCCTTGCTAATATGGACATTTGCCATCATCTACAAATATGGCAGATCCGGAGTTGGTGGAGCCAATATTTATAAAGTAGTTTGTGCTCATACTTCAGGTTTAGTATGACCTATAAGTAATGGTACCTACACCAAATGAGTTGAAACTTGCTGGAGGTTCAAAATGTGGTCCACCTCTATGCGGTCAAGAGAGGTCATTAAATGCATACTTTTTCTTCCTATTGGGAATTTCATTTTATACCAATTAATGCAGTTCTGAAGATTATACATGTATCTCATCATTCAAATAAATGGTAGCGGCAGTAATGTCCATTTCTGATTCCTTGATCGAACCCTATAATATATGGTGTGCACATATATGCCTTTTCGGGTTTCTTAGAAAAATTGTTCTGATTCCTGTATGAATATTTTCTCCATGAAAGAGTTTCACAAAAAGCAGTGGAGAGAAAGCTGTGACTGTCACATACAATAACATGATCTATTTATTTAATCTCATTGTACACAATTAATTCCCAAACCAAGTTAATATAAAAACAAACAACTTGATAATGAAGAATTCCAGTGTACATGTAATTGTGAAACTACACTGGAGATTTGTTATTTAAACCTATCACAATACTGTCAGGATGCCGGTAAAAGATGCAATACTGACATAGTTGAATGTTCTTTTAACTGTGTTAGTGCTATGACTGTTTAAAATTAATTTATTAGAGAAGTTCTAGTTTTATGTATGCCTTGTTTAGGTCACTAGATGCTATTTTAAGAGCAGGCTTTCAAATGAGCTCTTGGGGTTTTTTAAGGTTTTTATGACAATATCTCCGACATAGAGTCTATGCACCCTTTGTCAGCGCGACAACTCAAATACGGACCGTCCTATCTCTATGCATTTTGGCATGCTGGTTAACAATAACCAGTTTGCACTCATCTATGTTTTTTTCACCTGTTTGATCTGAATGTCAGATGACAGATCTGAAGTTGGTGGAGCTATTATTTCAAAGCGGGTTGCGCTCATTCTTCAATGTAGATGTGGACATGGGACTACACCGACTGAGTTAAACATTGCTGGAGATTCAATATATGGTCCACCTGAATGAGGTCATCAAGTGCATATTATTCAGAAAGACTGGGAAATGCATTTACACCTTAATGTATTTCTAAAGTTTATGAATGTATTTCATCACTCAAATTCGTGGGCAGAGCCAAAATTGTCCATTTCTGATTCGTATATCGAACCCTTTAAATGCTGGTCACATATATGCCTTTTCTGGTTTCTTATAAAAATTGTTCTGATTCCTGTATGAATATCTGTAAATACTGTTAACGAAAAACCCATTTCTGATTTGTTAAAAAATATTTTACACCAGAAGATAAGCCTCCATAAATTCTCTTTCTGTAGAGTTTATTCCTGATACTTTAACCCTTTTCACACAGACTTGAATTTACTGGATGCAGTAAATTCTGTTTCTCTAGTTTATATATGCATTTTATAACACATCCATTAAACTTTAAACCCTTGTATTTAACGGAATCGCCGCTATGACATAAATATTTCTGTATTTAACTGGTGATTACAAGCCGGAAACTTTTCCCAGCACCGTTTATACTAGTTCCTTTCCCGTCGAGTCATTAGTTTCGCTTCGAAAAGTTTCCAAATTTCGTTAAACAATTTTCAGTCGTCTGTCGCCAAGTGTGAAAATGAAAACGTCCGAAGCAAAATAAAGTCCGTTCTCAGAAAAAATTCGTTTACTAAAAATAAGAATCAGAGAAAATATTAAAAAACAATCATTTCCAACCACAGCATTAACATATATCTAAATTGGTCAACTTTATTCGGTAAATCTTCGTACATCTTGACATGCTTCGATCTTCTTTTAATAGCAGTTTCTGAAATCCTTGCCGTGATTACAGCTGCTGTTGTTGTTCACTCCAATGCTGTGTCCATACGAACGAAATGGTTTGGCGCGCCGAAGGCGCGCAGGGACGATATGGGGGACAAGCCCCTTTCGACCCTCAGTGACTGTAAATGATTTCGTATGTCTAGGCGTGTCAAAGGAGGAAAAGGAAGGAGGGAAGAGGTTTAACCCTTTCTGCCCTTCTTGCGGCTCTTCTTTTTGGGTGGAGATTGGCTTGGTGATGGTGATGGTGAAGCTGGTGGTGGTGGTGTAGAGGTGCTCGCGTTGTGTTTTTCCCGGTACTCTCTGCATTTTAGTCGTTCTGCTCTTGTCAGTTCTAATTCTCTCATTAATACCTCATAAGGGTTTAGTGGTTGTTCCGCTCCCGGGCTTTCCGGTAGTGAAGGAAGGGGAGAGTGAGGGGTGGGAGGCGGTGAAAAAGCAACTTCCAGTTCCTCCTCAGTCTCCACTGGATGTTCCTCATCCAACTGTACCGGCTCAGGAGCCGGCAGTTGATTGGGTGTACCAGTGGGACAAGGAGGGGAACTGGCGGCTGCCTCCAGAGCCTCCACCCCCTCACTCAACTCTTTCTTCCTATTCCGGAAGGCCTCCAAGCGCCGGGCGTCCCTGCGCTTGGTTGATGGGCTCTTCTTCTTCTTGTGCTATCGCTTTTCAGGGCCTCCGTGCCCCTTCGGGTGAGGACCAGTGGGAGAGGGGATCCTCTCTCCAAAGGTACTACCTCTCCCCGAAGAGGTTGTTGTTGTTGTTGGTTTCTCAATCTCAAACTCCACTTTCAGGTGGACGCTCAAGCCTATTTCCTGGATAGTCCAGGAGATAGGGCATGAGACGCCCAGAGCTGAAATGGCTTTCACTAGTCTATCTAGTAGTTCCATGGCTATCTAGGAGATGTTCACGCTCTGAAGTCAGATGTGTGAATGATGAACAAGAGTCTATGTGTCCATAGAATACAAACAAAGCTTATATAAGACAAGTATACAACGAAACCTATTTTTAGTATTCACTTGTCTTGTGAGCAGCGTGTCCAAGAAGGTGTGAGTCAATCTAATCACAGCATTACCATATACCTAAATTGGTCAACCTTATTTCGGTAAATCTTCGTACATCTTGACATGCTTCGAACTTCTTTTAATAACAGTTTCTCCCAGCTGTTTTGCAAATCTGCCCAAATTTGTATTTATATTTTTATTACCAATAATAGCCACCAAATGGTTAGGCTTGAATGAACACCAGCCGAAGAGAAATAGCGATACGAATTTCAACAAACACTCCCAAAAGAAAAGATAAATGTAATTTAGGCTGGTTCCCAAAAGGTTGTGTTGATTTTTATCGATCAATTTGATAAGTACAGCTACACCAAAACAAACGGAGTCTTCATCTTTGGGTTTAAACATCGGAATTAAAATTTGCTTATTTTACTGAATTTTAATGCACGGGGTGTGTGTTAGGAACACAGAACGCCCATGTGTGTTTCAATCGGTTGGTGTTTTACATAACGAGTTGGAATGGTGTAGTCATATGACTACACCATTCCAACTCGTTATGTAAAACACCAACCGATTGAAACACACATCGCGTTCTGTCAAGTTATAGTTGTGCACTACCAGCTGCATCCGTTGAGTTAACCCTTTAAATTCGGTATGCATAAATGAAAGAAACACAGCAATTGATTAGTAGTTGAAATAACTGTGAGGCTACTTATGTGATAATTTAATCTCGCAGTCATTGAGGAAGCGGCTTATATTATGACTACACCTCCATACAAATACAAAATGGATTTCTCTACTCCCTAAAGAAACTACCCATACAGCGATTCTAATCAAGAACTCGGAGTTGAAAGAGATACCGGTACAAATAATTGAAACAATTTTCGTTTCCATTATCAGAACACTTGCGGGGTCAAGGAATGGCCTTGGATTTGTCTAAGAGTCATTCAAGGCCTGTAAAATGTGTCAGAAGACCTTGAAAATGCTGAAGAAGCACGTAATCATAACTAAAACAATTTGTGTGTCAGATTTCATGAAAGTATAGTCCTAACCAGGGCCCTCCAGGACCCTCCGGTTATTACCCCCGCCTAGGGAGGTGGGAGGTGGGTAAAAAACGAGGTTCTAGTTAGGACTAGTGAAACCAGGACATTGGATATCTTTGAATTTGGCAATTGGAGGGCTTTCAAAAATGCTGAAATATATCGAGAAACGGCCTTTAATTTTATCATTCCTTGCTTAACCCTTTGCCTAACCTGAAAAGCAGACGACACTTGCAAAACAAATTCTTGAATAACTATTTTTTCGCATTTTTTGTCTCAAAAACATAGGTTATGACCCCTCATTGGAACGATCTCGACACGCTCGTTCCAATGAGGGTCATAACCTATGTTTTTGAGACAAAAAATGAAAAAATAATGAAAATTAATTGGCGATTTTTTGTGAATAGCGCTGGCCGGTTTTAGCCGTTACGTTGGGTAAAGGGTTAAGTATGAACGGCATTGAATAATGTTCGAGATTTTCCGTCTTTTCCTGTAGGAACTCTGATTATGCACTGGTATAGCTAAGTAATTTCGCGCAGTAATCATGACAGCATCCATTCAAGTCGTGAATATAAAACACAATAAACAATACCTTGGAAAGAGTCATCATGCTTCTATTACATTCCAGGTCCAGACTTGGGAAGACAAACTGGAAACCCTGTGCAGAACAACGGAATATCACGGAGGTGCATCTCTTGCTGAAAGCAGACATTTCCGACACCGCCACCAATTAACTGTCGTATCTGATAGCAGATTCGAACACATCAAACTCATCTTGGAAAATAGGCGGTCAGATATCAAGAACTGCTGCAGTAAGGTTTGTATCTTTAGTAGCATAAGGTGCAAATAATAAGGTGCAAATAATAATTAATGTACACCTCATTTGACCTCGCTGACACTCTAACACACACAGTTATGCTCCTCCACAGTGGGAATGAATTAAACGGCAGACGACAGCTTTCCTTATTAGTTTAGTTTTAGCTACACAATTTCTTCGAACAGGCAAAGAATTCTTGAAAATTGCAAAAGTGCAGCTGTCCTTGTACATTTGCTTCCAATAAGTACGTGCCTTTTGGGGATATCATTGCAATAGTTAAACAAGAAAGACAAGATGAGTTACACTCCGTATCGAGCATTTGGACGTCCTGCATTACAAAGTCTCACATTCATACGGCTCATTCGGAGAAAGCCTGGAAATAAACAATCTGTTGTTTGCAGAAAGAGGTTCCGGACGGGAGAATTTGCTAATACTATCCCATACAGTGGACTAGATTTCCATGATTTAACCTCTGGGTACCGTTTTATGTTTTGGCTTGAGACCTTGATTCATACTGAAGTTTACAAAGGATACATTTAAAAAGGCTAACTTGCTCTGCATGGTTGCATTACCAAATTCATCCTCTGATGACCTCATTCTGCAGATGACAGTCTGCTTATTTCCAGACTTGACTCGGAGTCTACTTTAGTTCTATAAACGACACTTCAAGGGTTACACCTCCTTTTTATGACGAACTCTTATTAATGTGTTAAGCTCTGACATTTGGAAGCTCAAACGTCTGATGGTGGATAGCCTATGTGTGCCTATGCCACCAGCAATTTACTTATTTGTACAGTTAAAACTAGAAGTCCTGTCACGAATAGTGCGCTTATATAGGCTTAATTGCGCGTTGGAATTGCGCGCAATTTCCATATCGAATGGCATCCAAAGCACGGCAGGTTCTCTTGGTTACTCATAGCAAACACATGCAATGTTTCTGCCAATGGACCTCCGGGTTACCCGGAGGTCTATTGGCTGAAACATTGCTTGTGCACAGGCCATATGTACAGAATTTGATAGCTTCAATTGGGCCATAACGCGTACATTAACGCGCATATCAACGTGCTATTTGTGCGCATTTCATGACAGGACTTCTAGTTTTAACTGTAGAAGCAACTTCTTTTTTACAATTATCACGCAGCGTCGTTGAAAATTTTGTTGCGTCTTCTCCTAAGACAGTGGTGAAGTATATCGCTGATTACTATGGTCAAGCTACGTTAGGCGAAAAAATAAGGGTTTTGGATCACGGGCAATTCCGCACTGACACTATACCCCTCGTTGAACGGGGATTTTAGCTAGCACTGTCTTTCTAAATTACTATGAATTCATTAATCATTAGACTTTAAAATTATACGTGATTTGTTAACGATATATATTTTTCCTGCACGTGATTGCAACAAAAGCATGCTTAACCCACAGAAAACTGATGTCAAAATAACAAAATTCCAAACAAACAATTTTTCCCGTAATACAACTAGGAATTTAACAAATTCTATCTTGTTTGACAGAGCTCAATGGCAAACAGGACTTGGTTGTTTAAATTCCTATTAATTTTTGTATCAGGGGAAAAATGTCCGGTTTGAAAATGTCTTTTTCAACATCAGGGTTAAAATACACAGTCTCTTATCTTTTATTTCTTTTGCAAACACCTAGTCCTTTGGAAAATAACTCAAATATTATGAAAACGGTATTTATTTTCCCAAAAGATGCATAAATATAACAAACAAACAAACAAAATAATAAAAAAAGAAATAAAAAACTGCCTCCCTCGTTGATTTGAAAAATTAATTACCTATGAACCAAATATAATTTTTGTTTGGCCGTACAAGCGTTGGAAAAAATACCCTCCACAAAAATAGTCGCACAGCGCCTGTGTGTCTTCAAAGGGCCAGGTTTGTTAGAATGATATTTTCATAACTCAGTGCTGATAATTCAACACTAACTGTGTCCGTATAATTTTTGGAGGGTATTACGTTTCATTAGACAATGCCGATATATTAACCAATAAACGGTCATAAGTTGTGACCAGGACTGGCGAATACACCGGCGTTGATGGCCAACAGTGACCCCGTATTAATTCAATATACCGACACAGGCAGAATATTAATTGTCACTGCCCATCCTGTTGTTTTTATAGCAAAAAATCACAGTTTGAATTCGGTTATTGGCATTTTAGATGTTTTTCGTGTTCAAAGCGATGGAAATCAAACAGAATGGTAAATTCGCCCAAAACTGTCGGAAGTAATAAATCAATAATTTTCTTGACGATCCCCATGAATTGCATTACTTCTCGTCTTCAAATTGATGTCGATGGGAACATTTTACGAAAACACTGGATCAGTTTTCAAACACAACTGATGATGAAATTTGTAGAAAAGAAGGTTGTCTCACTCAAGTCGTACAATTGGGCAGGCACAATAAATAACTTACAGGATGCTTAGTTGGCGGATACAGTTTTACATGAGGCGAAGTGAGAACAATATTAGGCGAGGCTTTAGCCTCGCCTAATATTGTTCTCACTTCGCCTCACGTGGCACCGCACCCCCCAACTAAACGCCACGTAACTTATAATACTGACTAAACCGGTTTTAAATTCAATACTGCCAGCGATACTGTTAGATCTTTTTTTAAAAAGCCGTCAGTATCTCAGCGCCGTGTACATCATCGCCGAACATAATCAGATGTAAAAGGTCGACAACACAATAATCTCAGTTCGACTCCGTTTCGTTCAGACTTACATGTGATCATCGTACATGTAAGCGAGTTAAGTCTGAGTGAGGCAGAGTCCCACAGAGACTAATAGGAAACAGTGAAATAATTATGTTAGGATAAATAGATTAAAAATAATCTCAGACACTGCCGAATTGTAATTTTGGCTGCCACGCGTTCTCTTTTTATTATCTCTGCAAAGCTGCCCACACACATGCTTTTTTTTATAAATGGTCCAAGAAACGGAAGTCGTACATTAAAAATTAAATTTAAAGACAGCGGAACATAATGCAACATTTTTGTTCCAACGTTCATAACAAAACTCAGCAACGAAAACAGATAGATGTTACTGTTGCTCTGGTTGAGCGGATAAAATATTTCTCAACAAAATAAAAAGTTTAGTTCTACATTCTCATGATCTCTAGCCAGCCATTTACTGCGTGCGTATTGATGCGATGAACCGACTTGGCGCCAGGCTGCTAATTATCTTACTGATCGACCAGAGGCGATATATGATTCTATCTACTATTTTATATCACCTTACTGAGAAAATTTAAAAATGACTCAGGGAGATGACTCACATAAGCTCCAAGCTTCCTGTCAGATCCCTTCTTCAATTAGCAATTTGTTTAGTGTCAAATATATGTTATACTGTGAGCAAGGGTGCCTTGTGCTGTTACCTTTTTGTTGTTGTTCATTTTTGTAACAAATAGCATATTCTTTGAATGAATATTGTTTAAACGAAAAGTTTCAATAAGTCTCAAAGTGTGCAGTTTGGTGAGTTTACACATGAACAGTAAAACAGAGTACAAGAAGCTTGTCAAATTTGGAGGAAGAAACGATCATGAGGATTGAACACATATTGATATAGATCGGTGGTAATCCATATGCCCTAGTGTCAGGGTAGTAATACGAAATACAAAGGCACGGTTAGGGTTAACCTTTCTCTAAAACTCAAAAAACACATTTTTACACCATAATTGACACATTGATTCAAGGGACAAAAGAAGAGTCAAAGTGGCAGAAGAGGCAAATCATACGAGAGAATCTCCAATCGCGCCTTGAGAGTGAAGACTCCGAGCACCCCTTTTCTGCTATTGTCCAATAAGGTTTCAATGGCGAGGATCCAAACGCGAAATACAGCTTAAGGTTGATGTATTTGAGGCTTGAAGGCAGAGGCGGACTGGCCGTTTGGTTCCCCATGGACATTTTCCGATGGGCTCCTTAGTGAGGGCCCCAGGGCCCCAAAATTGATGCAGCACAACACATGTTGGTGCATGAAATTTCGAGAAATTGGTCAAAATGCTAATTGGATCTGATTACATAGACTCTCGGTTTATTTATTTATTTATTGGGGTTTAAGGTCACATATTTCTGCACAATGGCTAATCATGACCATGACGGTTTTACGGGTGGAGGAAGCCGGAGTACCCGGAGAGAACCACCGAACAACCGCGAGCACCTGTCAGCTCCTCAACATACTAACTCCACACAAGCAGGGTTAGCATTGATTGAAGACAAGTCCACCATCGGTGTGCAGTACGCCTTAGTACATGACGTCACCGTGCCTCCAGATGAGCAATGGGGGTGAAATGTCTTGCCCAAGGACACAACGCGGCTGCCGCAGGTGGGGACCTCTCGGCTTGCAGCCTGCACCTCTACCTACTGAGCCACCGCGCCCCCTCTAGGTTTATTGAAATGCCCTCTGTGTGGCCTGTCATTGGCAGTCCACACAGAGGGCATATCGATATACCAGCAGTCTAGACTACCATTGATTGGCCAGATGCAAGGAAACAGCGTTTTCTCGGTTCCAATGTTTTTTTTTTTTCTTTGGGCCAATCTATGAGTCCGGTGCCCTCTTTGGTGCAACCGTTCTTGCAAAATTCCATCGAAATGCCCTCTGTGAGAACAGCTATTGATCGCTCAGGTGCAAGGAAGCAGCGTTCTTTCAGTTCGAAATATCGAACATTTGTCCGGGTCCAAGCCCCGTTATTACATTTCCCGGCAACTTTTTTTGGCCGAGTCCGCCCCTGCGAGAGGGATTCCTGATTGTCTAGTGGTTGTGCTGTTTTTTATAACTATATATATCTCCCTCTATCTCGCTCTCTCTCGATCTCTCTTTCTATATCGCTCTCTCTCAACTCTTTTCCTCTGTCTCTATCTTTCTCTCAGTGTGTGGGTGGGTACAAACTAGTTACATTTACGCAGAATATATCACTTTTATATGTTACAGAATGGTCGCTATAGGAACGATTGTATTGGTGATATCAGGCGTCGAAGAATCGATAGCTTTTGTGCGAAAGGAGAACCAGACATTCCATTTAGTAAAACCTCTGTCGAATGGATGAGGGACAGGGAAAACCAGTGCTGCTGGGTGTTTGGTAGGAATGATTTCTTCGCAGTCATTTATACCATATTTATGGAATGTCTTTAGATGTACAGCTGATGTAGTGTTTTTAATTTAGTTGAGATCAAGCCGCATTTATTGTTCACTTCACTCTTCGTAGGTTTGATGTCAGAAAAGTCCAGGGTGTATCTTGAAATGCAAAAGTTGGCTGAGAGGCAAGTGTGACGCACAACCTCCTCATAAATTTTGCAAACGTCACATCATACGAATATCGCTGTTGGCATTCGTATGGGTAAAGTCAGGACAATTTTACGAGTAGAGTAAGCCGGATTACTAACCGAGAACCACCGGTCAGATTCTCCAATTAGCTAATTCTGCACAAGCAGAGTTAACACCGCTTGATCGGCACTAAATTTCTTATCCAGATCCAAAACGCAGTTACCGCTGGTGTCAGGATCAAAGTGTAGACCGTCCGGTTAAAATGCAATGTTCTCACCACTGAGCCCTCGCGTTCCGCACTGTATTACTTACACACCAAATCACCAGGTTATATTCCAATGATGAACAATACGCCCCGAGTGATTTCGAGTTCTGCTACCCCACGTGGACCAGGTGAATGGAGATTTTTTGCTAAAACCAAATTTTGAATCGAAACAAACAGAACATATCTCATCGAATCGAAACTTGAATCGAATCGTGTTTCAAAACAATGCACCTTTGGTACAGTCTATTGTGAATTGCCTCCCTTATATCCCGGGCGGTATTCAGTGCAGGACATCGTGCTATGTTATATGTGCCCCAAACGTCCATATGGAACCAACTCGGGGGCTTTATACGGACGGTGACGGAACACAATAGCCTTGGGCACATATTCTGTACAAATATAACTCGGTAAACAGTAGAGATGCATCACCCTTTGCAGTGCGCTTATAATTTTACAGAGTTTCGTCTTCTTCCGGAATAACCCAACGGAATACGAATCTGATCGAAGAAGTGAAAGGATTTCGAATTGAAAAGAATCTTGAAGATTCGTCGGACACTAAGTCCTATATTTCCTTTCTAGACGAGTAGAAACTTGAAACCACATGTCAAGTCGCCAGTTCTTGGACCACACCGTGCAATCCTATTGTAAGCTTAATTATCCTTGCGGTTTGAAATATACTGTAAACATACGGTAAAATACAGGGGATCATATGAAATCCGGTGTGACAGGAATGATAGTCCGTAGGAACGTTAGTCCCTCTGGACTATTATTCCGCGGAATTATAGTCCTAGGTCTAACATTTCTAGGAATAGTAGTCCGGCGGACTACTATTCCCAGAAATGTTAGACCAAGGTCTATAATTCCGCGGAATAATAGTCCAGAGGGACTAATTTTCCTACGGACTATCATTCCTGTCACACCGGCCATACATCTTACGATAACAGCTGTTACTGATTAAAGATTAATCATACGAAATACTATCAGTGGAGTGTCTATGATCAAGGAAATATTAGGCCGCTTCTAAAACAATTTTGGTGGGGGCGCGGTGGCGTCGCGGTAACCGGTTCTCGTCAGATCACCGAAGTTAAGCAACGTCGAGCGCGGTTAGTAGTTGGATGGGTGACCATTTCAGCGACTAATTCGCGCTCCCGCGTTGTGTCCATGGGTAAGGCACTTAACCCCGAATGCGTACATGGGGGCACGATAACGCTATGTAATGAGGCGTACTGCACGTCGAAGGTGCGCATGTCTTCAACCAATATAACCCTGCCTGTGCCGCGGTGCAGAGTTCAGAGTTACAGTGTTGGAGAGCTGACCGTTGCTCGTTGTTGCTCGGTGGTACTCCGGCTTCCTCCACCCGTAAAACTGTCACCGACATGATATGACCCTGGCTGTTAATATGTCGTTAAACCCTAATACAAAATAAAAATACAAAACAATTTTGGTGAAATTTCCACCGACCTGATATTTTGACCTTTTGAAAACAGTAAAGAGAAAAAAACATTCGCGGTCTCTTAGCTCAAGATCTAACGGTTTGCACCAGGTGGTACACTGCAAAAAATATAGGTTCTCTTTAGAACTAAAACTGGTTCTAATCTTGTTCCTGAGATGGAACCAGTTCTGTTTAAGCAGTATTTATTTCAAATCAAATAAATTTATAAAGATTAACATTAAATATCAACAGAATTAAACATAAATTGGGGGGGTTTCAGGCGTAAGTTTAGAGCTTATACGAGGTTGTCTCAAATCATTATTAAGCAAAGGAGATATGAACAGTTGGCATATCGAACCAGTTTTGGTTCTATACAGAACCAAAACTGGTTCGATATGCCAACTGTTCATATCTCCTTTGTTTCAAAATGTTTGGCGACTGCGTTGATAAGCTCCAAGTTTACTGCTGAATCTACTTCAGTTCATGTAATATTCTGCTAAAATTGAATGCTAATCTTGGTAAAATTATTTGATTTGAAATAAATACTGTTTAAATAGAACTGGTTCCAATTCAGGAACAAGATTAGAACCAGTTTTGGTTCTAAAGAGAACCTATATTTTTTTGCACTGTATACGAGATGAAGGTTGCCACTACTAACTGCGCTTTGCAAAGAAATAGCACTTTTAGGCAGTAATTGTAAATGACATCCCCCTGCGCTGTGAGCCAGAGATACACTATGTGCTGTATGAACTTGATTATTTCATTGCAATGTGAAGTGAGCACGTTATGTTAATGACTTCCTCAACTCAATAATGTTCATTTGGTGCAAAAGGGGGCCATCTGCAATTCTAATGCATTGCAGATAGCTCCTTGTTGAACTCAAGGGACGGTATTATACTTCTCTGTTGTGGGTTGAAGTATTTTTCCAATAGCAAAAATGCGTGTGTAGTCAAAATCGAGTACATGTAAGTCACAAAGAAACTGTCGTCTATTGAAACAAGATCTCTTTGATTTTTTTCTATATTATCAAACCATCAACAGTAAGACGAGTAAAGCACGTGTGGGTTTCCAATACGAACATTCACGACTCGAATCTTTCGGTGTTAACGATTTCCAAGTGACTTTTAAAACATCATAATATTTCAGTTTTCGTCAAGTGTAAATGATATTTTTTTTCCTCTCCAGCCCGCATACTTTCCTTGCAGCGGATGTTAGCGTGGGGTTAATGTTTTTACTGGCTATTCAGATTGATTAATGTTTCTTATTTAAGTCGTCGAAAACTGGAACTGGGTCTATATACTAATTATAAATATAGTTGCTATGTCACGGTAGAGAAACAAAAAATGACATTTTCAGAGGTGTCAGCGGAGAAATGAAGCAGCCAAAATACGCACTGGTTTTCACAACGACAACCCCCATTTTCCTGTCTAACTAAAGTTACTGTAGACTCTGTCTAAAAAGTTTCCCGAAAACAAAAGTTATATTAATATAAGAACCGTTGGAAAATGCAAGTCATGGTTGGGAAAACATTAGTCTTCCTTCTTCACTTCCCCCATTAACCCTTTACCTAACGTAACGACCAAAAGCGGCCAGCGCTATTCTCAAAAATCGCAATTAATTTTCATTATGTTTTTTTTATTTTTTGTCTCAAAACACATAGGTTATGACCCTTCGTTGGAACGAGCTCGTCCAGCTCGTTCGAATGAGGGGTGATAACCTATGTTTTTGAGACAAACATTGAAAAATATTAGTTATTCATGATTTTTTTTTTTTTTTTGCAAGTGTCGTCTGCTTTTCATGTTAGGTAAAGGGTTAACGGAAGATGATTACTTACCTGTAAGGCTGAGGGGGTAAAACGCAGTAGTTCCGGCTTCCCGACCGATCATAATTTTCATGCCCGATCCTAATCGTTTTATGAGCACTTAATAAAAATGTTATTTCTATTTACGGTGGTACTGAAGATACTTACAGTTGAAACTAGAAGTCATGTGCCACCAATTAGAGCCGAAAATACTCGTTAATTAATGCCCTGCTTACTGCAGAAGAATAACGTAATGTGAAATACACAAGGGCGGTTGCGCCGTGCAACGCAAAATATAATGCCCTGATAGCAAGCTCATTAGTGAAATCACTAACTGAACCGATCAAACAAACAAAATATTGAAACTACAGTATGTGGTGGGTGCATTACTACTAAATCGCTGTGGGATAGAGTTTTGACTTGGTAACTGTTTACTGTTTCTAAGGGAAAAACACATGAAGCACTTGCAAGCTTTTATCACATGGATCACCTGGCTGTACACGGTTTTTCTACGGGAATTGAGTAACGCTGATGAGGCTGCTTGAGTTTGACAGGAACAAAAAGATGCACTTATTCAGCGCGCTATTACTTCAAAATAGTGCACAATAAGGTGAAAGGAATTCTAGTGTCAACTTTATGGACAGGATTTCAAATTCATGTGCTCCGAGAGAATAGGTCATACCTTTCAGCCCTTCACCTAACCCACATAGCAGACGACAGTTTTAAAACAACAAAACATTTTCATTTTTTTCTTCAAAAACTTGGATTATGACTCCTCATTCGAACAAGCTACATGACCTCATTCCAATAATGGTTCATAACCTATATTTTGAAGACAAAAATTAAAAATTATTAACATTTGAACGACGAGTTTTGCATATAGCGGTGGTTGGTTTTGTGCTTTGCGTTGGGTAAATGGTTAAGCGTCTGCATTAGAAAAAAAAATATCAAAAAAAAAATCCCCACTTACCGATCCTATTTTTCTACAGTATGTAACCGGAACCAAACCATTTAATGTTTCTTTTTTTTAGTCACGGTATCAGCAACTAGTTCAAAATGGCCCGCAACTTCATTTTCTATTTTAAAGATGACTTACGGCATAAATTGGAGGAAGCTGGACGAATTCTTTCCAACTATGAATCGAAGGATATTTTTTTAGAAAAAAGTAACAAATTTTTAAGTACAAAAAAAAAACGGTAAGGAAATTTCGCCGATCTTTATGGAAGGCGGACTATACCACAACCCGATCTGTACCTGTAGTGACTGACAAAACTATTCAAGTGTCATTGGAAACAAATGCAATTCAAAGTCTCTTTCTTTTATTTTTTTGTCTTCCAAAATGTGAACTGGCAAGAAAACATGAAAAAGTCTGCATATATGTGTTGTTTATAGTCAATGTTGGGTGACAGGTTAACCCGAAAAATTATCTATTGTGAATCATACTTCAGAAAACAAGTCGGCGACTTGATCAGTTTATTTCCGTTCACATTATTATAGGTGGGGAGCGATACCAGTGTTTCAGTGAGTCGACCAAGAACGGAATGGATGTGAAGCAAGGTTACTTAGTAAATGAGCAAGACGAATTCGACCCCGTCAACGATCTTGATGATTATCCAATACAAAGTCAGGTAATGTATTAACCTTTTCAACACTGGTGATATCTTCCATGCCAGTTAAATGGCAGAAATTGGAAGAGTCCATATCCGTTATTTGGGGGAAAAGCAATTAATGAAGGCTGCACGTTGAAAATATTAATTGTTCTACCACACACGTTAGGGGACGCGCTGGCTCAGTGGTAGACTGTTGGACTTCTATGCTAGAGGTTTCGAGATCGATCCCCGTCTGGGACGACTCGCGTTTTGGGCAAGGCACTTTATCCCAGTTGCCTACATGGGGGCTCGATGACGCCGTGTACTAAGGCGTACTGCACGTCGATAGTGCACATGTCTTCAACCGCTGTAACCCTGCTTTAGCGGAGCTTGAAACAGAGTTAGAATGTTGAGGAGATGACAGTTGCTCGTCGATGGTCAGTGGTTCTCTCCGGGTACTCCGGCTTCCTCCACCCGTAAAACTGTCACTGTCACGATTAGCCATTGTGCATAAGTGTGTGACCTTAAACCCCAATAAATAAATAAATAAATATCACACATGTTCACTTAGAAGCCATCGTACATAATGAAATTATCAATTATCGTTTTCCTGGACCGGAAAAGCGGTCTCGCGTGTTGAAAGAGTTAAGCAATGGCCGTTTTTCCTTTTGTTCTTTTCAAATGATGCCCTAATGATCAAGGTACGTAGACACCACAGGGAAATCTAGCGGTGTAACTTAGGGGGTGTACGGATGTGACACCCATCCAATAATTTTCCAGCCAAGACAGTTTTATCTGGATTGTACTCTTAGTTGTTGATTCGCCCCTTTTGGAAATCATCAACTTTCTTACAAGAATGTATTTGAATAGTAACAAGTTACGCCTTCAAAAACTAAATGTATGGATAATGTTCTGGGCAACATTCTCTCTTTACCTAACAATTAACCATTGTCAATCGCTCAATTCAATATGAATTGAGCCTACATGAATGAATTGTCTAATGTCAATTTTCTCCATTGTTTGTTGAAATGTAACAAATTGAAGTTAGTACAGTGCAGCCGCCGTGGACTGATCGTAATCCACGCGTGGGCAGTGATGACCACGCATGCGTTTACCAGGTAATAAAAATCATCAGCTAAATGTTGATTAATGAAGCACCGGGTTGTACCGGGTTGTACCAGGTTGTGCCGGGTTGTACCGGGTTGTGCCGGGTTGTGCCGGGTTGTACCGGGTTGTGCCGTGTTGTGCCAGGTTGTACCGGGTTGTGCCGGGTTGAACGTGTTTCATTAATTAAATTTTTGATGATTATTTCTATAATTAGAGTTTAGAATCTAAATTACTACGTCCGTGGAAATATTGACCACACGTGGAAAGTGCCCAGTCCACGGCGGTCGTACTGAACGAGAGATTCGAAGAAATCGATTCCTGAGATTGATTCGGGATCGATCTCGAAGCAGACGTATGGTATCGATATCGAATTGAATCTCGAATATTCGCATTTGCAGGACTCTAGGTCTACTGGGGGTTCAGCTATACTAGTTTGGTACCGCCAATTAAATGAGACGTTGGAACGCTCATGTGTCACCACTATATTTATCCACAACGTATTTTTTTATAATTTTTGAAGTATTATTCGATGAAGGCGTGTCTTGATGATGTAGTTGGAATATTTTATAAGGCCCCGACTTCAGCACTCACAGTCGAAATGAATCGGATTCAATCACATACAATCGATCATCTTCGCGAGGCTCCTGGATAAAAGATTGTCAACCAAAAAAAAAACATCTACCACGGAATATAAACAGTGAGTGTGGGTTTCAATTTTCACATTTATCTCAGTACTTCCCTCCGAGTCCCTCTCATTCAGAATTTCGCATACCATCAGACCTCTAGACTCTTAGCTAGCGTTGCCAGTTGACGTCCTTACAGTAATTACAACAGCCATTGATTAACCCCTTACCCAACGTAACGGCCAAAACCGGCCAGCGCTATTCTCAAAATCGCCAATTAATTTTCATTATATTTTTCATTTTTTGTCTCAAAAACATAGGTTATGACCCCTCGTTGGAACAAGCTCGTCGAGCTCGTTCCAACGAGGGATCATAACCTATGTTTTTGAGACAAAAAATGAAAAAAAAAGTTATTCAAGAATTGTTTTTGCAAGTGTCGTCGGCTTTTCATGTTAGGTAAAGGGTTAAAATCGATTGTGAGGCCAAATGCGGTGGAAGTTGGGAGGAAGTAGCTCAAACTCACACCGTGTATTCGTCAGAGTCGAAACTACGTGAATCGAATAGACCATGCCTAACATTTGCGTCATTGGGAAACCATTAGGGTAATGTTATCCCTCCTTGATTTCCTTTGGTTGTCAGGACATTCAACACTAAGGGCTTTTCATACAAAAATTGATATTTCGAAATGTTATTGACTTTATATCATGTATTTCACAAACATCGTATATTTTCCTGTAGAGTAGTATAAAGAGACAGAAGGCGATGCGTGTTTGAATCGGTGGGTGTTTTACATAACAAGTTGGAATGGCATAGTCATATTTCGCGAGAGCTCTCGCGAAATATGATTACGCCATTCCAAGGAGTTATGTAAAACACCCACCGATTCAAACACACATCGCGTTCTGTGTTTATTACACAACCCATGCCTTAAACTTCATTTAAATAAACAAATTTTAATTCCGATGTTTAAACCCAAAGGTGAAGAGTTTGTTTTGATTGAAGCTGTACTGATTAAATGGATCAGTAAAAAATCAAAACAACCTTTTCGGAACCAGTGTTTGTTGCAAATTCGTATCACTGTTTCTCTTCGGCTGGTGCCCATTCACGCCTAACTATTTGGTGGCTATTACTGTTAGTAAAAATATAAGTACAAATTTGTGCAGATTTGCAAAACAGCTGGGAGAAACATTTTTAAAAGAAGTTCGAAGCCTCTCAAGATGTACGAAAATGTACCGAAATAAAGTTGACCAATTTAGATATAATGGGATCCACAAAACGAGACGGCCACGGGACTGGGTTAATGTTCTAGTTGGAAATGATTGGGTTTTTAAAAAATATTATCTCATTTTGGCTAACTAATTTTTTGTGAACTGACTTTATTTTGCTTTGGACGTTTTCATTTTCACCCTCTGCGACAGACGGTCGATGATTGTATACCGAAATTTGGAAATTTTTCGAAGCGTACATGTAACTAAACGGCGCGGTAAAAAAGTTCCGCCTTGTTTATCACCGTTGAATACAGAATAATTTATATCATATCTGCGATTCCGTTGAATTCGAGGGTTTAATGTTTAATGGATGTGTAATAAAATACAGAACCTGACGTTTTACAATTGTTTGTCAATCAGTATAGGTAAACTCTTTTTTCTTTTCGTGCATTTTCAGGAAAAATGATTGGCTGAAGTATTTCTCTTTTTTTTCTTTTCATAACACAATGAACCCACAAAACCGCATTTAGGCTCGCCTAAACCACGCTCCCAATATCTGTCTTGATAATTGCGTTGCAGAGTGTGAATGGAAAGAACTCCTGCCCGCTCATATTGCTTCAACACGAACAGTAATTAATATTTTTCTCATCATATTAAAAAGACATTCATGGTCATGATTATCCATCGTGCAGAAATATGTGACCTTAAACACCAATAAATAAAAAGACATTCAAAATAAAATTTAATATGCAATGAAATCTTTATCATGCTTTTTATCCCATGCCCAATTTGTTTACAAACAAGGGTTGATCGTTTGCGTTCATCGTTTTACCCAAATCAAACGTAAACAATGGCCGGTCATAATAATCCACGAACGAAACTCGCGAGAAAAACTTTAATTTTCCAAATAGCCTGGATGAACTCTTTCTGAGACAAAGATCCACCAACTTCATGTCATCTGCGTTTTTGTCGAACTCCACATTTAAAAACTGTGTTTTCAATTTCTCAGGAAATGGTCAAAATCAGAATTAAATTTAACTCAGTGTTGTTTTGAACGACAGCACCTTCCCGTGAAGTAGAAAAAGGAGTTTGAAGTTTTGTGTGGGCGTGGCCTATGGCGTTCCTTTTAACTTCCGCAATTTATTGGTCAATAAACTTTTTATTGAAACAAGAACATGTTTCAGTGAAAGGTATCGTTATTTCAAACGGTATATTAGAAAACTATGCCTTTGTATTCAGTTATCACTAGGAAGCATGATTCGACTGGGTTTTTATGTTAACCTTACAAAGTAGAGAGTGTTTAAATTTATTGCCCCTCAAGTTTCGTTTTATGGAATGATCGTTTGTTTCTGTCAATTTCTTGAGTGATGAACCCCCAAAAAACAAAGGCCGAATATACGCCCATTTACGCAGTCTGGCCGTTTTTTCTTTTTTTTTGGGGGGGGGGGGGGTGGGGGGGGGGTGGGGGGGGGGGGGGTTCATAGAAACAGACAGAAACAAACGACCATTCCTTATTTGAACGTTTGACAATTATTCTCTACTGAAAACCATTTAACCCTTTACCCAACGCAGACGATATCAAAATTTATTATTTTAAATATAATTTTTTTACATTTTCCAAAAAATTTCAACACAACCATATCATGTGACCCCTCGTTGGAACGAGCGCGACATGCTCGTTCCAATGAGGTGTCACATGATATGGTTTTGTTGAATTTTTTTGAAAAATAATATTTTTTCAACTGCTGGATTTGCATATTACGCTGGCGGATGCGGGCGATTCGTTGGGTAAAGGGTTAAAAATAAGCAAACGGCGTTTTCACCATTTTTTGATGTTCTGTAACATTTTACTGTTCAGTCTACACTCAATGTAGAAATACAACAACTACTATGTTGCAGTCTAGCCGGTCGTACCGTACATGAACAACCATTGGGATGCATTTATTCATATCTATAAATAAATATAGCAAACAAGAGCAGATACAGAAAACAACAGTTTTGTATACCAACTACAAATACATCACTTGTGAAAAATGTTTCCGCACCAAAACCAGATATAAAACTTTTCATACTGCTAATTTGTTTTCTTTTATGAAAAAGAAATGCTCTGGAAAGCGTAAAACATTGGCTCTTAGCGTAAGTTAAATACATAAATATATATATATGGATATATATATATACACAAATTTCCCCCTTTTTGTTTTTTTTTTAAATAATTTTTATACACGAAATGTGTGTAAAACAAATCCGAAAATATAAATAAAAGTTTTTGCGGACTTTAGAAATTTGATTGTTGTCGGATGAACGGCGACAGCTGGAATGACAATCTGAAGATTCCTATCACTGACCACTGGTCATCACGTGTTCAGATCCTTAATCATCATTGACCCGCTTTCACACAAACCACTGTCCGCAATTTTCCTCACATCCTTGAGACAACATTTTCTCGCTAATTCTACGAAAACGCGAGAAAACTATAATCATATCAACAGCGTGCGCATTTTGACATATAATCAAGACACTGTTCTTTCTATTAATATCAAAATATAGGAAGTGGGATTTGCAAAATCTTTCCCGGAGAGAATACAAAATTGCAAATTACTGTAAAAACACAATCATTCTCTAAAGAAAGGACCACAGTGGACGCTTACTTGGTGTTGGTACAATACGTGAAGAGTGTATTATCACTAAACAACCCACAGAGTGGAGATTCCACCCGAGGAATAGTTGAAAATTTGTTGCAAAGCATAACCAGCACCAGCAAAGTTTCAGCCAATGGACCTCCGGGTTGAACCCGGAGGTCCATTGGCTGAAGCATTGCTTGTGTGCTTTATCGATATGCACGGGAGCGCGGTGGCTCAGTTGGTAGAGGTGCAGGCTGCAAGCCGAAAGGTCCTCGGTTCGAATCCCACCTGCGGCAACCGCGTTGTGTACTTGGGCAAGACACTTCATCTCCATTGCCCGCGCGGGGGCACGATGACGCCGTGTACTAAGGCGTACTGCACGTCGATGGTACGCATGTCTTCAACCAATCTAACGCTGCCTGTGCTGCAGTGCGGAGTTAGATGTTGGGGAGCTGGCAGCTGCTCGTCGTTGCTCGGTGGTTCTCTCCGGGTACTCCGGCTTCTTCCACCCGTAAAACTGTCACTGTCACGATTAGCCATTGTGCATAAATATGTGACCTTAAACATCAATAAATAAATAAATAAATCGATATGCACAAAATTTGAAAGTTACAGCTTGGGTGATGACTGCACTCCGCGGGTGATTTAGTTACAATCCACTCTCCACGTACTGTAGGTGCGATACTGATAGATAATGACGGATTATCAGGGAAGTAGTTGATTCAAATTAGCTTGCCAAAATAAACTAAAGTTTTTCTTCGTAACTTTCAAAAAACGAATGCAGGCTTTATTTTCTAATGAAGACATATGTGTTTTCTAAGCAATTAGTGGCTTCTTAATTGGATCTTCCACGCTCGCCGAATAATTTCAAGGGCTACAATGTATATTTATTGAAAGTCGATTTTCACGACCATATAAGTATGGAATGCTCAAATGAAATTCCAACACAGAGGGACAATAGAATCGAACGGAGGACCTCCCTACATGTCGGTATGTGTTAAACCAAAATATTAGATTAACCATTCACTCTACTTTTTAAAGATATTTTCAACGAATCTTACCATGGCTATTGTGAGCAACTGCAGCGAGTATCGATGGAGTAAATGTATAAAATTTAACTAAGTCCGTTGGTCACAAAGTTGGTTCAATTTTGAAGTGCTGCTCAACTTGTACTGAATTATAGTGGCAAATACATGTTGTGCTGTGTTGAAATACCCGCCGCCAACAACATGTTCATATTTCGGCCTCGTAGAATTCAATAAGCAGTTTTAATAGTTTTGCTATTCAATTTGGTGTGGCGACATATATCAACTAAGATTTCACGTCATTTATTTTGAGGTAGTTTGTTGTCATCCATGATTTCATTTCTATTTCGCATTCCTCGATTCTGTCGTAAGCGGAAAAAATGTTTGTCAGGGAAGATATGCACGTATAACTGAGTGTCTTCGGCGTAGAAATGAAACTGAAGATTGTGCTTCCGGTTAGTGTACCCAAGCGGCAGAACGTAAACAATACAAACTTGGTTCGGAATTCGGAGCCCTGTGGAAAAGCGAGAGACAGTTCAAGGTTTTCGGATGATCCAGCATCGATCACCACAGTTTTAGTGCGCACACACAGTTGGAAGAACCACTGTAGAGCTTTTCCAGTGATTCCTGACCTAGCTTCGAGACGACCCAGAAGTGTCGAATGACCGATGGTGTCAAAAGCGGCACCCAAATCTAGTAGCACTAGGCAAGAAACCATACTTAAAGTAAAATGTCATTCTATAGACCCAAGTTGTTTCTCTTCATGTTGCTTTTTGGATATGTGTTTTTTAAGGAATATGTCAATTTATCTTTTTTCAGCCCGAGCAAGAAAAACGTCAGAAAGAAGAACAGAATGATAGAGGCATATTTGACGAAAAACTCAGAAAGACGACGTCAAGGAAAGTGGGCAGTTTCTTGACAACCAAATCAACAATATACACTCCACGAGTACGTAAAAATAAACCAACCAATGTTAAAAGCGCAAACCTTCGCATGGATTATGCCGCTGGAGATGATAATTCCGGTGAAATGGATCAGAAAGATGCATCATCGAGTATTAATGTCATCAAACATCAAGAACTCAGAGAGACATATACAACACGCACAACAACTGGTACAAGTCAACCCACTACCCACCATTCATCAACCACACCAGCCTCTCCACACGAAAACCCAGAAGAAACAACAAAAGTCGATGGACTATCAACATCAACAGAAAAGATACTCAAAAAAAGACGTCACACAGGAATCTTTCGCAAGTTTGGACTGGCAGGTAAATGAATTAAACACATCAAGTCAAAAATGTGTTGTTTGCGACATTACGAATATTTTGCGTTATCAGTGCAAAAATAATTTAATTTTTCAATTAATATCACATGGCTATCCATTGAACGAGTAAGGCTAGTCGTTCCACTTGAGTACTGTCATTACATTCGGATCGAGAAAAGGTTAATATTTGGAAGGGTTTGCATTGTACCGATATTTTTGGGTGCCAGGTGGAATTTTTATTCGGTGGCAACGGAACTTTTTTTGTACCAAATTTTAGTGCCAAATGGGATATGTTTGTAAAATAGAACAATTGAACCATATATATCGTCATTTGAATGTATCGTGGAGCCATCTGCAGATGCATTCAAAGTACGATATTTCAATTTAGTATTATTACCTTGCTCTCTTACGTATTCTAGTTAACCTTTTGCCTAACATGAAAAGCAGACGACACTTGGAAAACAATTTTTGAATAACTAATTTTTTTTCATTTTTTGTCTCAAAAACATAGGTTATGACCCCTCATTGGAACGAGCTCGTTCCAATGAGGGGTCATAACCTATGTTTTAGAGACAAAAAATGAAAAAATAATGAAAATTAATTGGCGATTTTTGAGAATAGCGTTGGCCAGATTTTACCAATTATGTTGGGAAAAGGGTTAAAAAAAAACACAAATGATAACATTTATTGATAATAAAAAACAAAATCTAATAAATAAATAAATAAGTTGATCAATGAATAAATAAATTAAAAAATAAATAAATAAATAAATAAATAAATAAATAAATATTTAAATAAATAAACAAAAGGCAATTATTAACATTTACAAAATTAAATCATTATTATTATTTACTCACTGTTTGTTCACTCTAAATAAACTAGTAACAAAAGTAAATTTTTGGTGCTAAATGCTGTATTAATGGTGCCAGACTAATTTATTTTGTATTTAAGGCACCTGACACCAATGGTACCCGAGTGAACACTGCTATTTGGTGGTGATTTCCTCTAGGTGTCATTAAACATACATTGCGTATTGAATACTTACGAAATACGTATGAAAATTCATCCTAGGATGCAATATTTTCAAGACTCTTTTTCGGCAAATAAGATGTCACCACGTTGAGTCGAGACAAGCGGATAAAAACCTTCGCGTGGGTCGCGATCCGGTCGAAATATTCTGCCCACTTTTGTAAAATTATCGAGAATCAATGTATACTCTTGTATTTATAACACACACGGGGTACGATAATTGTTTATATAACCATCCACTGGATTGACATCGTTCTACAACATTTGTCTATTTTAGAACGAAAAAAAAGAAAAATGAGATTTCCGGAAGCCAATGTGATGTTCATGGAACACGTAGTTGTCAATCCAGTGTTCCATAATCTTCAGGCTTGCTTCCTTTGCCCTCACACGCTTCACATAAACTTGAAAGTTAATGTATAGATGGATGGCCAAAATTCAGTGTACACTCGTACGAACTGTAAATCAGTTAAGTGAAGTATGCTATTCTATACGACAGACTAGGAGTACATAGAATGTTTTAACCTATCTTCCAATAAAGACTCATCTACGTAGGTTCTGTTATTTTTGATAGGGATAGACCTATAATCAAATATTGTTTCACGTGTATAAAGTTAAGGGATTATTTATTATTTATTTATGTATTTATTGGGGTTTAAGGTCACATATTTCTGCACAATGGCTAATCATGACCACGACAGTTTTACGGGTAGAGGAAGCCGGAGTATCAGGAAAGAACCACCGAGCAACGGCGCACAGCTGTCAGCTCCCGAATATACTAACTCCACACAAGCAGGGTTAGCATTGGTTGAAGACAAGTGCACCAACGGCGTGCAGTACGCCTTAGTACACAACGCCCCTGTGCCCCCACGTGGACAATAGGAGTGAAGTGTCTTGCCCAAGGACACAACGCGGTTGCAGCAGGTGGGATTCGAACCGAGGACCACTGGGCTTGCAGCATGCACCTCTATCTACGGAGCCACCGTGCCCCAAAGTTAAGGGATAGTGAATTACTATTTGTAGCCGGTCTTCGTAACTTTAGTTTTATAATCTCATGAAAATTACAAGGTCCGCACGGAAATATTTATGTGTTGTGGCATCGGATACAACCCAATGGGCCATGAGCTGAAAAATTATCGTTTTTCTGGAGTTTTCCTCAATAAAAATGTTATTAACTCTTTACCCAACGCCAAAAATCTAAAAAAATATTGTCTTAATTATTGTTTATTATTTGATTTGAAAAATTATAAGAAAAGAATATCAAGTGACCCCACACTGGAACGAGCTCAACGAGCTCGTTCCAATGAGGGATCACATGATATGGTCTTGCTGACGTTTTTGAAAAGTATATTTTTTTTATTCTGCTAAATTTGTAAAATATGCCGGCGGATGCGGCCGATTGGTTAGGTAAATGGTTAACTGTCGAAGGGAAAGCCACACTCTCCCTATTTTACAATACTTATTAATCTACTCGAAATGTGTAACTAATTGCGGGTCGTGGAGTTAATTTGGAACAAGCCCCAGTAAAATGGATTGGGAATAAGTAAATAGTGACTGACCCCAATAAATAAATGGTGCTTGATTTCACTTGGCGCATCTGTTTTTAGTGCTTGATTAGTAGTACGGTGGTTCAGTGGTCACGGCACTGGCCTTTAAACCGAAAGGTCCACAGTTCAATACATCCCAGGGGTAACTGCTTTGGGTTCCTGGGCAAGGCACTAAATCTCGATTGCCCACATAGCGGCACTGCGGCGGCGCGGTGTACTAAGGCGTACTGCACGTCGGCGGTGCACTTGTCTTCAACCAATACTAACCCTGCTTGTGTGGAGTTAGTACACTGCAAAGTCTGTCAGTTGCTCACCGCTCCTCGATGGTTATCTGCGGGTACTCCGACTTTATCTACTCGTAAAAATGCCCGACATGTAGTGATCCTGGCTGTTGGAAGTGTCGTTAAGCCCCAATAAATAAGTAGTGCTTGATTTCACTTGGCGCATTCTTTTTTAATTCTTTACTTAACGCAGCGGTTATGTCTTGACAGCGCACTTCGCCATTAAAACTTAATTTTCTTATTTTTGTTCTTCAATTTTGGACTGGAAAATAAAATTTTGATTCTTCATTAATAATCACTCGTTGAGCTCGTTCCTACGAGGGACTCAAATGCTATGTCATTGAGGCAAGAAATTAAAAGAAAAATTCTTAGTTATTCAAGAATACAATGACTCGAACCCCCGCCATGCCAATGTAAATTAAACCAGCGTCCTTTCTTAATTCTATGGCATCCGAGAAATTTGAAAAAGACAAGTACTGTCGCTGATTTCTTCTGAGGTGCAGTTCGTAGAATTAAGTGCTTAGATGCAACTATCTGATGAATATTCAAGAATATGTTTCAGTTGTTCCCTTCCTTTTGTGGTTGTTAAAGGTTTAACAAACAGTCCTTTAGAATTGTACCATATTTGTAAATTTCAGTTCTGGAGAAAAAAGCGTGGAAAGCCAATTTGAAACTGGTATGTTGTAACAAAGGACAGGAAGAAGGAGTTGATGCGATCAGTTCAGGTGAACTGCCGAAATGCAAGCACGGTGCACGGAAGTACTCTGAGGAAATGTCTAGAGGGAAAAGACTTTGCATCAGTCATTTCAGGATGTGCTGCGAGAACGTAGTGAGCAAGTAAGCCACATCATTATGTAGCATGTTTACTTAAAATCTTAATTTGAAAGTAAGGAATGAGACAAAATACTGAAACAGTATCCCAACATCTTTTACTGTAGATTTGCCCAACTTCTAAACTGCTGTCTCTCCTGTGGGCACTTCTCAAAATGCTGGAAAGCGACCACAGGAGTCACGATACCTAAACCCGACAAAGACTTTACCATCCCTTCTAACTACCACCCAATTAGCTTGCTTAGCTGTGTTGGAAAAATATTCGAGCGGAGTCTCATGATGAGACAACGCAGCTATCTCAAATCAATCAACTTGTTCAACAAATGGCAAATAACTTATAGGAGTCAGGAAAAGGGAATCGAACACGATATAGACTGGTCGACTATATGAAAACGGCATTTAGTCAAAACGAAATAGGAACAGTGCTTTTCTTGGATGGAGAAAAAGCGTTCGACTCGGCATGACACAATGACATGAGATTTTAACTAGCAAAAATGGGATTATTCACTTAAATTCCAAGGATCATATCATCATTTCTAACCGACTGATAAATCAAAGTGAAGGTTAACTGCGAGGTGCCTGAAGAAGTATTACTCGAAGAGGGCACACCACAGGGATTGGTTCTAAACCCGCTTCTTTTCATAATATACTGAATGACATACAAAAAGTAGGGACAAACTACGTTGAACTGTCGCAGTTCTCAGACGACAAAGGCACGTAAACAGCCAGTAAGACCCGAAACATAATTAAAACTCGCCTCCAGGATACCATTCGCGATCATGATTGCTGGTGTGCCCTATGGCGCTTCAAGCTCAATGCCGCCAAACCTCAAAGAGTTACGTTGTTTAAGAAGCAAAAAAACAGACCCCAGTATTTATCTCCAGTTATACCATCACAAATCAGATTGGGGATTTTTAATGGATAGCAGCCTCAGTCTAAACAGTCATGTAAACTCCATTACGGTTAGAGCTACTTAATGTATCAATTTTCTGAACATGATCAGAGGCAAAAATTGCGGAGAAAACAAAGACATGCTTCCCAAGCTGCTTTTCAAATTATTTACACGCAAAGTGCTAGAATATGGTGGCATAATAACAAGTGACCTGAACAAAGTCAACATTCAAAAGCTACAGAGTGTTCAAAATCATGTCCTGCGCCTGGCACTATGCAGACCCATGTGCACACCGATGAAGGATCTTCACGAGCAAGCAAAAATAGAAACTATTGAAACGAGATTAAAAGACCTACAAAACAAAACCATCAACAGACTCCAAGGTAGTTATTTAATGGTAGAGCTGAACGAGCACCGAACCGTTAACAGAAAAGCAAAATAAGTCACAAAAAATTAAAATTATACAATATAATTAAAGTGTGTGGAGTCAGTAAGGATAGCATCGCTACTCATTGAGAACCTTTGTATTGAGTCTGTGAGGACCGCCTCGAACTCTGCGTACGGGGAGTGGGCTAGGAAGAAACCCACTGTTCGCCCCATCAGTAGCAGCAATCACACAACAGTCACAATATACAATAGTGGATTTCTTTCTCTATCTAATAAAGATATGGAGGAGTGGAGTCATTGAGGATTGCCTCGCTACTTATTGAGAGCTTTAGGATTGAGCCTGTGGGGTCTGCCTCACAACTCTGAGTGTGGGGGAGTTGACTACGAAGACACCCACCGCTCACACCATCAATAGCAACAATCACACAACAGTCACAATATACAATAGTATAGTGGATTTCTACCTCTCTCTACCTTTTACTTTTCTAACTGAACGCACTCAAATTTTCTTGAATCACTCAAACAAAGATGACACCAGGAAAAATTACACGAAGCGCAGAAGGGATCGGAACAAGCTTTTTGTTAACATACCCAGGAAACCAAACACCAAGTAAGGATTGAAACAAGCCTGCATGGCTGCGAACAACCCTTTTTAAGGGTTTTTGGGTGCATGTATGTGAGTGTGTGTGTTTTGTTTTTGTATGTATTTTTTCTCCCATCACCCCGTCATCTGTCCCCCCTGAAGGTAGACCAGATGGCCAAAGCACAGCATCCACTCTCCCTTATACAGTTAAAACTAGAAGTCCTGTCATGAAATGCGCACAAATAGCACGTTGATATGCGCGTTAGTGTGCGCGTTATGACCCAATTAAAGCTATCATATTCTGTACATATGGCCTGTGCACAGGCAATGTTTCAGCCAATGGACCTCCGGGTATGCCATTCGATATGGCAATTGCGCGCAATTCCAACGCGCAATTAAGCCTAGATAAGCGCAATATTCGTGACAGGACTTCTAGTTTTAACTGTAGGCTGATGAATGACTCCTGGCTTTCAAAAACACATATTGGTGGAGTTGTTACTTATTTATATCCGTTATGGGCAATATACTTGGACTACTCCCAAGTCTCTTGTCTGGGTTTCTTTTTCTATTTCTGAAACAACCATCTAACTGCGCTTTCATTATTACCATAAATATGCCCACGTGTCTAAGTAAAACACACAGCAGAATTCTTGTAGTACTGCACCATTCCTAGTCACATTCCAGTTCAAGGTTCTCGGGGGCTGACCCAGTATCATACTGCCAGTGCGCACACTTAAACCGAATTAGATTATTGGCCCGAGTTATTCGGGTCGAAAGGGATTTCAAATTCCACATCGTCCCTGTGCGCCGTTGGCGCGCTGTAACTTTTCATTCATCATCAGGAATGAGACAGCGGGGAAGTATCGGATGAACCTGATTTTCCTCGTGTGGTAGAGTGGATGCTATCACAGCTATACATTTTCCATAAATGGAATTGTGAACAAAGCAGGTTCAGAAGGTTCTTGTTAAGGTATTTACACATTATATGCGAATCGAGCGTTCTGAGCGATGTGATAAATATGTGTTATGTGCACATTGTTCTTGAATATAATGTGTTATCGCGACGAAGCTCGTTTTGGTGGTACGTATAAATGATGGGGGCAAAAATACCACACATGTTATGACCTGGTTAAACGGACTGGCAATAATTGATTTCATTCTTACGAGCATGTTAGACAAGTTTTCGTTTCTCTTATAAGCGATGACAGGTCGAAGGTTTAAAGATTCCTTCAATTGAAAGTTGGTTTACTTGAATTCATCTTTCAGGATTTTTGCTGTTTCGACATACATTCTGCTGAATGTTACAGTGGAAGGAATGATGGACCTAATTTCGCATTACCCATCCGATACGTTCATAACAAATGACCAGAGGATTTGAAGTGCATTGATCCAAAAAGCTTCTCGTTTTTCTCTAACTTCTTCTTTTTCATCTTATGTATCTGTAATTGTTGGTTGCTCGCTTGGATGTATTTCAAAAGCGGCCAAACAACGACCTGGAAGGTTAGAGTATTGTGCTACTTGGGTATCAGTATTATGTTTTATATCCTGTCTCTGTGGAGTAGAACACATTCAAAATGGATTATAAGTTGGATCTACAGCTTGATTTTTTTTACGTTTGTATGACTGAGATTAGATAAATGGCATTGGACTTGCATCTGTATGTTCGCTCGGCGAATAATCCGTGATTACCATCAAAAAGAAAGAGTCATTCAGATGCCAGTGTGCAAACTTTTCGTTTCATATATTCCCGTTTTTCTATATTAACGGGAACGGGAATGAAATTTCACTCAGAACCGGGAACAGAGAAATGTCCCGGATATTATCAAGTAAATTTACGAGGGTAACAAGACGCATTTATTTTCGTGAAAATGAACATATTTTATAGTCAATCTGCCATCTGCATGCGGAAAAGTTCTTTTACTGAGAGAAGTGTGAACACCCAAACCCGCTCCCAACTCGTCTTTTTTTCATTTTTAGAATGGCTAGTTTTATCACCACCACCTCCTGGCTGCAACTCCCTCTTCACTGTCGTCACCAGTCTCATCTGCTTTAAGCAGAGGAGGCTGGTGACGGCAGTGAAGAAGTAGCTGATGTTGATGGAGATAGTGGATAGTGAGTTATACCAGTGATTCTGAAATGAATACGAGTTTGAATTTAGAAGCCAGTGAATATCCTGAAGATGAATCCACTGGGACTGATTGAGAGATACAGTGATTTGGGGAAAAAAGGTGCTTCAAGGAGCTTGGTTGTAGAAAGTCCAGGCATGGAAGGGCTGGCGAAATCAATTTAATTTGGACACGAACAGTGACATGCCTGATTCCCGGTTCCGTGCTACAAACCTCCCAGCTGTCGTGAGAGGCTTTCGGAACCGGGAACTCGGGAATTCCCGTTCCCGAGATTAAACCCCACTGATATTGTTACGGCGATAACAATCAACGTTAGATCTTTTATAACCTGATGCTTAAATTACGATATTGTCGTTGCGATTACGTTTCAGGTCATTGATAGATAAACCAGTATATCATGTTATCACCACTATGCGTTGACAGAGAAACCTTTATCAAAACGAGATGCTGTCCATATTGATTGATACAAGTTTTTCGATCAACACATGGTGGTGATGACAAATTTATCTTACCATGTTGATAACCCACTTGGTGGTAATAGTCAATTTATCGTACAATATTCTCCCTTTCTTGACTTGTCGCATATATTTTGATACTATGCGTTCAATTTTATGAATAAAGATTATAACATCATGATGTTACGTTCTTGAGCTGTAATTAATGTCCATGTCATTGTAACACTTGTAGTGTGAAAATGAACTACCAATTATTTCAAGAGTGCACGGACAATTGGTCCTGAGAAAATCCGACAGAACAGGACAGTCGGAGTCTTTACAAACGGTAGTTTTTTATCAGATAAATACTTCATACCGTCGCGAGTGACTCGCGACGTTATGAAGTATTTATCTAATTAACCCTTTACCCAACGAATCGCCCACATCCGCCCGCGTAATATGCAAATTCAGCTGTTGAAAAAATATTATTTTTCAAGAAATTTCAACAAAACCATATCATGTGACCCCTCGTTGGAACGAGCTCGTCGAGCTCGTTCCAACGAGGGGTCACATGATATGGTTTTGGTGAATTTTTTGAAAAATTTGAAAAAATGATATTTCAAATAATAAATTTTGATATCGTCTGCGTTGGGTAAAGGGTTAAATGCAGTATTTTTGTAAAGCTGATTATCCAAAGTGTTTTATTGAATAAAACGCTATGTATCATTACCACTCTCTGACAATTAACTTTGTGAAAGTTTGCCCAGACCAAATTCCCAACACGTCATTGACAGACGAAATAGCGATATATTTTTATGTTTTGTTTTCTTCATTCATCGTGCTATTCACCGCCGCAATGGCTTTCCTTCACGATTAAAGGGAACGTTTTGGTACCAAACGTATGGACAACGCAGATTTTTTATTTTTTGTTTTTTGGTGCCAATTTAAACTTTTTAGTGCAATTGACTAAATTGACACCCGACATCGTGAACATTGTTACTGACATCACAACATGATCGCCAACAAACTCTATCACAACAATCAAAATAATACAAATTTATCAACTAGACATGAAGTCAATTTCTCTTATTAAAAGCAGGCTCAGTAAATGGAATGAAGGGTGCACTAACATACAGTTATTACTTATTACCCAGACGTAATCAATCGTTGTATCTAAATTGTAATCAATGAATACAGAACACAGCGAGGGCGGAGTACGAGAAGGAGTACGGCGAACCAGACTCTACCCGAATTTGAGTTTTTCTGTACTTCGAGAGCACCGAAGGCCCACGTGATATACACGGAAAGCGTTAACAAGGTTCGTTGATTTCTGTCCCCGTACTCAACCTGAATTGTGTTCTGTATTCATACAACGATTCAACTTTAATTGCGTGAACGAAACTGGTATTTTTAAAGAAAAAATATTCTTCTGCGGCCTGTTTACATTCTTATTTGACAATATTTTGAGTAGAAGCATTTCATTAACGTCATAAGGTCACGCAGGTGCTTAACGACCAACCAATTACATTTTTACAAGACGATTTCTCGCGAAAGACGGATTTCGCGCTTGGGGTACCTGTACCTGGTGCTTTTCCGACAATAATTTCCATCTGAAATGTGAGTGTAGGTTGCTTAATTGTACAGTCAGCTGGGCAGTCACTGAAGATTACTCAAGAAAAGAACAAAACTCCAATGTACACCAAACATTGGATTGCAAGTAGGCATTCGAAACGGGTGACATAGTGAACAACAGGGAGCTTCATATTTTGAGGGTAACTTCTTGTTGTCCGAGTCAAGTGTTAGCATAAAGAAGTATGTCCTTCCGGTACAAATCGATGATTAATTCCAACGGTCATTTCAACCAGGTGACTGAAAACCGAATGCATATGACTATCTATTGCAATGGCGTAACCAGGGGTGGGGGTGGGGGGGACTGGATGAAATCTTGGTCAAACAAAAATCACCATCGCCCCTTAACAATCCTGAATTCTACGAACAGCATGTGGCATTAAATAATGAAATTACATATAACATACCTCGTTTGATGTTCTTTGTGCCTCTAATAGCCCGAATTTGGGCTTATTTTTCACAATTTCTGCGGGATAGTGCAGTCTAATTTTGTTTAAATGCTCTCTCGACTCAACCAACACGAGAAAGACACCATATTGATACTTTGATCTCTATGATATGCCAACGGCATAAAAATGGTTGGACCCACCACTCCTTCAGATCCAGGTGCTACCCCGCACCCCCCCCCCCCCCCCCCCCTTAATATGAATACCTGGCTACGCGCCGGATCTAAAGTTCACAAATGTTTTGATTTGGTTTCTTTCAAGGGATAGTGCTTGCAAGTAGATGCAAGCACATTGTAAAAATACAGTTCAATGTGCGATAAATGAAGGGCAACCACAGGCTCTGCCACCCGTAAAACTGCCGTGGTCATGATTAGATTAGTCACTGTGCAGAAATATGCCACCTAAAACACTAATAAATAAATAATGAATAATTTACACATGGCACATTCCACGCATACCTGGGCGTTGTGTGTGACGCAGACAGTTTCAGATATATTTTACTGCTTATAATATGCTGACGCACAGGGAAAATGTGTGCCTCAAGTGAAGTGCGTTATCGGTTATCGGTGCGTTTGACCGATAGCGCATATCTGAAATAAGGAACAGTTGCTCCAATGGAGGGAAGTCCGTTTTCAGAGGAGCAGGCTTTGTTCATAACGAATGCAGGCCTGGCATTCTGAAAAATGCAGGAGGGCAAAAAATCGCTCTCCTCAATCAGCTTAGGAGAGCAATTAGCTTTACACAGCATTTTAAGTATCCAGTTGAACGAAGGAGAGCAATTAGCTTTACACAGCATTTTAAGTATCCAGTGGAACGAACTCATTGAAACTGAAACCAACAGACTACATCAGTGATTTTATTAACTTTACTAAGGTAAAGCGAAATCTCTTAGACATCTAGATGTCTCACTCAACAACCGAACACACACTTGACAAGACATGTGTGTGTACCCGGACCTGTTGTCCAAGAAAGTCATACGCCTACCACTACCACCTTCAACCCCTATACGCCTACCACTACTACATCCTGGTGCAAGTGCTTCAAGTGACAGGATAGTAGTAATGGTAGTATATTATAGTGTCAATATTCCTTGAATAATTACCCCTCAAACTGTGATGTCAGTTGTTGAACTTGAAACTGACAGAAAAAAATATTGCTGTGACCCATTTTGCTTCAAATGATTGCAACTATGTTTGGGTATGGTTGCAGCCATTACCTTTTACCACTAAACCACTTTCAAAATGAAATTACGTGATGTTATGTGACTTCGAAGTTAAATTACATTTTTGCCTTACGACAAAAATTTAATGTGAGCATAATACATGTAATCTCAATCATCCCAGACCAAAATATTTAGGAGGGCAATTTTTCGCACTCCTTAATTCTTTCAGGAGGGCAGTAAGGAGAGCTAAAAAATCGCTCTCCTGAAATTGCCAAGCCTGCGAATGCAGTTATCTGTTTAATCCCTGCTATTGCAAAATGACTTCTCCGATTTATAAGTTGATTTTTCTCTAAAGAATACACTTTTTAAATCTAGATTCAATAATATAAAACAACCTGGTTATATTAATAGGTCTTTTCGTCATGGCAATTGGACGGCATCCTGATGTGAAGAAGACGTAGCAAATATCACATCCAACTGTTTGTTACTACTGTAACATTTTACGGCAAGAAGTCCCGGTAGCTAGTCTTTTTAACGTATTTAACGCTAATTGCTTGCTGTGTTCGTATTTCAGTGAATGTGGTTATTTTTCAATTCAGATTTTCCAGAAAAGCGGAAAAACATAGGGAGTTCATTGATGGTCGCAGACCGAGCCGATATAGTCAGGATTTGGCAAGAAAACAGAAGTTCCAATCGAACAAGATGGAGTTTCGCAAAAAGAATAGTGTTTCAAGAACAAGCGAGCGCCTTAAATCTGCACAGACTGGAGGCAAGATAGTTCCCACTGGAAAACCCGTAAGTGTGAAAGTTAAGTCAAGTGACTTGGTTAAGCATTTGAAATCAGATATAAAACACCAACGTGATGCAAACCATGCTACCATTACCCCTACAATGAGGAGAAACTCTTTCGTGACGTTAGTGGCTTCGACCAAGGGAGTCACTGATAAGACAATTGTCGAAGGAACTCTACCTTCTCCTGATGATTTGAATGTTCGGGCGAAAGGTACTCCTCCTCCTGTTGGCAATAGAGTCAAACAAGGTACTCCCCCTCCTGTTGGCAATAGAGGCAGCCAAGGTACTCCTCCTCCTGTTGGCAATAGAGACAGACAAAGTAGCAAAATATTTCGAGTGTTCATTTTTGGAGCTAAAGGAAAAGAGAATATCCAGAATATTGAAAACAGGAAGACGAACTTGAAAAGCAAATCCGCGGAGAAAGATGAAAGTTCTCACAATCATCCCAACGGGCGATCATCATATAAAAGTAACAACGTACAAGGTGAAATGCCCAGTGAAAAAAATGTGCTCCCGAAATCCAAGCAGACTTCATCCAACGGTCGTCTAAATTTTAAGCGTGATCAGTCTGATAATACTAAACAAAAATCTACATTCTCAATTTTGAAACGAGCAAGAAAAGGCGATATAAAAAGTCGGAACGGCAAACGAAACCTAAGAACTAATTTGTAGTGAGTCTAACGGGATGAATGAGGGTGTTTGCTTTATAAGTGCTCAAAATCCTTGAAAATGGTTTTAATTTTTCATCTCGTTCTCAAGCAGGCCTGTTATTTTTAAACTGCAGGAGAGCCGTAATTGTTCGCTTTAACCCAACGCAGACGATATCAAAATGTAATAATTTAAATAATTTTCTTTCAAATATTTCAAAATATTTCGACAAAACCATAGCATTTGACCCTCATTTATACGAGCACGTAGAGCTCGTTCCAATGAGGTGTCATATGCTATGGCTTCGTTGAAATGCTTTGAATTTTCTTCAATTGCTGAATTTGTATATTACGCGGGCGTGTTCCGAGATTCGTTAGGTAAAGGGTTATGCGGTCATATGGGAGTCATGTTTGTTTGTTTTCACGATATCTATATATCTGAATGTTTAAAACGTAGTACCTGTGTTGCAGGTGTCAAATAAACCCCCACCCCTCCCCCGCCCACTGCCACTCTCGATAATCGAATGCAAAACACAATGGAATTCCTGCAGAAAAGTGACAAAATTTGGTCAGAATTTCGACCTCTCGGAAAGCCTGGACCTTTATACTGAGTAACTAGAAATATCATACCCCACGTAATTTACCTGCATTGTACAGTAGAACCCAGTTAATTGAATAGCCGCTTTGTCAGAAAAAAATAATTCAATTAACATGAGTATTCAGTTGAGATGAATTTGTCAGTGTGCTGTACTTTAGAGATGAACTGAGCATTTATTCTATTATATCATGTTTGGCAGAGCTCTTGGAGCTCTGTCAAACAAGATATAATAGATTAAATGACTGTATGGATGTACCGACGCCAAATATATCTATAAATGAGGTGAATTTGTTCATTTAAATGGTATTTCCACGACATATTGCAAGATTTGTTATTCAATTAACAGGAGTTTACACTATAACCCATTTGCATTTAAGAAGGCAAATTTGCACTGAAAGTATGGTGAATGGTTTGCTGTTTGGAAATTATATTCAGTTAACAGGATTATTCAATTAAGATAACTACAGTTAAGTGGGTTCCACTGTACTATTAAAGCTGAAATCTGAGTTCGAAATTCTTACCTCTGGTAAGAAAAAGAATTTGGAACTTAACTATTCAGCTCCAGCAGTATCACATGTACAGTACGTGGAGAGTGGATTGTAACTAAATCACCCACAAAGTGGAGTTATCACCCAAGCTATAACTTTCAAATTTTGTACATATCGACAAAAAACACAAGCAATGTTTCAGCCAAAGGACCTCCGGGTTTAACCCGGAGGTCCATTGGCTGAAACTTTGCTTGTGCTGGTTATGCTTTGCAACAAACTTGCAATTATTGCCTGGGTGGAATCTCCACTCTGTGAGTGATTTAGTGATAATACACTCTCCACGTACTGTATCACAAAATGGATAGGATTGTGAAATTTATCATGTATTCAAATCCTTTATGTCACAAATGTTTTACTGAGAAAAGTCAATTGAGATGCCAATACATGCGATGAGAGTCAGCTGACGTAATCGAAAAACATTGGCAGTTCCTTCAGAGAAGTATATAGCAATTACATGGGCGAACATTGCGTTGGCTTTTTGAACGGTGAAATTGAGCGACGTCAAATACTGTCTGTAAAGAACGCCAACTAAGGAGGTCGATACCATTATTTTCAAACGTTACGTACAAAATGGACTTTCGCCACCCTCGGAATAGGCCGTCAGGAGGGCGTCTACCACGCCCAGAGACTGGAGTTTATGTTGGCGACTGAAGGCGATGATGATCGCCCGTTGGAAAATAGCAAACCTCTGAGAAACACTTGTTCGTGACATCGCATATTAAACGGTAAATCACAGTCGGTTGTTACTAGTTACCATTTGTTCATAAAGATTTGTTTTGTTACAGTTTATTTGTTAGATATGATTTTCATTCTCAGAATTGACCATTAAGCTCAGCTAATATGACTCCAAACTTGGCAGATATGACCCATAAAAACTACGGTTGTGGTGAGTTTTGTGGTAATATCGTAAAAAATGGGGTCAAAATAATGAAGTGTCCATTGATTGAACATTTTTTGCGGTGATTCAGATAAAATGAATGTTCGTGGTGTGTTTTTTTAGATTCAGTAGTCTGGAATATATCGGGTGAAATATTCCAGATGAGCGAATCTAAACGTAGGTGTTGAATCATTTAAGGGCTAGACTGCTGTTGGCAATATAGAGTTGAATTTCTTTGACTGATGTCTTGAGAGCATGTCACAGGATATTATGTGTTTTAATCCTAGTATATGGACTTTGCAAAATAACTCATTAATGGGGTTACCGAACCTAACAACCAACGGGACATACCTATTATATGAAATCCCCGTCTACAGCAACACTAAATCATGAGGAAAATGAAAATCGTTCACTGGCTATTTTTAAATAGAAGCGAAATTTCACTGGAATTCTCTGCAAATCGTGCATCTCAGTTACAATTTGAATGGCTAGCGATAGCTAAATATAATATCACGGGTTACCCTCGTAAATTTGGTCGCCGATAATCTGTGTTCTTTTTGTTGACTGTTCGTCTCCTGATTTCCAATGTGTTATATATGGCCACTTACACATAGAACGCATTGGAACTCAGGGGACGAGTTGTGAAATGAATTGCTAAGGGTCCTTCTAATAGTTGCTTTTTATAGACGTGAAGGCGTGTAATAAGCACAGAACGACACACACGTGTGAGCGTCTTAATCGATATGGCACTAGTGCCATCGCAAAAGGATAAAACTCGAGGTCTGTGTCCTCTTGTTTTATCCTTTCGCGCTGGTACTCGTTGCATATCGATTAACCCATTCACACACGTGTGTCGTTCTGTGCATTTCCATCAGAATATCATAAGTGAGGAGTATCTGCCGGAAGGAAGTCTTTTTCTGTCCTCCTCGCGGATAACATCATATAATTTGTTGGCAAACTCAGACACTGCATGACCTAGAATTACATATTTCCCTTATCAACCGTAGGGCACTAACTCCTAAGATGTACAGTAGTATTGAGGGCTAGCAGTAGGCCAAAGGGATACATAAAATCCATCCTATACTACTCTGCCAGACTACCAAGCGTACCGTATAGCATTGCATGACCTAGAACAACACACTATCCACGACAATCGTAGAACCATTTTGGTGGATTAATATCATTAAGGGCTAACAGTTTACGAACTGAAGTACAGATCGAACATCCACGTGGCCTAGCATTTTCTACTACATTTAGCAACCGCATGTTGGAAATAAGCATTCGGTAAGTCAGTAGTGACAAGGCCAAACACTAGGCCAATTGGGGTATATACATTGTCACGAGTGCCACAATACCTGGGTGATAGACTATACCTTATGGGCTTATAAGATGAAAAAGGAGTGACGAAGAATAGTCGTTTATTAGTTTGGGGTACGAGGCGTGGAAGTTCAATGCCCAGATGAGGATATGAGCAAATCCCACATGAGATATAATTTACCATCTGCCCATTCTATACTACCATATCAGTTCAGTGCGAGAAGACCGATACGCTCTGGCACGAACACCGTATTATAGGATTGTAAAGTGGACATCAACGCTGGTCAGCTTTTTTGTGACGCTGTGGGTACATCATGATGTCACAAGTAACCGGTTAATTGTTTTAACAAGAGTAATAACTTTCAATATAGAAATCTGAACATCATACACTTTCTTCAACAGAGTTAATATTCCGCGCACCAGTATCGGTTTCGGAAACATTTGTAGAATTGTCTTCTTCTTCCAAAACTTTAACAAATATCACATTACCACATCGGGCGCAGCGATGTTGTCGTTGCACGCGATGTGATAGTGTGACATTTTTCAATATTTCTGCGATGTGATAATGTGGTATTTTCAATATTTCTTTTTAGATTATATGACGAAGCGGGTACATCATTACGTGTAGTATCCGATTCGACCCGCTGGTACCGATTCAGCATTAACAATTTGTAGTAACTGTTCAATACGTGTTTATTGAATAAGAAGTTGCGACATCATTTGTTTATTCACCAATAAATTTTCAAGAAGTCTTGAGTTTTTGTATCTAATCCAACTACATCATCAAGGCATTCTCTCAACGAGACCCGAGTTATTAAAAAGGGGACAAATCGGGTTTACCCCCCCCCCCAACACACACACACCCCACACTCTGCCGTCTACGCGACGACCCTGTCCGAAAGATTTTCATAAGTTATTTGCTGCCTGTTTTTTTTCATACTCTCAACCGACTTATACAAATATTCAACACTTTTGTCAAGAATGAGTGGTTAACCCTTTATCTAACCCGAAATACAGACGACAGATGCAAACACGATTCTTGAATAACTAATTTTTTTCATTCTTTGTCTCGAAAACATAGGTTATGACCCCTCATTGGAACGAGCTCGATGAGCTAGTTCCAAAGAGGGGTCATAACCTATGTTTTTGAGACAAAACAAATGAAAAATAATTGGCGATTTTTGTGAATAGCGCTGGCCGGTTTTGCCGTTACGTTGGATAAAGCGTTAAGCGGAAGCCAAATTCGTAAATGGAAAAAAATGAGTGATCGTTTCGATACAGGTAACTGGTAAATTATCTCAAGAAGGGTATTAACTCTCGATATAGAAATCTGAACACCAACCACCTTCTTCAACAGAGTTAATAGTCCATTTACTAGAATCGGTTTCGGAAATATTAATTGTAGAATTTTCTTGTTCTTTTTCCAAACATTTGCTTTAGACCATTATATACGGCGAGCTTAGCGAACAAGTTATGTTGAGGGTACAGTTAAAACTAGAAGTCCTGTCACGAATAGTGCGCTTATCTAGGCTTAATTGCGCGTTGGAATTGCGCGCAATTGCCATACCAAATGGCATCCAAAGCACGGCGGGTTCTCTTGGTTACTCATAGCAAACACGTGCAATGTTTCTGCCAATGGACCTCCGGGTCACCCGGAGGTCCATTGGCTGAAACATTGCTTGTACACAGGCCATATGTACAGAATTTGATAGCTTTACTTGGGCCATAACGCGTACATTAACGCGCATATCAACGTGATATTTGTGCGCATTTCATGACAGGACTTCTAGTTTTAACTGTATGTTTCAGTGTTCTTTCACATTTGATGCGACTTTAACGTTTGCGCGAGATGTGATAATGTGATAATTTTCAATATTTTTTCTGAGCATGCAGTTGTGGTACAGAGTGGGCCCTCAAATTTGACCCTTTCCTTTGACCACTCTGCAAAGTGAATATGCAAACTCTGATCACACCGAATCGTTGCGTCAGAATGATATTCAGTGTTTTTAAGTTTAACGCTTTAATACTTTCGCACGTGTGATTACGTACGAAATCTTTCGTTTAATTTATCCCTTTGGTAACTTTGTATGTGTTATTACGTACGAAATCAAACAGCACGTTGACACTTTATTGTCATTTGTTTTGTTATTTTTTCGATTTTTTAGTTTTAACCTCAAATTCGTATTTCTCCCGAATAGTGCTCAGTGATAACCGTTGAGCCAAATGTTATCACAGCTTAAAATACTAATATAATCCTACTGTTAAGACATCTTAACTGGTTGAGTACTAGAATCCACTATCAGGGCTTTCAAAAAATGAGGATACCAGAGCAAAGGCCAATACCTTCCTTGCTTATATTTCATATTCAGTCAAACAAAAATCATATTTTGTTTATATAAATTTGTTTTATTACAATTTATTGGAGAGTGTATGTGGGCACTCTCCAATAATTTGTAATAAAACAAGTTTTGAATAACAAATTCTGACCACCAAAAATAATCTAGCCCTCAACCAGATAATGACTAATGTGAAAAATATCCTGTTATTTGTGCTTTCCGACACTTGACGTCGTATTTTGAAAAAAACGTTGAAGAAACTGAATTCCCAGTGACGTTTGAACGTCAGGATAATTCAATTCTCCCCCCACCGCGCATGTGTAACATACGTGTGTCCCGGGTGAGATAGCAGGGAGAGACAGATGTATCCCACCCCACCCACGTTACGTTATACATTTATAACGTTATTATGACGTTATGCATATCGTGTCAGTTTTTTTAGACAACTAATTCATATTGACGTCATCAGAATGCAGTGTGATCAAAGTTTGATGCTCTAAAACTCTTTAGACCCCAAGATGCCACCGTTCCTAATTGATTTCGTGGTTCATACCTTTGGTATATACAAAACTTATGCATGCTCTTTGCGGTGGTTTCATTAGTTTTTCAAAACAACGAATACCAAATGAGTTGATTATATCAGCACGTGACCGCCGATTACCTCTGCTAACGTAACCGCTGTATGCTGGGGGGGGGGGGGGAATAATCCCTAATGGGTACGGGTGTGGGATGGGAAAATCTCACCCTCGGGACAAGATATTTGGGCCAGACACTCGTCAAGCCTCGTGTCTGACCCAAATACCTTGCCCTCGGGTGAGATTTTCCCACCCCATACCCGTACCCATCAGGGATTATAATAGTCTGAAAGGGTTAATTATCCAGTTTTTAGGGGTATTTAGTAGATATCTTTGGTTTCTGTAGGTGAATGGTGTACAGAAAGTTTGATTTAGGTCGTTGGTTTTCGGGAATTTTTATTGATTTAATTTACGTTGCCCTTTTTGGTGAGTGTCGGTTGATTTTATTTGTTGGTTATTTAAGGAATAAATGTTGTTTTCCTTCGGTTTATGCGATATAAACCGAAAATTTTCAGCGCAAGCTTCATAACTCGCGTAGTGAGTTATGATTAAGCTTGTGCTGAAAATTTACAGTTATTTCTTATAATTTAATCCGGCTGTAATATTAAAATATAAAAAGTATGTGTACGTGAACGAAAAACAGTCAAACTCAGGAAAGTGTGCCACAAACAGGTCACGTCAATCATTGTCAAATTGTTTGTTTTGATTTTCGATCGTAGACGACAGATATTTAGCAAGTCACGTAACAATATCATTGAAACCATTTTTTTTTAAGTTCCCCCAAAATCATGTTTGGATGTATGATCTTTTATTCGTCTCCCACTTCGGTATATTTTATTAAATTCAATTGTTCCCGAGAAATTATCATTATATTCTCGCTGACTGGAGGCGATGAAAAATCGATCATTGATCTTTGTTTACAATAACAAGTTATCCATCAATCAGGCTGCCGTCACGCCCTCACGGTGACAATTGGATTGAGTGGGCGGGGCTTCCAGAGTCTTCAAAGTTGGATCGGATGTGCGAACGTGTAGACATTCCAAATCATTACGTGATTTGGTTTATACGATTTTGACGACTTTCACGCTGTATGCTTTCAACCAATCAAACGCAGAGGCGGGGCAAATGATTAAATTATTTATTATTGTATTTGTAAACGTGGTTGGTATGTATGTATTCAACTGGTGTCCAGACGGGGGGAAGTATGGTTAGTTCAAGGGGTCAAATGGTCGAGGGTCAGTCGGGGTGTGCAGGAGGAGGTGGTAGAGGCTTGTGTAGTTGATAAAGGGATGAAGGTGGAGAAGGCACAGACATGCAGTCAGTGTAATATGGGAGACGGTGATGGCCGGCGAATAAACAGTTAGTGGGGTATGTCAGAATTGCAGGGATATCTTACAGTTGTTAGAAAATTGCGTTGGGTTCGAGCAGGAAATTGTGGAGCTGAAGGGCAGGCTGAGGAGGGCTGGTATAGCCGCAGTAACTCCAATGAAGTTACTTACGATGGTGAGGTGAGAGGTGGGTGGAAGATGGTTGTGGATACAAAAAATAAACGGGGAGGGAGGAAATGTGGAGGGTGGGAATGTGGAGAGAGGACGCTTGATGCTGGTAGGTTCAGTGTGAAAATTAAAGGTCAAGAAAGCGTAGAGGCAGGGGGGAAAGAACCGGCGTGCGGAATACTAAGGCTACTAAGCGGCGGTTAGAAAATAGATTCAGGGTGTTAGACTAAAGAGACGGCGTGGCTGCTTGTGTTTCAGATAGGATAAGAAGAACGGTCAGAAGGAAGAAGAGTTCGGATGCTAATCAAACGATGCAGGTCGCAGATGATATGGGTGATATAAGGTCTGGTGTAGGGTCTAAAGAGAAAAGTACAGAACGTCTAGAATGGATTGTAACAAGATCACCCGCGGAGTGGGGTTATCGCCCAAAGTGTCACTTTCAAATTTTGTACCTATGGATGAAAAACATAAGCAATGTTCCAGCCAATGGTTTAACCCGGAGGTCCATTGACTGGAACTTTGCTTGTGTGTGTTTTGCTTTGAAACAAATTTGCAACTATTGCTTGGGTGGAAACTCCACACCACGGGTGATTTAGTGATAATACACTCTACACATACAGTAAGAAGGGGAATAAGAAAAAGTTAGTTGTAGCAGGAAGCAGAAGATTTGTGGGTCAGAGTTGATGGCATTGGGGCGGGTTCGGTTCATGTTGGCTCCAACAAGATCAGAGACAGAAGATCAGTAAAACTGATGAAGACGTTCAGGGATTAATTATTAAACTGTTCAGTAGAGATGCAAGGGTTATGGTATCGGAGGTTCTTCCCGCCCTGGGGTTGAGGACGAGCGGAATTCAGCGATTATGGCATTGAATGAGGAATTGGAGGGGTACTGTGGTGATTGAGGTATACCCTTTATTGATCACTAGTGTAAGGGGAGCATGTACGGACGAGACAGGCTGAACCTCAGCACGATGGGATGAAAAAATTAAAAATTGTACGGAGAGCAGAGCTTTTTTGGAGACGAGCGGGCTTGGAGGTAATAACAAAAGTGGACACATATGGGGCGAACAAGAGCGAGAGAAGATGAGAGAGAGAGAGAGAGAGAGAGAGAGAGAGAGAGAGGTTATCGAGGTTACCGTCAGGAGATAATATAATCAATGGGGGGAGGCAAGGAATCCCGGTACACTGAAAGCGGGATACAACCGAATCCAGGGTCTCCACGGGGCAGTAAGTGAAATTGCTACACTGGTCAAGGTAGAGGAAGTTGGTGTCATGGTCTTGTGTGAGACGTGGTTGAGACATGAGGGATGAGAAAACTGAGTAAAGGTGTGCGAGTGAATAGGTGTAGAACAAACTGAAGGTCATCTTGGATTTTGGATCTGGCAGATGTCAGTACCCCAGCTGAGGTGTCTAAATACATTTTATGGGTAGAGGTTAATCTAAAAAAAAAAAAGCGTTGCTATTGGGTCTGTGTAGTGTGTGGTAGAGGGAAGCAAACCCGAATGGAATGAATCAATATACTCAGCACTTAGGTCCCATATCACAGAATTAGAAACAGGGAATTCGATATAATTCTTATGTGTGACTCTAATGGACGCATAGATGACAATGCAGAAGGCATCCAGTTTGGTGATGAGAAAGTCAACAGGAATGGAAGGAAACTGTTGGACTTCACATGTGAGCACGGTCTGAATATTCTGAACAGAGATGCGAGGCATAACGGGAAATGGACCTGGGAAAGGAATGGCAGAAGAACAATAATCGACTAAATTCTCACAGACATCAATTTATGGAGGGAGGGACGATGCGGTTAAAGGGGAGTTGGATAGTGACCACAACTTGACTACAGTTACGACCAGGGGCAAAAATCCAGTAAAAAACAAGGGAATCCGCAAGAGGACATGGGGACTCGAATAGGATGCTGACTGGGCAAATGTTGAAGAAAAATTTAAATCAAAGGGAGGTTAATGTCTAGGAAATGGCTGATACCATAGTTGTGAGCCTTGGTGAGGCAGGGGAGGAAAGTATTGAAACGATTAGGTGCCAATACGGGAACTTGGGTACAGAGTGAATGACAAACTGAATAGGACGATAAAGGGCAGAAAATTAGATGTTCTGTGTACAGCAGGAGTAGACAACTCAAGAGGGTGGAAAGCAACGAGGACATGGTAGCAAAAGAATAATACCAAAAGGCACGAAATAAAGTAAATAGGATTAAATACGATAATCTAGAGTGTGAAATTACAGTCTTATAAGGACGATAACAATGATAGAGGATCGAGTTCAAACGTGTTTTGGAAATGGGTGAATACTAGAAACAAAGGAAGTAAATCACAGAGTATTAAAGTAGAGAGCAGAAGTACAGACGAACAAGAACAAATCTTGTCTATTGACTAAAGTGAATTTTTTTGATTTGATTGGTTGATAGATACGTGATATGAGACCATATTCATTGAAACCCATGATACGTCAGCCCAGCCACTGACAAATTTCCCATGGAAGCCTCGTTCCGAAATCTACAAATTGTCCATACCCCGTAGAAGACGCGTCATTCCAGTTTTACAGTGCACATGTATTATATTTTAATTTTTTATCTCCAAAATATAGTTCATGACCCCTTATTGGAATGAGCTTGTCGAGTACCCTCCAATGTGGGGTTCATAATCTATGTTTTTGAGACAAAAAAGATAAAAAGAAATTCATTATTTTTTTTTATACTAGTCACATCGGCATATTTTCACAAAAACTCTTTTGCACAAAAATTCCACAGAAACCTGTATGGTTCAACAATGGAAGATAAAAGATCTCATGCTGTGTGTGTTCACACATAACATAGATTGTACTTCTAAAACGGAAAGTCAATAGATAAATTCGTTACCCCGTGTCTGATCACGTGGTACGGGTTTTTACCTACCCGAAGCCAGCTGGCTTCGGGTAGGTAAAAACCCGTACCACGTGATCAGACACGGGGTAACTAATAGTATCAGAACTCGTCAAGCACTGGAAAAAGGTAAACGACAAGCGATGGAGATGGAGAATCCAGTGAAGTGCCACGTTGAGGTCGAGGAAAATTTATCGAAATTTGTGTGCAGCGAAATAAAAACCTAGGAGATACAAAGAGTGGTCTCAAAATTAAGGAACGAAAAAACGAGAGGGATGGGCGAAACTCCTAACGAGTTCCTAAAATGGGGGAGAGGAACTCTGTAAAAACTTAACGCCCCATTCAATTTAGATATATGAAAAGAAGAAGAGCCAAAAGAATGGAGGGAACGCAATGTCAGATTTAAACACAAAATGGGGAAAAATGATGTATGAAGATTAGAGGATCTTGCCGGAGAGAAAGGGTTCCTGGGTGTGATCCAAGAATGGTTTCAGGAGGGTAGGAGAGTCACTGACTGTTGTTTACACTGAGCCAAATGATAGAATCTGCGAAATCAAAATAGTAAAACAAGATGTTTATGGCCTTTCGGGGGTGTGAAAAAGGCATATGTATGGAGGGAGTGTTTGTGACAAAATCGTGAGGTCTTGTACATGGGAGGTGAGTTTGTAGAAATTCTGAAATCATTTTGTAAAGATGTACATGTATGTACACAGTTAACTTAGACTGGGGAACACACATGTAACAATAAAACGCGTGCCAATGGATATAGGCATAGAGCAGGGATGTATCCTTTCGCCAATTCTTTTTTTGCATTGTACATCAACGATTTCTGAGATGAAATCGCGTAAGCGACAAAGGGGAAGCAGTTGGGCCCGTGAGCTTGGTTGGTATGAGGATTAAGGACAGGATGGACTTAACGAAACTCTGCTATCTTAACGATTTGGTAAATCCACTCAACAAGGGGTAAATTAATATTCCAGAATATTTGTAGTTCAAACATAATTTAAAGACGGTGAATAGAGAGGGGGTTAATAGGGAATTATGTAGTGAGGATCTCGGACTTAGAATTGGGCACGAACCAGGGTGAAAAATCACCAGAGAAAGAGTCACAGTGGATTGTAATCTAAATTGGCGAAAGGGGTCAAAGCAAAGATGTCTTTGGTCGCCTGCGTGATAGTGCTAACGAAAATCCAGATTTTGAAGCGTATCGTGATAGCGCCCTTGGAGGTGGGGGACTGTTGTTTAAGCTGAGATAGCGGTCCCTGGAGCTTGTGGGAAACATAGGAAAGGCTGTGAAAAGGAGTGTCAAATGTGAAATTCAGGCGTAATGGAGACCCAGAAACACTTTATATTAGAATGTCCGCAATACCAGTCTTACATAATAAGATTCACCGGGATTATGATGGGGAAGTGAGATGGGAGAATGAAGGACATGTGACTTTTGGGTGGTACAAAGAAAAGGGTTAGTATGCTTATCGGAGAGATTGGGAAGAATGGAGTACGGGAATCATTTGGGGGAACAGGGCTAGTGAAGTCAATGCCTTCTCATCTGATAACTGCGACAAATCAGTGGCCGTCCAAAGTGTTATTATTATTATTAATATTATTATTATTACCCTCGATAAAGAAATCTGAACACCATACATCGTCAACTGAGTTGATACCAGAATTGGTTTCGGAAACATTTGAAAAATTATCTTGTGCTTCTTCCAAAACTGCTTTTGACAATTCAATACGAGGAGCTTAGCGAACTAATTGTGTTGAGGTTTCAGGGCTATATCACACTTTTTTCAATTTTTATTCAGATATTCGAACAGACAAGGTTATATACAATCTTAATTTCAAACAATTATAAAAATAATGTTGGCTCAACACAGTAGTTTAGTTTAACCTTTTACACAACGCAGACGATATCATATTTTATTATTTTAAATACCATTTTTTTAATTTTTAAAAAAAAATTCAACAAAGCCATATCATGTGACCACTCGTTGGAACGAGCTCGTCCCAACGAGGGGTCACATGATATGGTTTTGTTGAATTTTTTTGAAAAATAATATTTTTTCAACTGCTGAATTTGCATTTTTCGCGGGCAGATGCGACCGATTCGTTGGGTAAAGGGTTAAAAAATGAGACCAGCAAGAAGAAATGTTCATAAGGATCTCAATATTGACATTTACGATATGTGTTGCAGAGCCCATCAATGGATAAAAACATTTTTTTTTCGACACACACGTGGATATACACACAGAAGTGTATGCATTTAACGCATGCGCAAAGATGTGCACAGCCAAGTGTGTATCATTGTCCGCTATCGGGGGTCTCTCCAGAAAAGAATACTACATCTATTCGTGTGGGCGTAACAAGGATTCTGCTATTCCCCAGTTTCTTTGGGTGGCTATTTGTTTCTTTTTTGAGTACCTGTGAAGTGAAGAAAGTTCAAGTTCTCTATAGAAACGCATTATGAATTCGAAAAATAAGTGTAGCACTGTCTCTTTTGAAGAAAAGGAAAAAAGTACAAAGTTCAGTTTCTGAAATCTTAAAGTTAAATGGTTTGGCGTTTGTGAATAATGCTGAATGTAAGATTTTATACTGTAACCTCTGTAAATAGGTATCATCAGTGACTTTATAAGGGTTGTTGTGTATATATGTCCAGTCGACCAGCTATATGTTCATATTCAAAAGGTAATTCCATTTTGTTTGTGATTTATTTGGCTGCTCCGTGAATGATCACAGAAAAAGTGGGGAGAGGATTTTATTATATTTTCACTTGTTTTTCCCTGAACTATAAATATCGTATCCTACTCGACGGTGATATTACACTCTCAAAATGACGGACTATTTTAATTGACATGTAAAGGTTGACGGAACATTTTTGGCCAAGCTACCATCAACAGTCCCATTATAAACATTACGTTCAACAACTATTCCCAGGAATGCTGAATGAAATATTCCAAGAAACAATCCAATTCACCACAATACAGATACATTCAGTTGATTTCCAGCTAGAAAATTTACAATGCACATTTGTTCGATTCTTGAATAATGGAAGGTTACGTCACAAATTAACAGCAGTTGGTTTATATATTTCTACGCATGCCATGGGGCGATTCAAGTTTCACATAGTTTCCGAGAGTTAGTTATCTATTTCATCCCTGCTGTGGGTAAAATGAACGAGAAATATAATAAACACGATAGTTAACTGTCTGAAGGGACGTACGTGTTTATCCTCTCGAGTGATGCGGGGATTATTTTTTACTTAGCTTCGCCTCGTAAAAAATAAACCTCCCACATCACACTCGAGGATAAACCACGTCCGTCGATCCAGACAGTTCACTATTGTCTATTTTCACCGTTTGTGTGGTTTTTAGCTTTTCAATATGTTCATTTGAGATAACCGCAAGTCTATTGCATTTATTAATTACTATTTTCCATGTTTTGGGAATTGCGTTTATTATTTCCTGGTAGACAGTAAATGGGGTTTCCGTGATATATTTCGAGGAGAACTCTTCCAAAGTCAAAAAGCCACCACTTAAGATATCCTTTATGTAAACAATACCCTTTTTGCACCAATTGTTAGTAAAAAACAGGGTGTTGTTAATTTTTATCTTTGGGTTATAGAAGATTGGTTGGGACAGTATTTCCTCTGAGTTGTGGGTGAATGATTGTTCAGATAGGTCCAGGACAAAAGAATATTCCTTATATATTTATATGTTCGCAAATCTTTTTTAGCCCTTCCTTATGAAGAAACCAGATGTTGCCACTACCGAAATTTTCGTAGTCTTCAAAACTAAGAGTTTTCCATGGTGCCACGATGTTTGGGTCAATCAGTTTTTTTTTACCCAGAACATTTTTTAAAGAATAGCTATATGATTTTATACAGGGGCAGTCCAGTCCTTGTTCCTCTATTAGGTTGATAAGAATGTTCTTTTTAATTTTTTCACTTCTGTCTGACCATAAAAACTTAAAGAGGATCGACTGTATTTGTCAAGTATATTATCAGGTGGATCAGGAAGTGAATAAGTTTTGCAAAGACGAGTGTTTTAATGACTGTCATTTTTCCAATTAAGGTTAGGTTCCTAAAAGACCAGTCGCTGAGCAGTTTTTTTTTTTGTTTTTTTTTTTTATTTTGCCAGTATAATTCCTTTTTTTTGTACTTAGTACTGAACGAATAAATCATCTCGAATGCCTAATATCGTGAATACACCACTGTGGTTGCACTGGACTTTTTGTCCTATCACACTTGATGCGATATTAGCGTTGCGCGCGATGTCATAATGTGATAATTTTCCATATTTCTTCTCAGCTTTCAATTGCGATGCAGTGCGGTACCTCAGATTTGACCCTTTCCGTACAGTAAGCACAAACATTGTCTGAACTTTGACCAATGAGCAAAGTGAACCGAATCGTTGCTTCAGTATTATATTCAATGTTTCCTAGTTTAAATTTGGACAGCAGATTCAAGTAGTAGTGAATGCACCTTTCATCTCTGGGTCAATTGACCTCGCTAACCATACCGGACGTGACGGCCTAGACATGTGTCCAGGTGACGTCATGTTGGGATGTCATGGCGGCCCACATGAGCAGCCACACTCTGACGTCATAACCAGGTGATAAGTGACGTCAGTTCGCTGTTTGTTGGGATGAACCGTGTTTCTTTCGTCCGCTCTATTTACGGACATGCTTCTAATGTAGTGTGGGGGTGCTTGGAGGGTTTGTTTCATTGAATGGCACGATATCTAATTTTAACAAATAACCTCCAAAACTACCAAGAAATAATCGAAACGGGCACGTCTAGGCGGTGATCTTAGGTTCACAAGATTAACCCGTAGAACTATAAGGTCTTAAATGCTGTAGGGGTGCCCCTCGAATGAACAGGAGTACATTTAATTACCAAAAACAACACACCAACTATCAAATGGTATCGACATGGACGTTATGTCCCCGGAATCTTCCTGAATCCTCGTTTTCCATATATTTCGGCCTTGTTCTGCCTACGTTCAGCCTCACATTCGATTGGGCACCCCTCCCCCGGATTAATCAGATCGCTCTATTCATCTAAGCCCTCACCCACTGCCACATTATTATCCGATACAAGCGCTTGTGCGGTTCCTTAGAACGAGTTCAAGACTCAATCGAGCACTGCCTGACACAGCCATTTCTTGTAGTGCTCTAATGTTGTCGCGCAAATAAACTGTAGAAGATTTTCAGCGCGACTCCTTACATCCTAATCTCAGTATTTGAAGATACCTGCGACATATACAGAATAAACATATAGTGTTTCCAAGTAAAACACTTATTCTACGAGTAGGATTAAGAATGAAACCGACGAGCCTCTGGCGAGACGGTTCCATTCTTAATTCTACGAGTAGAATTTTTTTTTACTTGAAAACACTCTACGTTTATTTTGTTTATCCCAGAAATCTTTTACAGGGACGTCGCGGCGAAATAGTGCTGTTACTCGCATCAAAACACAGCGAGAAGTGAGGAGCATGTAGGTCCAATTCGATCGACAAGCAAAATTGCCCAAAATAAAAAAAAGGCGCAATGATACATTTCTGTCTAAAAATAATCCCCCTACAAACCTGAGCTAAACTTGCAAAAATACTTTATTAAATGAACAATGTGTGGTGTTTTCTACTGGCATTGTGTAATACTTTTAAACAGGTTTAAAGGAAACAATTGAACTCTTAATTATACTACACGAATACGTTAGAGGTCAGGGGTCAACAAGTCCGTCTCTGCTGCAGGAATAAATTTTATCAGTGTTAAACCTATGGGGAAAATTGATCACCTTACTAGGTGAATAAAGCAAAAATGTATCCAAGGCTTTTATTGTTGGAATAAACAGACATTTATGGGATAAAGTGGTTTACTTCTATAGGTTATCTTTTGGAGGATATCTATCTGAGGATAGTCATGTCTCCTTTCCAATTCTAGCTCATAGTCCATGTTATGACCTAAATAACTCCTAGATCAATATTACTGATATGTCCTAAGCACCGTCATATGACCTATGATCAGCTTTCACTATCTCCACCTTGTGTTATGGTCTTCCAGCACAACTGGCTACCTCCAGACAGGTCTTGCGCGAGAGTCACTGACAATTACTACTGACTTGTGGTACTACTATGGGCTTGCTACCTATCGCTAACGCCGCCTAGACCTCTTTCCTCGACCGTTAATCTTTAGTCTGCTCAATCAGATCGCTCCACCCATCTAAGCCCTTATCGGTCTAAACAGTTCCTTAACCTAGTGCTGACACTCTAAAATCAGTTGGGTTACAAATAACCCAAATCAACTGAGTTGAGAGAATATGAACCCAGTTGGGTTCATATTCACTCAACCCAGTTGATTTAGGTTGATTTTCAACCCAACTAATTTTAGAGTGTACTGGGGTTCCTTCTCATCATACGGGATACTGATCTGACTGTTGTCGAGACTCACTTGGTTTATTATTTTCAAATATTTTGAACAATGTTGGCCAAAAGAGAGAGGGGGCTAAATCACCACACCCCAGTCGCTGACTCCGCAACACCTGAACAAAAATGGTAGAAAACATACGGGATGTTTAAAGGTTGTATATTTAAACAATGGCAAAAGCTTTAGACTAAAAAATCCTTAAGCAGGGCATGTTATTCTCAGATTTAGACAAGAGTCAGACGAACACACGGAGTGCCTTGACTATAACCCTTACTATAAATAAATAAGTTAGGTTGAAAAGAAATTGTATTATTGTGACGAATCCAAATGAATGTAGTCAATATTTAATGATTTACTGATGCGTTCAACACGGTAGAAACGGCACGAATGTATGTACGCTCCACACCATGTCTTTCCGATTATGCTGCTATTTTTACATAATTTAAATACAAAAACTATAAAATTGGTGATAGAAATAATGCTTATTTAGTATTTATTGAGTATTTTATAAGATTTCATTTTTTTATTTTGAGGAAGGAAAAATGAATTGCCTCTTGTTCACCCCACCAATCCCAATTGTCATGCCCGAACTAATCTTCGGTTGAGCCTTTAGCAAAAAGTTGCATCTCCTCAAAACGATTTCTCAAAATATTTAATTGGCGCCAAGTACAGATACAGTACAGTCGCCGTGGACTGGTCACTTTCCTCGTATGGGCAATATTTCCACGGACGCAATAATATTAGATCCCAAACACCAATTACAGGAATAATCATCAAAAATTTAATTAATGAAGCACCGGGTACAACCCGGTGCTTCATTAATTAAAATTTTGCTGATGATGATTTTTACTACCTGGTAAACACATGCGTGGACATAACTGCCCACGTGTGGATTACGACCAATCCACGGCGACTGTACTGTAGACCGCGAATATAAGCAATAAATTTTAACTCTTCACCTCATCCTCAATGCAGATGACACGATACAAAATTCCTTGAGCCAGCATGAAATTCAAAATTTTGCCTCAAAACCATAGCTTATAACTCCACATTGGAACGAGCTCAACGCGCTCGTTCCCATGAGGGTCATAAGCTATGTTTTTGAGAAAACTAAAAACGATAATAAAATTTGAACAGCGGTTTTTGTAGATTATAATGGCCGGTGTTGCCGTTAGGTTTGACAAGGATAACGAGAATGTATAAGAAAATAAAATAGTGAAATAATATTTAAAACAATCCCTACCGAACCACCCTATTTTTTCTATTGAATGTAACCTGAACTAAATCATTTACTTTGTAACGTCACAAATACCTTACACAATTTCGAAAATTTGTCCTGTATCCGAAAAAGCCAAATATCCGAGAAAATGTCTTATTTTATGAAACTCATTGACCATCTTATACATAAGTATGTGACCTTAAACACCAATAAATAAATAACTAAATAACCAACATGAGTGTGCCATTTGCTTTTATTTGGCTGTTAGCAAACTGCAAATTTAATTGTTGAATTCTGCTTTTATAGATGAGGCGAAGATGAACGTTTTTTCGTGAGTCGGGGTGAGGGGGCGTATAAACCTAGTTGGTCCCGATTCCATGGTAATGGGAACAGGAATGTAGGAGGAACTAAGGGTTGCAAGGTACATATTTTAAAGGCCGCCCATATTTCTATAACCTGACTGACGGCGCAGACCCTGTATTGCTATGGGTCTTAACTCCGACCCAGTGGCGTCAAGTTGTTAGTTTGTGGCTGAAAACGCAGTTTGAAAGTTTGTGTCTATTGAGGCATTGTAAAAGAGCGAGAGAGACAGAAGACCTACGTTGAGAGAAGGCTGGAAATGCAGGCGCCCAATTGTGTTCATCGTTCTCATAACTGCAGGTACAATACCAGCGAATGACACGAAATGACATGAAGTTCAATTTCTTTGCATATGAGAAAAAGGTTTCCTGTCTTCCGAGCAATATACTTTGTTTTAAAATATTGTTTTTCAGGGGCGTACGAACCATTTCGAGCATGGAAACACGACCTTATAAGGTCATGTTAACCCACGTGCCTCAAAGGCATGGTTGGATATTGGAATACAACACACAATGCTATGTTCCAATAAGACTAAAATAGAACGAGAACTTGCAGAGTTTTGTCCTCTGTTTATGGCTCCAATAGCATACGTAACCGTCTGACGTCAACACACGAAATATTTGAAACAAAGTTGTCCATTTCGCAATTATATTCCAGCAAAGCACTTCTGTTTGTAGATTTTTCACACATCCAGCAGACGATGTAGAGAAAGAAGTGTTGTTTAAATCACAAATCTGTTTACGATTTGAACTGAGGTGAAGTGCCCTCGCCTGTTATCTGGTTTATTGATTTTTTTACCAGTGACGTCGTTTGAGTACACGAGGGGTTTATTTACTGAATTTGTGATCATTAAAAGTTGCCTTGCTTATTTCACGATGTTTGTCTCGGGCTATGACTGGGTTCTTTTGCTTGCCGTTCAGAGCGTCTGTTCCACCGCGATGCTTCTCGTTGCAGTTGAACATGAGTTCCAAACTGCAAACATCAGATCATGTTAACGTATGCGCCACTACATTGGCAAATGAGCACATTTTAGCCCTGCATTTAACAAAACGTTTCCAATATTGTTTTGGCCCGATGGGAACATTTGTTAAGTATAGAACCAAAAATGTGCACTTTTCTCGACCCGAGAAGAATAATTTTATGCAAGAGAATCTTTTGTAAAACCTTAATAATAAAGTCACTGTGCACCCTCTTCATGCTAATTCCCAACATGATTGCAATATTGCAAGTTTCAGTTGACTGCACTGAAGACGCGAGGGGACCACACACCCACACATATTCTAGGGTAACCCTATCTCAGTTTTGTCGAGAAAAAGTTGGAGACACGTGGCCTCTGTACCCCCCCCCCCCCCCCCCACACCCCGGTTCCTCTGTCCTTGTTGTTATTGTCATATTAGATAAACGGTTAGCTTTACATATTTGTAAAATAGATATCTAAATGTCGTAATGACCATGGATTCTGACAATGATAGATATTTTCTACTCGAATGGACATCGTGTGTGAACAAAACCCTTTAAATATCCAACAGAATCGATGTTGAGTGGTGGCTACCACTGTATCTATACCACAGAAGAAAAATAACAAACCGTGTTTCATGATAAGAAATATATACATTTGTACAGGAAAGTAAAATGATATACAGTGTAAGTGGTTATCTAAACCCGAAATGGTACAATCAAGGTGATAGTAACAAATATCAAATATTCCCTAGGCATAATATCCTTCTCTAATATCCAATCGCAAGACCAGTCTGAAAACGAGGATCTGTAGCAAGAAATAGTAATAATAAGAAAACATTTTTATTTGCATAACCATAATACAAGGCAAGTTGTCGCAGCACCAACAGAAATGCGCTGGTTATATAGGCCATTAACCAGCAGGGTGTCTGTCCCCCAGTAGTGGAGATGTAGAAAACGGGACCGATTGGTAGAACCTAGTGGGGGACCTAGGAAATGACGTCATAGTCACGTGACCCAGTGATTTCGTGTTAGGTTGCAATGATAGCTCGCATGTTCGACGTTGTTGTGACCCCATCACCATGGCGATACGTGGTACCAGTGTGCATGCGTAGCGCGCGTTGTTAGGTTAGAACGTGTTTCTACAATAAGACGTGAGTTTGTTAGGAAGGTGTGTCCGACTGAACTAGAGAATATCTAATTACCCAGAATGGACCCGACAACGAAACCAAATCTCCAAAAAACATCCTAAATCATCAAAACGGACTTTATTTTATTCGGATTTATGGTGAATCTCCAGTATAAGAGTAGGTAGTGTTGTGGCACTGATAAGTCTCCAAAAGTCGTGTTCCTTTGTATAAGAGTAAGCACAAACCACCGGACAAATCTCAGAACTTTATTTTAGGTCGGATTCTCCCAGAATCATCTTTTTGTAAGAGTAACATGTAGTACTATGGACTCTGTGTGTGTGTGTGTGTGTGTGTGTGTGTGTGTGTGTGTGTGTGTGTGTGTGTGTGTGGGTGCGTTTGTCTTACCAACTTGACGAGGTAACTAGACAAAAGAGTTTGCGTGTTTCGCCTTACCGAGGTACAAAAGACAAAAGAAACCCTTTACCTCGGTTGTTTTCCCAGAACTGTACCGGCAAAACGAGGTTGAAACCGTTAGTCCACACAAAGGACAGACAATGGGGTACCTCGGTATGTAGGGAAAACAAGACTGAGTGTGTGTGTGTGTGTGTGTGTGTTGTTTTTTTTTTTTTTGATTGACCTGAAATAGATCTAATTACCGCAGATGGGCCCGACAACTATTTATCTAGTTCTGATTTGTTCATAATCCCCTCCTTCTAACTATTCTGGATACTCTCTTCGACCTCTTTCTGGATCAGATCCACCTATGTTTTGACTTCTATCTGATTTGGTATACCGATTCCGATTTCCACAGAGGTGTCTGTGTATCAGTACACGGTGTGAAAGAGTGTGTACAAAGCATATGCTGCACATGGACATGCTGGATGTGACGGTATGTGCCTGGTTGCTCATTCACAATGTGTACACATCACATACAGCGCATATGCACATGCTGGGCGTGCTGACATGTGTTTGTCTGCTAGTGCAAAACGGGCGCACAACACATGCAGCCCATAACCAGATACGGGTATCGGAGGATACCTATGACATGGTGGTGTTATACTATTGAAAGATATCTGTTGTAGGATACATTTTAGAGGACATCTTTCAGAGGAATGTTATCGCTCGGAACACCTGACCGGCTTGTACACCACCCAATGGCTCTTATTGGTCTTAGACCATAACTGCTGGCTTACCCATGGTCACCGTCACCTGTCCTTTTTATCAACGTCTACCTCACAGTTAAATCTAGAAGTCCTGTCATGAAATGCGCACAAATAGCACGTTGATCTGCGCGTTAAGCTACGCGTTATGACCATAGTAAGGCTATCAAATTATGTACATATCGCCTGTGCACAAGCAATGTTTCAGCCAATGGACCCCCGGGTAACCCGGAGGTTCATTGGCCGAAACATTGCATGTATTTGATATGAGTAACCAGGAGAACCTGCCAGGCTTTGGATGCCATTTAATGTGGCAATTGCGCGCAATTCCTACGCGCAATTAAGCCTAGATAAGCGCGCATTTCGTGACAGGACTTCTAGTTTTAACTGTAGTCAACCAATACTATAGTCTACCACCCATAGAGCCTGGTACGTTTACTGTTGACTTTAGAACTGCTTCATACTTCTTGGTTAGAAAATGCTCCAGATGCTTTCAGAAAAAGGGAGTGCTGAAATTCCCTCAAGTACATAAAACATCCCATCAACCACTATTCCAGCGTTCCGAAGAATCCCTTCTATAATCTCTCTTTGACTGTATAATCTATTTTACATCGTATGTGCTGATGTGCTGCGCGTGCTGTGCGCGCATTGTGCGCTAGCACGCGAGCACATCTCGGCAAATCAACAAACTGTTTCTATTGGATAAGGCACCCTAGTGAGCACAACGTTAAAGAAATATGAAGATCATTAAGAGGTTAGATGAATAGACAGAACGCGATGTGTGTTTGAATAAGTGTGTGTTTTACATAACGAGTTGGAATGGCGCTAGAGTTGTATGCTCGATCGAAATATGACTACGCCATTCCAACGAGTTATGTAAAACACCCACCGATTCAAACACACATCGCGTTCTATGTTTATTACACTTCCCATACAGTAAAATTCACATAAATAAACAAATTTTAATTCCGATATCTAAATCCAAAGGTGAAGAGTCGGTTTGTTTTGTTTGAAGGTGTACTCATCAAATGGTTCGCTAAAAATCAAAACAACCTTTTGGGAACCAGCCTAAATTACATTCGTTATCTTTTCTTTTGGGCGTCTTTGTTGAAATTCATATCGCTGTTTCTCTTCGGCTGGTTTCCATTCACGCCTAACCATTTGATTGCTATTAACGTTAGTAAAATATAAGTACAAATGTGGGCAGATGTTGTGCAAACAGCTGGGAGAAATATTTTTAAAAGAAGTTCGAAACACGTCAAGATATCCGAAGATTTACCGAAATAAAGTTGACCAATTTAGATATAACGAGATTGGCAAACGAGACGGCCACGGGACTGTGTTAATGTTGCGGTTGGAAATGATTGTTTGTTTTTTAATATTATCTCATTTTTGGTTAACCGACTTTATTTTGCTTTGGACGTTTTTATTTTCACACTACGCGACAGATGATCGATAATTGTATAACGAAATTTGGAAACTTCTCGAAGCGAAGCTACTGACTCGATGGAAAAGGAACTAGTTTAAACTGTCTGGGAAAAAAAGTTCCGGCTTGTACATCACCAGTTGAATAAAGAAACATTTGTGTCATAGAGTTCATTCCGTTAAATACAATAATTAAAGTTTAATGGATGTGTAATGGAGCGATCCGACTAAGCCCGTTAAAGCCTGATCGAGGACAAAGTCGAGACAGGGCCATGCGACAATTTACCATAAGGATTAATTGTGAAAGGAGGACGACATACGGTCTTGTTTTGGTATGATGCTAGTCTGTCTGTTATACAGCAATCCAATTCTTATTATTTATTGGTGTTTAAGGTCACATATTTATGCACAATGGCTAATCATGACCATGACAGTTTTACGGGTGAAGAAAGCCGGAGTACCCGGAGAGAACCGCCGAGCAACGGCAAGCAACTGTCAGCTTCCCAACATACTAACTCCACAAAAGCAGGGTTAGCATTGGTTGCTGACATGTGCACCATCGACGTGCAATACGCTTTAGTACACAGCGTCACCGTGCCCCCACATGGGCAATGGGGGTGAAGTGTCTTGTCCAAGGACACAACGCGGATGCCGCAGGTGGGATTCGAACCGAGGACCTCTCGGCTTGCAGCCTGCACCTCTACCTACTGGGCCACCGCGCCCCATGCAGCAATCCAAAATCAAAACATCTAAAGCACCATGAAAAGACATAACCCTATAATATCAGATGGAATTATTTTGTATGTATTAATTAATGACAAAATACAATTAAACTCATATTTTCTACAAAACTGTTAAAAATATTGTTTTAACTCTTCACCCAACGCACAGGATATTAAAATTTATTATTTTAAATATTACTTTTTTAAATTTTTCAAAAAAAATTCAACAAAACCATATCATGTGACCCCTCGTTGGAACGAGCTCGACGAGCTCGTTCCAACAAGGGGTCACATGATATGGTTTTGTTGACATTTTTTGAAAAATAATATTTTTTCAAATGCTGAATTTGCATATTACATGGGCGGATGCGGGCGATTCGTTAGGTAAAGGGTTAAATAATTACTGTCCGGGTAGGTTTTAATCCGATGGATTTTCGTCGTATTTTCCATATTTCGAGGTAGGGTTTCGTTTGAGAGTGTATAACCGTGTGGGTTTTAGTTCAGTGTAATTTTTTCATAGAATCTAAAAGGGGTTAATTCTGAAAGGGCTTGTGTGCCTTCATTGGAATGAGCTCCATAAGCTCTGTTAAAATGATTGAGTTGGTTAAATTCCTATTTGCATCATGGGAAAAAAATGTTTTTTTCTTGATTTTTTTTATTTGACAGCAAGAGGGTTAATTTGAAAATAATCCTCTTTGTATCTGTTTTACCGCAACGTCAGCATAAACTTCGTTAATTAGCATCATCTTGGAATAATTTAATCCTAAATAATACCAAAACGGATTTTTTTTATTTTTTAAGAAGCTAGTCAGGGTGGGGGGGGGGGGGGGGGCACTAAAAATTTGCAAGACGTGACGTCCTATTTTTTATTCAGCTCCTTTTTACACCCACCCACCCACTATGTGCAAATTTTCTACTACCGTTCTCAGACACCCACCCCACACTCTCCCATTAAAATCCAAAATAAACTTATAAACTTAGTAGGCACAGCTGTCTTTAGGGGGGTTTCATAATGTTCTTAAACTGGTACCACCAATTTAAACCTCTGTGGGCTGCTGTGTGCCCCAATCTACAAATGACAAGCTGTTCATTATCAGGCTTGGCCAGAGCAGGTGTACATATTCGGGAACAAATTTTCATTTGAATTGTTCTGTCAGTATTCTCAGGTGTTTGCTACTTTCCTCTTCTATCCATACAAATTCTATTAATAAATAAATAATTTGGGTTGAATTTAGTGCATCAGAGAGAATTTTCCCAAAATATTGTCTGCACATTTTCTACATTTTTGAACAAGACACCCACCCCCTACTAACGTGTGACATTTTCCCAGATTAAGTCCAATATTCTTACATATAAAGCCTCCTGATGTTGTATTTATGTTAAGAGTGTGATGTACAACATCATCTTTAAGGTTTGAAACACAAATGATGGTATATATAGCTGATATATTGATATATTTTTAAAAAATTCAAAAAATTGCACAAGTTGGAAATGCACATTTTTGGTGCACTCCAGAGACCCCCCCCCCCCCCCCCCTCCACGTCACGTCTTGCAAATTTTTGGTGCCCCCCCCCCCCCGAGCTAGTATCTAATTTTGTATCGTTATCACTATTAATATTTCTGTTGTTACTTTTACTTTACATTTTATCAGTGCTGTTGCAATCCGCGTTACTAAATGTGTTAATTGTGAACAAATATTCCACTTTATTATATGCACGCTTGTGAATTATCGCAAATTATCTAAAAGATAGTTCCTCGATATCCATCGACTCGATTTGGAGAAAAAAGAAAATCTACTCTATTCAAGTCATTATCGGGAATTATCTCATGAGTGAACCTGAAAGTTTTATATATTACGAGCGCTTGCGCGAGTGAAAATAACACGTTCAGTTGACACGATGATTTTTTCCAGTAGTTTACTAAATGACGTTAGGCTTCAGCGCATGACGCCGCCTTGAACGTCGCCTTGAAGGAACGATCAGCAGCATTTTGTTATCGTCTTTAAACTGTTTGCAGCCGAATTGGGTTGAACATTGCGCAGTAAAATGTCACGTAGCATATAATAAGTAGAAAATCTGCGCTATCGCAGTGAATATCGGGAATGTGTGGACCTGAAAGTATTATTTATTTTTCATTCGTGCATATTCACGATATTCACTAAAATAGCGTAGATAACCCCTATCTATTATAATTTTCTGTCCACAAAAGTTAAGCCCCCCCCCCCCCCACCCTCCCCCCCCAGTGGGTATAAAGTAAATGGGTAAATTTTCCTGAGAAAACCTGCTATTTTCAGTGGAGGGAATATACCTTATTAGTGAAGCAAGGGTTTCTAGAGCTTTCTTTTTTATTGAATGAATATTAGGCACCGCCGACGTCATCACAGCCTTAAAAAAAAACGTCACGTTGCTCAGTACCTGATGGAACAGCCTCGAGCATATCTAACACGCCTTAACCCTTTACCTAAGATGAAAAGCAGACGACACTTGCAAACACAATTCTTGAATAAGTATTTTTTTTCTTTTTTTGTCTCAAAAACAGGTTATGACCCCTCGTTGGAACGTTCTCGACGAGCTCGTTCCAACGAGGGGTCATAACCTATGTTTTTGAGAAAAAAATGATAAAATAATGAAAATTAATGGCGATTTTTGAGAATAGCGCTGGCCGTTTTTTTTTCCGTTACTTTGGGTAAAGGGCTAATCGGCGTGGCATTTTATCCATGACCTTCCGAATTTCTCTATAAGCACACGGCAGTGAAGTGGTCAATAGCCCGCAAATATTCACCTGTTTTAAAGATGTATGCCCGGATCCGAAAGCGGAATGCAGAATGCCAATATGAGCTCTTCGTATACCCACAGGTATTATTGGGGGTGGGGGGGGGGGGGGGGGGTGCTTAACTTGTTTTGGACAGTATAGTATATTTGCAAATAGATGTTTAACGTTAAAGAAAAATAGAAATGCTTGTAGATCTGCACTGAATCATTGATAAAACCAACGGAAAAAATCTTTAATCTCCATTTACCTTCAAACCTGCACAAAAACTCTAAAGTATATAGATACTCTCCCAAAAAAGAAAGTGTGCATGCTAAAAAATAACACTAAAAAAAGATATATATCATTTTCATTCATGGAAATTTCATTCAATCACAGATGAATCAATTTGTGATCAGCACGAGAAATTTCATTTCGCTACGACGAATACTCTTGGTACCGAGGAGAGTACTAAGGGTCAAACACAAAAGTCACACACTCAATATCTGGTATGACCTCCGTCTGCATCGACTACTGCTGTGCATCTACGCCTCATGGAAGCGGACAAGTTAGCATGGAAGTGTTGTGGGATGTTGTTCCATATTCTGATAAGCTGTCTTTGGAGTTCCACAAGCGTTGACGGTGCATGGGGAAGCCGGCGTAGCTGACGTTTCATTTCGTCCCATACGTGCTCAATGGGTGAGATATCGGGCGAATTTGCGGACCAGGGAAGAACATCCACTTGTTGCTGCTGCAGATACTGTTGAACAACAAGAGCTGCGTGGGGTCGGGGTTGTTCTGCTGTAGAATGACGCCGGGGCCGTGACGTTGCAGAAATGGGACAACAACAGGTGTAAGCACTTCATCACGATATCTGGCTGCATTGAGATTGCCATCAATAATGACCAGCTCAGTTCTGTTACGGGCAGTGATGCCACCCCACACCATGAGAGACCCTCCCCCATAACGGTTCCGCTCCACGACACATGGATCTGCGTAGCATTCGTTTCGACGTCTGTACACTCTTCTCTGGCGGCCATCTGATGATGAAAGATGGAAACGACATTCATCTGTAAATAAAACACGTCGCCACCAGTGTAAGGGATGCCTGAGATGTTGTCTACACCACTGCTGTCGAGCACGACGATGACGTAACGTCAAAATCGGACGAATTGCGGGTCTTCGAGGACGTAAGCCGTATTCTCTCAGCCGGTTGATTACTGTTTGAGGATGTATCCGTCTCAGGTTAGGGATGTTCCTGGCTGTCGTCGTTGCCGTTTGTTGCCGGTTCCGGAGATGGACGACACGGATATACCGATCTTGTGCAGGGGTGGTAACTCGGGGTCTCCCGGAGCGGGGTCGGTCTGGAACGTCATCATGTTGTGCATGTCGATGGACTAACCTGTCTACAGTGTTACGGTGGCAGTTCAAATGCTGGGCAACCTTTCTGTGTGTTCTGCCAGCTCTAATCATACCCAGGGCAAGGAGACGTTGGTTCATTGTCAATCTTGGCATGCTAATGTGGAGTCGTTGTAACAGCAGCGCAAGTTTGAATGTGAACGATAGGAAGGCCTTACTTTAGTGTTTAAATACCCAAGGATTCACACTGCTGCATGAATTGTCAGACTCTCCACGTGCAAAACATGCCTTTACACAAACGTGCAGCACGTCATTTAACGTTAATGCAATGTTAACGGGGAAAGCTGTTTTTGTGTTCAATATAACTTACTCATGAATAGGTTAACACTCTTTACACCTACGAAATTATGTTTTTGGAGTTTGATCAATTTCTGCAATGCACACTTTCTTTTTTGGGCGAGTATATAACTCCTGGCGAACATTCAGCATTTGTGTTTTGCTTTGCGTGGCAAAATGAAGAAATTAAAAAAGGCAGCGGTATGTTGCAGATAGCTGCTATGTAAAAATGTGTGCCTCCAATTTCTGGCTGTTATGTTCATTATCGTAGTTAACCTACTATATTTTTCCACACTGAGATTTATTGTCGTTGAAGGAAAAGGAAACTTCATACATGATCGGTCACCGTAGCGTCGTAAAGCTGGGATGTATGAAAATGTGTTGTGATGGTGGTAGTCGATGTGTTATCAGACATTCCAACCGCGAAAATTTTAATTTTACATGTTAATTAATTTACACAAACTTGAAACTGTTCATTTGTCAGATCTGCTCTAGGACTGTTTAAATATCAAGAGTATACAATACTTATCCACCAGTCAACGAAATGTGACATTTTATAATTCGGTGTGGTGAAATAATGAGAAATCCACAAAGACTGCGGTACGCTACTACATACTCAGGCGAACGCCCATTTACTGACTGTTAATGTCATTATCTCTCACAATATTCTCAGTGCCTGATTGAGGATTTGGGGTTGGGACCACATTTCAGTTAAATGTATTGGGGATTTGTGAGCAAGCACCATGTCCACAGTTGTGTTTCCATTTTAGCGGGAGAAAATGAGTTCACGCAAAGTTGGTCACTGTCTTCTTTAGCTCATGCGTCAAACAGAGGGAAGTCAAGAATTTTAATGGCTTATGAAATTACATATTAATTGTTGAATAAACGATTGAAACGGTCGAATTGCTTTGTGCAACGCCGTTTGTATCGATTGAGGGTACACTGTACTACTTGCCTCCTCATAGGGGCGTTACTATGGGGGATGCAGGGTGTGTGTCCCCTCTTCCCCAATAATTTACTAGTTGGGGCATTTTCAATCAATCAATCAACCAATCTTTAGTTTACAATGTTTGAACAATTATGTAGACGAAAACGCAATTGCAATGTGGTTCATCGTTGGGACGCAACATGGCCAGTTTGGGCGTCCTCCTGATGCCACACTTTGCAGGCGTTGTTATCATTGGAACAGACAGCAGATAATGATTCACTCCAGCTGGTAATCATATAAGTTGCTAAGGGGCTAGATTTGCTTCTGAGACTTATATCACACACGCAGACTGTTTCGCTCAAGTGAGAGTTTGTTGCCGAATGTGGATTTCGGGGCATGACCAACTTTGAGTCATGTACATGCTATTTAAATAAGAAGCTGGAAGACCATGCATTACAACTACTTCTATATGTATGTATCCACAAACGACTGTCCTGAGTTATTTTTAACCCTTTTACCCAACGTAACGGCCCAAACCGGCCAGCGCTATTCTCAAAATTCGCCAATTAATTTTCATTATGTTTTCACTTTTTGTCTCAAAAACATAGGTTATGACCCCTCGTTGGAACGAGCTCGGCGAGCTCGTTCCAATGAGGCGTCATAACCTATGTTTTTGAGACAAAAAATGAAAAAACTTAGGTATTCAAGAATTTTTTTTGCAAGTGTCGTCTGCTTTTCATGTTATGTAAAGGGTTAAATATAATCCTCATTGACAAATATTCCAACAACATCATCAAGGTATGCCTTCAGCGATGGCATGCCTTGATGATGCAGCTGAAATACTTCTTCAGTCGGAAGCGCGGTGGATCAATGGCTATAGCACTGATCTTCCAACCGAGAGGCCCGCGGTTCAATCCTCGCCGGGGGGTAACTGCGTTGTGTCCTTGGGCAAGGCAATTATTCCTCATGGCCTTAATAGTGGCACAGTAGCGCTGTGTACTATGGCTGCACGTCCATGCTGCACTTGTCTTCAACCAATGCTAACCCTGCCTGTGTAGAGTTAGTACGTTTGGGAGTCTGACAGGTGCTTGCTGCAGTTCGGTGGTTTTCTTTGAGTAATTCGGCTTCTTCACTATCGTTGCCCCACCGTCGATTGCCATAGCGCTGTCGTGCTCCACACTAATTACGCCTTGCTGCGATGTAACGTTCAGTGAAACGTGGAATTATTCGAGGTCGTCGAGCGTACAAATTCCAGCTGTATTGGCGATTTCGGATAGTCTGACCACGCACTGGCAAATCTGTCACTCGGTGCAGCGGCTGTCCAGTTTCTGAGGTACTTTGGTGGCGGTTACGTAATGCTGTGGTTCGAATGGGACGATCCTGGTTAGCAGTTGTCCCCCTTGGACGACCTTACCGACATCTGTCATTAACATTGCGTGTCTGACGGTAGTGTGACCACAACCTGCTAATAACCGATTGATTAACGTTGATAATTTGAGCAACTGCAGTCTGTCTGTAGCCCGCTTCCAACATGCCAACGGCTCGTAAACGTTCGTCACATGTCGGTCTTCGCATACCTCAAAAGATACGTTTCGACCAGAAACTATTGGTGAACGGGTTTATACCAAGAAAAGAACGATGAAATCTCCGAAAAAGCCCGTCCAGTACAAAAGAAAATTTGAAAACGTACCCCACAGGCATTAACGCGGCGCTCGTGCGAAAAACCTTTACGACGTTTTCGTGGGCCTGTGACATTCATGATCCACACCAAACTTGGTGCCAAAATGTTGTGTACAATCAAGCATACTGAATACCATTTTCCGAAAATATCAACATCAGTTTGGATATCCTCTACTTTTGTTTGAATAGTATATCATTTTATATTTGATTCGATATTTTTTCAAAGATTCAACTCAAAAATTAGACTGTAGAAAGAAATTGCATTCAGAGGTTCTAAATAATTCAAATGCATTCCTTCAAAGCTATGTTTTCTTTGTGGAATTCTCTTTACAGAAACTCCACAATCCCATATAAGATTTATGTGCCCTATGCGACATGTAACCAACTAATCCTCTGCTTTTTAAACCCCTGTACATGTACAGTGTATATTGTCATGCAGTATTTGATATGGCAGCCTATCAAAAATTCTTGCGTATTGCATAGGTTATTCAATGTAAGCTTACCATCTAACTTGTGTATCGCACTGGAATAATTTTTATTGCACGCCGGTTCTATGAAATCCCCATCTACAGCAACACTAAACCGTGAGGAAAATAAAAACCTGTGCGGAACGGATATCGTTGACAGACTTTTTTTATACAGAAGCGAAATTTCACTGGAATTTTCTACAAATCGTGCAACGCAATTACAATTTGAATCGCTAGCTGAAAATCGTCCCCTGAGTTCCGGTGTGTTCTATGTGCCATAGGCACATAAAACACATTGCAACTCAGGGGACGAAATATTAACACAGGTTCCCCTCGCAAATTTGGTTGGAGATAAAATGTGTTGTCTGTGTTAATAGTTGTCAAATGAATTGCCGAGTGTCCTTCTAATAACTGTTTTATTGACGTGAAGGCGTGTAATACACACAGAACGACACACGCGTGTGAATGGGTTAATCGATATGGCACGAGTGCCATCGCGGACGGATAGAACGAGAAGCCGCGATGGCACACTTGTCTCTTGTATCTCTTCTTTCTGGTAATGAAAATGAACATATGAATCATGAAACTCACCCTGTAAAGTACACGGTCAAATTGAGTGTACCTTTTTATTTTTTTATAACAAGAAACTGTGCATTGAACAGAGTGAGTCTCACTTTCTGATTATAAAACAAATATCAGTATTACCTGAGTAACTAACCCTGTGCACTGTACAGCATTAGTTTAAATCCCACGCGAATCAACACTGGGCCCAATATATTGGTCAAAACTAGACAGCAATATTCTCAAACACATTTGAACTCAGCTTATGACACTTCACTGGAATGTAATACGGAAAGGTTTTGTTTTCAGTGAATTCAAAAAATAAAAATATATTCTATTTTTAATTAATAACTTGTTCAATTTAAACAATATTTATCCATGAAAGAATGTAATATAATAAACATAAATAATTGGTTTACACATAATAATTACAATAACGGTCAATAATAATGGTATATATATAGAATATACCCATAGTAGCTTGGTGTACCAAATGTTCACCACGAGTGGTGAAATGGTGTTAACCGCGAGCCTTTGGCGCGCGGTTAACACCACTTCACCACGAGTGGTGAACATTTGGTACACCAAGCTACTTTGGGTATATTTTATTTATACCATGATCGTCAGATTGTTAAGAGTTGCTATTATTTTTTCTCGATTTCACTGAGCAGGTGCCGTATATACGTGCGAATTTACTTTTGCTTACATGAGTATCGGTGGGCGGTACTTCCGCTGTCAATTTTATCACCAAAACGAGATAGAAAAAGAAGCAGGGCCTTTTCATTTTAATAGCATAATAACATACTTTTTCGAGTTAGGGGTGCTTTATTAACATGAGACAATGCATGTTTGTTAATGTTTGGCATCTTATGAGGTAAACCCATTTAAAAACGTAACAAATAATAGCCACTTTCATTTCACTCTTTGCGGGGCGACGTGCAATAAATTTAGACAAGTTTGCATTCAGATCGACGTCACCAAAGGTCAACTTGGATGTAGTTCTACTGTGGGTGTAAATTTTTACTATTGAAATCCCATTGCTAGCGTGTTCATCACAGTTGGTGTCTAAAGCTAAAATTTATGTCATAGGCTTTTCATATATAGTAGAACAAGTAATCATGGTATAAAATGGTATGCATTATAGCAAGGCGCACATGATAAAATAAACAGAGTAAATGGACAGAATTCGACAATAAGCAATCAGCTTATATATGCTGTCTCCCAAGGGAGTTATTAACATCAATTAACTTTCCAGGCGTGTTGCAATCAGGGTGTAAAACATTGTTTAAACATGATGTCATAGAGAGACAAGAGAAAGAATCAAGGACAGTGGTGAGAAGATAGAGAAGAGAGGGGTAGAATATGGGGAATGCAAGAGCTAGAAAGGATAGAAACCAACCTTAATTCGAAATTCCATTCTAATTGCTACTATCAACAGTAGTTGGTATCTTTAATAAGGTGGCCGTATTGTAATCTGCCACGGTCTTATATCAGAGTCAGAAATGCCAATTGTGTTAGTATTTAATGAACTTTAATGATTGTTACAGACTGAGAATCTTGTACTGAAAAAATAGCTTCTTCAAGATATATAGCATGTTAAATCAATGCAAACATATAAGTTTTCAAACAATTACAAATGTTCAGTATAACTAGGGTTCTCAATTCCCATTGATGATATGCCTGACTCCTCAATTTCCTCATCACGCACTCTCTTCGTGAATTTTGCAATAAAAGAATTAGATGAATCAGGGTATAAACTAGTTTCGTCTGAGGAAGGCTTTCGCTTTCTTCTGTAGATTATAAACCCAATTATCAGAAGAATAACTGCCAATACTGATATTACAGGGGGAACGATGATATGAGTTTTGTTACTAGATTCGGATTCTGTCTGTGGTAATCCGGTTGGTGGATTTCCTTCTATTGTTAAAGGCTTAGTTGTACTACCAGGTGGTTTTGTTGATCGTCTTGTGGTTGTAGACATAGTTTTACCAGGTATTTGTGTTGATTGTCCAGTGATTGTAGACACAGTTGTCTCACCAGGTATTTTTGTTGATTGAAAAGTGGTCCTTTGAGCCGTACCTTGAAAAGAAAAATTAAATTCAACCTTCTGTCATAATCTGGGTTCAGACAATCGAAAAGACAGCAAGCTTTACAATTCCGCCAAATGCCTTGCATTAAACGGTGCCCCCAGTTTACACGGGTGTGTTTTGTGGTTCTTTGAGCAGAACCTACTAATATATTCCTTAACCCTTTATCCAACGAATCGCCCGCGTAATATGCAAATTCAGCAGTTGAAAAACTATTATTTTTCAAAACATTTCAACAAAGCCATATCATGTGACCCCTCGTTGGAACGAGCTCGTAGAGCTCGTTCCAATGAGGGGTCACATGATATTGTTTTGTTGAAATGTTTTGAAAATTTTTTAAAAATAATATTTAAAATAATAAATTTTAATATCGTGTGCGTTGGGTAAAGGGTTAAAAAATATTTTTAACAGTTTTGTAGAACATATAAGTATTACATGATATGGTTTTGTTAAAATTGTTTGAAAATTTAAAAAAAAAATAATAATTAAAATAATAAATTTTGATATCGTCAGCGTTGGGTAAAGGGTTTTAAGACAAGCCTGATCAGCCAATCCTCGTAAACCACTCCAAAAACCAGCATATATGTTGCGCTTAAATATCAAACACTGCCCACCCCGTGTATCAAATGAATGTGAAAACAAAAGCATCAACGACTCCTGTGAACAGCTGGTTATAATAATTACATATCGTTGTTCTCAAGCATCGATTGGTTTAAGTTTTGGTTTCAGATCTTGGGTTGTTTTTTGAACAAAGAGGGATCAAGGAGAGAAGGGAACGAACAATAATCCTATGTGCTGTACGATGTAAAATTGTTCCCTTCTTTCATTGTTCACTTCAGTTTTCACAGAAGTTGTGCCAAACCAGTCTCCATTTCTATAGACTCCAAGAAATAGTTCCAATACATGACTCCCTCTGGCTCCCCGTTCATACTTCATATACACATGTCGCTATAAAAAAGTGATTAACCCGTTAAGTCCTCAAAATAATTTTCTGTTATTAACTACCGTATACACACGTATGCAGCTGCAAATGACTTAACTGTGTTTCTACATTACAGGCATCCAACAATGATTTAAATATACTGTCAAAATAATTTCATCCTAAATGTAGAGTTCACAAGGACACTTGGAACAACTTTCACAGAGCAATACAAAAGGGAGATGTTTGTGACTGCATAGTGACTTAAGGGTAGGGCTGTCGCGACTATCATTTTTTGTAATCGACTAATCGTGACCAGTAATCGACGGTTCGTCGATTAATAGTCGCTTCCCATGATTTTTTAGCAAATCATTCTTCTGTTCGTAAAACTCTGAAAATGACAATGGCACCAGTGTGTTCAGACGAAGTGGGGTTGTGGGAACAACAAATCGGTCCCGACTGAAGCTACATGTAGTCCAATCTTGGTCCCACAGTCCGTAATATAATTTTTACTGACTGCGGGTCCAAAAATAATATTACTGACTGCGGATCCAAGTTTGAACTAGATTGAAGCCGATGAATTAAAATGAATTTACCAAAGAACGTTCCTGCATATGTTTCCTTTCTGCAATAAGTTTCTCGAAATTTTGAACATTGAGATCTATGCATTCCCTCGTCAGTTGTTAAAATTGGATCTTAGTCTGAAGTTCCGAACTTTGAGAAGTGATCTGACGTTCTGACTTTCGTCATAATTTTGTCACTTCAGCGCTTCGGGTTTTCCAATGGGTGCATTCGTGTGTACAAGACTGGAGAAATTCAGAAGAATCTATTCTTCTCGAGTAACTGTGAGTGTTCTTTCTTACACAGTCAGTGACAGTCGTACAGTCTTCCGCATATGAATGTTAACTATGGTTAGGTATTTAAAGTTATTCACCTCCATTGATCATTCACCTCACAAAACAATGCAATTTAGCCCCGACGTGTAGTAGACGTGTACCACCTTGAAAATGAACGACGATCGACTAAAAATAAAAAACGTCGACTACTTCAATAGTCGACGCTTAGTCGACTAATCGAATAATCGCGACAGCCCTACTTAAGGGTTAATGACAGCTAACAAGATATCAGATTGTGATATAAATCAAGTGAGGCATTAACATAAACATGTTTCATATATTGACAGAATAGCTCCAATCGGGCACTGTCGTTCCACAGCTGGGGCCTTTTTTTCAGGTCCCAGCTCTTTTTTCAAGTCAAACACTGCCTACAAAAGCAAAATTCAATTCAACCTTCCATCATACACAAGACTCAAACAATCTGAAAGACAGCAAACCCTACAAGTCGTCCAAATGCCTGACTTTAATAGTGTCTGTGGATTACAGAGGTGTCATCAAATCATCTGTCAAACATGTTGGCCGGGTGTCACTTTTTGTCCCCAAAAATGAAAAAAATATTTCATGAAAATTCTTACTGATTGATGAGTCAGCAATGTGGAAAAAACACAAGCTTGTAATCAGCAATGCAAGTGAAATGTGAGTCCCAATATGGAATGCACGATATTTTCAGTAATGGACGCACTCTTGGTGTGTTTTCGTGGTAAAAATCTCACAAGCTGCGCAAATCGCCCAGCCTCATTATGAGCCTGAATGCCATCATTGTTTAGACAGCTTTTTTTGCAGCTCAATATCTACAACTGCTAACAAAACTGAAGTGACAAATTTTAAACACATTTTCTGAATTTTGGACACTGGGTACCAGTTGAACGGGGCTGTTTTTTAATGGTACAGTTGAAACTAAAAGTCGTGTCACAAATGGCTCAGAAAATGCTCGTTAGTTAATGCGCTTCTCACTGCAGAAGAATAAACTAGACAGAAATACACAAGAACATTTGCGCTGTGCATTGCAAAACAAATAGAGGATATCTAATGTTTTCTTGTGAATACCGGGATTTATCTCATGAGTGAGTGAGAGAATTTGTATTTTTACGAGCAGCTTGCTGCGAGTGAAAATACAAATTCTCTCACTCACAAGTGAGATTAATCCCGGTATTCACAAGAAAACATTAGATTGTCTTTTTATTATACCCCTTTCATTTGAAGCTTCAACTGAAACGATCCAAACCGACGCTCAAACCACGCAAGAAATCTGTTTTCACAATCAGCTGATCGCTGTTTCCGCTGACACAGATCACGTCTTGTTATACTCACTAGTGGAGCGAGAACAACTTTTGTTTTGCGCTTGTGAAAATTCATTTGTAAATTTCAAGTTCACACGAAATGTTAATCACCGAGGTTTTTGATCTCACTAGTGAGGGGGAGAACGCATTTTATTTTTTACCGATTCCTATTATAATTAGACGTTAGGGGTGTAATAAAATGCGCTATTTGCGAGGCCGATAGAGAAATCACGAACTGAGCCGATCAAACAGAAAGAAAATATCGAGACTACAGTATGTGGAGAGAGGATAGATTTTTCACTTAGTATTCTGGTTTGAGATTCCATAGACTGGTGTCGGAAATTCAGCTCCTAATGTACTATGATCAACAAGGACAGCTCAGCTCCGTGTACTTGGGAAGTAAACTGTATCAGAAAATAGTTAATCGGAACCTCCAGAGTTATTTAAATCTAAATTTCTACAATGTGCCATTTTGTAGAGACAATAAAAATATCCAGAGAAATTTATTCATTCATTTATTTATCGACCAAAAATAAGCCCGACCATATAATATGTCGAATAAATAGGTACTGCGGCCGGTAACTAGATGGGAAGCCACGAGCAGGATAAGGGTTTTAAACACTCGGCTTGCCGAGTGGTTAAAACCCTTATTCTACGAGTGGTTTAAATCTGATTCTAGCCTTAGTATCTATTTGTGTTATTTATATCATGATCTTAATAAATAATCGACCGTGTCACTTAAAATAGAGAAAAAAACGACACTTTCTATCGTAAACACACAGGTTTGTTTTGTTTACATCTGCGCCGGTGGGCAGAACTACCAGCTGTAGGTGAATGTTTGATTGACAGCTAGATACATCGTCAAAGTTGATTGAATTTACGTGCTTTTTCAGTCAAATTATTATTAATTCTTACATTTTATTTTAAATAATTAATTGTAGGTATTTTAAACTTAATAAGTCATTGCATGTAGTAGATAATACCGTAAAACGTCGTGTGTTTGAATGAAACATCGCAAAGTGTGAATGTATCGAAGTTGGAATATTACGTCATGTCACATCATGGATAAACTTTCTACTGCGGGTGTAATTTTTTAACCTCAGCAGACGCTTCACACAGGTATAAGATGGCTGCGACGCTGACCATCCTGGGTGGTAGCCACTGTGTGCGACCGGCTGTTACCAATATAAGGCATTCTCATCTACTTATCAAACTGATCAAAGTCATTCGTTCAAAATTCAAGAAACTTGCTGTATAAATGCATTCTGCAGGCTGTGCTGAAAACATCCAACATGGTCTCCATGACAGGCCTTGCGACCAGCCAACTGTGACCAAAATACGATGTCCTCTTCTACTCATCATACTGGCTCAGCTTGCTAAGTTTTAACACTTGACCCAACGTAACGGCCAAAAACGGCCAGCGCCATTCACAAAAATCGCCAATTAATTTTCATTATCTTTTCATTTTTTTGCGCTCGTTCCAATGAGGGGTCATGACCTATGTTTTTGAGATCGTTCCAAAGAGGGGTCATAACCTATGTTTTTGAGACAAAAAATGAAAACAAATAGTTATTCAAGAATTTTATTTGCAAGTATCGTCTGCTTTTCCTGTTTGGTAAAGGGTTAAGAAAATTGTGATCAGTTGATTCCTGTCAATAATGGGATGTTCTCATCTCGGCTTAAACCTGAACAAGCCCAAGAAATGTGGTGGTGATCGGGAGAAAACGGGGCTTTGTAATCCTTGGTCAAATTGTGGACAGAGAGTGAGAGAAATCCAAGATGACCGCCTAATGTCATGCCTAACATGGGATGTTCATATCTACACATAATACTACGTCATTTCGCCAAGTTTCAAGAAAAGTGCACGCATGCTGCCTACATGCTGTTCTGGAGAAATGCAAGATGGCTGCCTTGGCTGCCATTATGGGTGGCCAACCATGACCCAAATACGTTCGCAAATGTTCATTTGCTGTTATGAACAGTCCAAATACATCTACTCATCATACTGAGTCACCCGGCCGAGTTTCAAATCTATTGATTTATAAATGCGACCTATAGGCTATGGTGAAAAAATCCAAGATGCCTACTGTGCTGGTCATTTTCGGTAGCCGATCATGATTATAATGGGACGTTCTCATCTAGGCACGAACCTGATCATGTATATGAAATTTGGAGATGATTAGGGGCCCTGCGAAGCTTCGAAATTCGATTCGAAATAGTCCCTATGATTCGCTTCGATTCGATTCCAATAGCGCCGAAATGTTTCGAATCCTCCAGATGTTCTCAAAATCCTACAAAGTGTCTCTTCTTGAACACCTAAAGTATCATCAGGTCTCGTGTATAGAAGACCCGATGACAGTAGAAGAGTTCAAGTAGGAACCGCTTCCGAAATTACATTGATTCCGTTCAGGAATATTCCGCTTTTTTCGTTGATTTGCACGAGTCGTCGTTGCACACAATACTTCACTTGAGACTGACAATATTTACGGTTGTTAGGAGATGCAATAGCCACAACTTAAAGAGCGGTCGCAATCGATTCGAGATTCGATTCGATTCGAAATCTGGTTCTTGATTCGATTTGCCCTGGAAATTGAAGTTCGCAGGGCCCAAGTGGTGACCCAAAAAGATTTGAGGACTGTAGTCTGTGCTGAGTAATTTGTGGAGAGACGTACAGACGAATAGTCATCCGTTCATGCCATGATAATAGTTATGCTTGACTTCAGGTTAAGCTGATAAACATGCAGGTGTAGGCCTACCAAAATTTAATTTTCGTAACCCGAAAATAGGCCCTGCAAAAATGTTATTGCGTATCCCATTTTATTCTGTGAAACCTGCTTTTTTAATAAGCAACTCACAAACTAGTGTTATGTGTACTGAGATGGGGATACCTTAGTGTCTGAAAGATTCATTGGCCTTGTTCCCGGTACCCCTGGGCTTCTTGCCCAGGGGTACCAGGGACAAGACCATTGAATTGTACTGAGACCATTGATACCTTAAATGCCTTTGATATGGTAGTATTCCATTCAACTGCATTATAAGCTTAACTCAGGAATTTTTCCAAAATTGTTGCGAGAGTGAAAAATAGGTTTGGCCATCGCGAAGCTGCGCAACCTCTGCGTAACGTGAGAGATCGCTCCCGCAATTTTGGCAGGCCTGAGGTGATCATAAGACTGCAGGTAAATGACAAATTCCTGGTACGTGAGTATTTTTTCAGTGGTAAGGTGGCTAAACAATCAACAGTATTCCACTGTATAGCATGATTACCTACCCGTACATACTACTGCTGCATCCATTTTATGTTGGCAGTTGTGAATAGAGTTGTCTGAAAAGGGACAATCGGTTAATTGTGTTTCATTTCCATAACATCCAACATCATCCATCCAAATTGGACCAGTTCCTTTACCAAATGCTGCTCCTATTATTGCAGTTCCTCTTGCAAACCCTAGCTGAATACAAACGACAGTAGCATCCACATCTTCCCAGTAATGTTGGCATATTGTCCCCCATTGGTCGGGACCTTCCAAATAAACTTCTACTCTTCCAGCTGTAGAATTCCCTCCTACCAGTCTAACATTTGTAAATTCTGAAATAAAATCAGAGATAATGACCCGAATACACACCAATTAAAGCAAACTCTTGATTCTCGGGCATCACTGCCACGCCCCCCCCCCCCGGCCCACATATCATTAAAAGTCTGCCTTAAAAATATTCTTATCTCACCTATTTTCCCTTACCTATTTTATTTTTAGACATTCAAAATATACGCACAGTAAAACCACATTTTCAAATTTTGAGGAGTAACATATTTATGTTATCGCCACTACTGGGGACTTCCAAGGTGCCAAAATGAAGTAGAGACCTCGTCTATGGGCATATGTACATGTCCAGAGTAGGGCTGTCACGAATTTTTATTTTAGGATTCGATTAATCGTCGCAAATAATCGATGATAATCGATTGATCGTATCTACAGTTAAAACTAGAAGTCCTGTCACGAATTGTGCGCTTATCTAGGCTTAATTGCGCGTTGGAATTGCGCGCAATTGCCATATCGAATGGCATCCAATGCACGGTAGGTTCTCCTGGTTACTCATAGCAAACTCATGCAATGTTTCTGTCAATGGACCCCCGGGTTACCCGGAGGTCCATTGGCTGAAACATTGCTTGTGCACAGGCCGTATGTACAGAATTTGATAGCTTTGCTATGGCCATAACGCGTACATTAACGCGCAGATCAACGTGCTATTTGTGCGCATTTCATGACAGGACTTCTAGTTTTAACTGTAGATGACCCCATCTCCTTCTCTTTGAAGTCGATAAAAATGAAGTTGAAGTCAGTTGACCTACCTCAAGTAAACAACGAAGACGATCCTCTTTTAGTTACATTCAAAGATTTGATGTTCTGAACTTTTGAACCGTCAGTGTAATAATCAAGACCGGTCGGCAGTTGCGAACTTCGCAACTGCCGACCGGTCTTGATTATTACACTGACGGTTCAAAAGTTCAGAACATCAAAGCTTTGATGAATGTACCTGAAAGACAAATGCTTCCGATAGCTTCTTGGGGTTTAACATCGATGTTCTTAACTCTTTACCTTTAGAAACAATAGTTTTTTCAACATATTTTCTTTTAATTATTACACGTCTAATACGGGATATAATTTACCGATTATTCGACAATGAAAAATACTAATCAATTCCGTCGTGATCGATCAACAATCGATTAATCGATTAATCATGACAGCCCTAGTCCAGAGGGGAACTCTCGACTTTTATTTAAATACCATTAGAGCTTGGAGGTTTTGATTTATCTGATTTGGTTTCGAGTCAGTAGAAAACCTCAGTTTTTGTTCAGATTGTCTATGTGTTATGAGGGAGGGCGGTAATTCGGTGGTTACGAAATTAGGACATCAAACCGAAAGGTCCACGTTTCGATCCCCTCCAGAGGTTACTGTGTTGCGTCCTTCGGCAAGGCACTTAATCCTGATTGTCCATGTTAGGGCAGAGTGGCACTGTGTGCTACGGAGTACTCCTCGTCGATGGTGCACTTGTCTTCAACTTATGCTAACCCTGCTTGTGCGGAGTTAGTAAATCAGGAAGTCTGGTTGTTAATCGCCATTGCTCAGTGGTTCTCTCTACTACTCCGACTTCCTTTACCCGCAACATTGTCCGGCTCGAGGTGACCCTGGCCGTCGAAAGTGTCTTTAACCCTTTACCTAACGAATCGCCCGCATCCGCCCTCGTAATATGCAAATTGAGCAGTTGAAACAATTAAATTTTTCAAAATATTTCAAGAAAACCATATCATGTGACCTCTCAGTGGGTTTTGTTGAAATTTTTCAAAAAATTTAAAAAAAATATCTTCAAAATAATAAATTTTGATATCGTCTACGTTGGGTAAAGGGTTAGACCATACAGTTAAAACTAGAAGTCCTGTCATGAAATGCGCACAAATAGCACGTTGATATGCGCGTTAATGTACGCGTTATGGCCCATGTAAAGCTATCAAATTCTGTACATATGGCCTGTGCACAAGCAATGTTTCAGCCAATGGACCTCCGGGTAACCCGGAGGTCCATTGGCAGAAAGATTGCATGTGTTTGCTATGAGCATCCAAGAGAACCTGCCGTGCTTTGGATGCCATTCGATATGGCAATTGCGCGCTATTCCAACGCGCAATTAAGCCTAGATAAGCGCACTATTCGTGACAGGACTTCTAGTTTTAACTGTACTAAGTAATGAACTAAACAAAGTGTTAAGAACAAATAGTAAATCACACTTCAGGCTCCTAAACCGGGAAAAAAAATCTGCAATAGTTTGTATGACACCATTTCAAAACGAAAAAGTCCAGTCCGTACATATCTCCATTGGGTTCAGCCTAACTTCCCATTGGCCATTCTTTGGGGTACCGGAGAACACTTGGAAACAGGTGGCAACACACAACATTCTCCGCAGCTGCGCCACTTCTGTGGAATAAACTACCTGATCAGCTCAATGCGCCACATATCCTGGACGCTTTGAAGATCTTGATTAAATTTCATCTTCGCAGGTGGGTTATTAATTCATTAAGTTTTTAATTATTGAGTTCACGCCTCGCTAATTGTTGTTTTCTCCTGTTTGTGTTTTTGTCGTGCCCCATTCCATGTGCATGTATCCCAGAAGTTATGAATGACGTAAGTGTACCAGTATAGAATTGTAGAGTTGGGTACGCTGTTTTTCAACAGGAATTGAGTTATGCCAATGGAGCAGTATGACTGGAACAAAATTCTTCTCACTCGGTGTGCTATTACTTCAAAATAATGCATAACACAGTCATGGTATTTCTGGTTTCAACTGTACTTCAAAATGCAATCTCTGAGTAAACTTGTATTCAACCCTTTATCCAACTAATCGGCCACATCCGCCCGCGTAATATGCAAATTCAGCAGATGAAATTTTTCAAAAACTTTCAACAAAACCATATTATGTGACCCCTCGTTGGAACGAGCTCGTTTTGTTGAAAGTTTTTGAAAAAATTGAAAAAATGATATATCCTCAGAGCAGTCTGATTGAAGTTTGTCAATATTAAGTCCACAGGTTTAAATTTGAGTTCTACCGTGGGATCCCGGATTTTGAGTTTATGCAATATGAGGAATAGCCTTTAAAAAATTTCGTCAGATTCACCAATCAGAATATATTGATATTTGGAATACAACATCCTTATTGGGGACAGATTCTGATTTCTTCAAATCAAGTCATTGGAGGGTTCAGTATACTGGTTTCTTGTGAGAACCTGAGTTTTATTTTTGTGCAATATGAGGAAAAGTCTTTAACCCTTTACCCAACGAATCGGTTGCATCCGCCCGCGTAATATGAAAATTCAGCAGTTGAAAAAATATTATTTTTCAAAAAATTTCAACAAAACCATATCATGTGACCCCTCGTTGGAACGAGCTCGTCGAGCTCGTTCCAATGAGGGGTCACATGATATGGTTTTGTTGAAATTTTTTGAAAAATTAAAGAAAATGATATTTAAAATAATACATTTTGATATCGTCTGCGTTGGGTAAAGGGTTAAGTAGCTTGGCAGTTATTTCTTGGCGAGTCTACATAGGCAGTCAGGACTTGCTTTGAAATAACTGCAATGTCACATGATGTAGACTGGCAAAATGTAGTCGAAAAATACAGAAATCTCCAGAACCCTTACGAGTTAACGAGTAAAATGAGTCTGCCTCATTCGTTAAACAATAACAATTCTGAAACAATGATCTGAGAAGCAAGAATATACGCCTTCGGTGTCCACGTTGGTCCCAAACCATCTGGTGACACATTTTTAGCCAATCTCAATATTTTGGAGCCACAGAAACGTTTGTCGGGTGCCAAAACGCTAATAGGAGGGAGAGGATTTTTTTTTTCGGGCTGATCAAAAACAAAATTGATTGCATTTTGAAATGAGAACGAGAAATTATTTAAAGGGTGATGGGACTCTTGAAAAAAATCTGACAGAACGTGAAAGTTCTGACGATATCCTCGCTACGCTAAAATGGTGGTCACCGAAGCAATATCTAATTTAATTAATGGTCCGACTGCATGTTGTCGGTACGTCCAGTTGTCGCACAGGATAATAACACATTAATTGACTAATCATGGTTTATGCACTGAGTTCAGCAGGTAATTAGTCTTTACAAAATGCTGCCTTTAATTTGATAGATACTTCATACAGTTGAAACTAGAAGTCCTGTCACGAATAGTGCGCTAATCTAGGCTTAATTGTGCGTTGGAATTGCGCGCAATTGCCATATCGAATGGCATCCAAAGCACGGCAGGTTCTCTTGGTTACTCATAGCAAACACATGCAATGTTTCTGCCAATGGACCTCCGGATTACCCGTACAGGCCATATGTACAGAATTTGATAGCTTTACTTGGGCCATAACGCGTACATTAACGCGCAAATCAACGTGCTATTTGTGCGCATTTCATGACAGGACTTCTAGTTTTAACTGTACATGCCCAGTCTGTAAGGAGTATTTGTCCAATTAAGTGATGCCTTTTGTAAAGTCGATAACCAATAATGCTTTACTAGAGAAAAAGGAATGCCTTATTACCACTCACTGACAATTAATATTGAAATTTTGTACAAACACTACTTCTATCATTTTATTTCCAGAATCTTTTCATTTGAGTGTTTAAGTGGTTTCAGTATTCAATGATTGGTTTGGTTTGCTTTTTTTCGGTACCACATCATATCGGTATCACTTCTGTTTTTCGGTATATTGACCATCTCTAGCTCAAACTTCAATATTTGACTCTGAACCCAACCAACAGTTAAAACTAGAAGTCATGTCACGAACTGTGCTCTTATCTATGCTTAACTGCGCGTGGGAGTTGCCATATCGAATGACATCCAAAGCACGGCAGGTTCTCCTGTTTACACTTAGCAAACACGGGTAATGTTTCTGCCAATGGCCCTCCGGGTTACCCGGAGGTTCATTGGCTGAAACATTGCTTGTGCACAGGCCATGTGTACAAAAATTGATAGCCTTACCATGGTCATAACGCGTAGATTAACGCGCAGATCGACGTGCTATTTGTACACACTTCATGACATGACTTCTCATTGGAACGAGCTCATTGGAACGAGCACATTATATTTTGGATACAAAAGTTGAAAAAATAATAAAATCTGAATGGTGACTTCGCTGGATTGTGCTGGGTGGATATGACCGCTACAGTGTCTGAAATAGTTCATAAACTGAAACAATGGATCAAAAACTTTCAAACCTTTATCCCGGATATATATATATTATTGATCTATGGTGCTATCTTTGAACACATAAATCCTAATCTGATTATGTTTCCCAACTGGGGTTGTCGTTAGCTCAGTTGGAATGGAAGCAGAACAGTCAGGGCTCGGCAATCTGGTACCAGAGTCCTGAGAAAAGTTCCCCGTCAGGGACCTCTTGAGGCCAGAAAATAAGGCGTCTGACATTTGCAGAATGAAGTCCCCAGAGGGTGAATTTGATCCTGCTATCCCATACAGGGTGTCAATTTATCCTCTTATTCTGTTTAGTTTTGAGATCCTGATTCAGACTGAGGTTCAGAGGGTAGATTTAGTGATGCTACCCTGCTGTGCAGGGTAGCATCACTAAATTCACCCTCTGGGGGCCTCATTTTGCAGAAATCGTGGGAATATTTTTTAGAAATATGTATGGGATCCTTAAAAAGAGTTCCAAGGAGTGTTCAATTATGAGTTTTTTTTAAATACTGATAACAGTAGGGCCCTGCACATCTTCGATTCGAATTCGTATCTTAAGTAGATATTCGGTTCGATGCGAAATCGGCTGCCCAATTTGTTTCCTCTCGACCGTTTTCATAGGATATAGCTTGGTATTAGTCATCTTGATTGTCTCACAAAATATACAGTTCAGATGGAAATCGCACATAAATGATGTTGAAATAAAAGCCTGAATGTAACTTTTGACACATTAACCCTTTGAGACTTTCATTATCATGACGTTCAAACGTCACTTGGATTGCAGTTTTCTCAACGTTTTTCAAAATGCGACGTCAAACGTCGGAAAGTACAAATAACAAGATATTTTTCACATTTGTGATTAACGGGTTGAGGCCTAGATTATTTTTGGTGGTCTGAATTTGTTACTCAAAACTTGTTTTATTCCAAATTATTGGAGAGTGCCCACAGGCACTCTCCAATAATTTGTAATAAAACAAATTTATATAAACAAAATATTATTTGTGTTTGACTAATAAGCAAGGAGAGTGTTGGCTTTTGCTCTGGTATCCTCATTTTTGAAATCCCTGATAGTTGCTTCCAGCACTCAACCAGTTAAGAAGTCTTGACAGCGAAATTATATTAGTATTTCAAGCTGCGATAACATTTGGCTGAACGGTTGTCACTGAGCACTATTCGGGAGAAAATGGGAATTGAGGTTAAAACTTTACAAAAATCGAAAAAATAACAACAAACCAAATGACCACAAAGTATCACGGCGCTGTTTGATTTCGTACGTCATAAGACGTACAAAGGTATCAAAGGATTAACATAAAAAAATATGTGCATATGCCACCAACTATGCTAATTCCAATATCACTGGTCCCCACCACTGTTAGATAAAACATTAAGGTTTCTAAGCAAATTCCAAGATAAACTATAATCCTTACAGGGTAATATTCCAACAAACATCACCAAGGCATGCCTTCGACGAAGGCACGCCTTGATGATGTAGTTGAATTATTTTATCAGTCGGGACTTGAGTCGTCACAGTCAGAACAAATCAGGTCTTTATACCATAAATGGCTGTTTATTTGAACAATAAAGGCCTTGGATAAATTTTTGCTTTATTCACGTAGTAGGGTGATAAATTTTCCCCATAGGTTCAACACTGAAAGAATTTATTCCCCTAGTAGCGACGGACTTGTTGACCTCTGGCCTCTACCACATTTGTCTAGCATAATTAAAAGTTCGATTGTTGATTTCTTTAAATCTTTTTGAAAGTATTACACAATGACAGTAGAAAACACCACCGACTGCTCATATAATAATGTATTTTTGCAAGCTTAGCTCAAGTTTGTAGGGGAATTATTTGTAGGCAGAAATGTATTACTGCGCCTTGTTTATTTTTGTCGGTGGAGCGAATTGGACCAAAGTGCTCCTCACTTCTCGCTGTGTTTTGTATCGAAGTATAGCACGATTTTGGCGCGACTGCCATGTAGAAGTTTTATGGGATAAACGAAATAAACGTATAGCGTTTTCAAGTAAAACAATTATTCTACTCGTAGAATTAAGAATGAAACCGACTCGCCAGAGGCTCGTCGGTTTCATTCTTAATCCTACTCATAGAATATTTTTTTTTACTTGAAAACACTATACGTTTATTCTGTATATAACACCCTAACCTCCATCGGTCCATCCAAGACCACGCTGATTCGATTCAACGTTCGATTCGATTTCGAGTAATGGACTAGATTCGATTCGAGATTCGATTCGAAACTGTGTGATTCGCCGGGCCCTACACCAAGATAACCGCACAAAATACTGTAGTTCAGCTGTCAAAATTAAGGTTAGTTTGATGATACAGTTAAAACTAGAGGTCATTGTCACAAACTGTGCGCTTATCGTGGCTGAATTGCGCGTAGAAATTGCGCGCAATTGCCATATCGAATGGCAGCCAAAGCATGGCAGGTTCTCCTCGTTACCCATAGCAAACACAAGCAATGTTCCTGCCAATGGACCATCGGGTTACCCGAAAGTCCATTAACTGAAACTTTGCTTGTGCACAGGCCGTATGTGCAGAATTTGATAGTCTTACCATCGCCATAACGTGTAGATTAACGCGCAAATCGACATGCTGTTTGCGCGCATTTCGGGACAGGACTTCTAGTTTTAACTGTAGCTTGGTACATCCCGAATTAACTTACTAAGTTGCTTGTTGTAGCATTGTACGGCAGCATACTGGTAGTATTTACCACAAGAAAGAAAACTGTAATCCCGAGTATTATTAAGTCCAGTATGTTTGCATCTCAATACTGTTGATTCCGAACCTGTACATTCTACTCTAGCTAACCACATTGGAATATCAGTTGATCCATATTTTGGTCCATAAACAGCGAGCCCATCAACAAACCCAAGAGAGCGACATGCCACTTTGGCATCTCTTGAGTCCCACTGCCAGTCACAGATAGTCCCCCATTGCCCATCTATGCTAATCTCAAATCTTCCATTGGTTTCATCTGTTCCACTCTGTACTCGATACTGAACACCTACAAAGCAATAAAGTCAATTCAGTTTTATTTCAATTACCGTAAAACCATGGTGGTTTGGTACCTACTATCGAGTGCCTAATAATAGTACAGGGCAAAATAATAGTACAGGGTGGATTATTTCCTGAAAATTAATAATAGTACAGGGTCGAATAATAGTATAGGGTGGAAAATTCTAAGATGTAAGCCAACCGCTATGCTCTGAACCGTTTTCAGACGTCTGATGCTTTTGAAGTGGTGAAGGGCTAAATTACTTTCTGTTATCATAATTTTCACATGGATCTGACTTGCTCCCATTTATGCATCAAAGCAAAACCTTATAGACTAATTAATTCTATTTCAGTGATGGTGTGAAGCACATCCACTGGGTATTAGGTCTTAAAATTATAGTAGCAGTACTTCAGAATAAAGCCCAAATATATGCCTCCAACTCTCTACCCATTAACATTTCCATTGCATCCTGTGTTTGCTTGTACATGTACCTTACTAGTTTGTTTTGGTCAACTTCTTGAGATAGGCAGCCGCTCTGCACATTCGATTGCTGAAAAGTAATGACCATACAGGGTCAAATAAGAAGCATACAGGCGGGAATTTTGTTCGAAAAAGAATAAGCATACATTTATGATTATTAGGCACTCAAGACTAACAAAGAACAAACATTTGCAAAGAAATCCTTATATAACTAGAATATTTACATTTTGTATCATACAGTTAAAACTAGAAGTCCTGTCACGAATAGTGCGCTTATCTAGGCTTAATTGCGCGTTGGAATTGCGCGCAATTGCCATATCGAATGACATCCAAAGCACGGCATGTTCTCTTGGTTACTCATAGCAAACACATGCAATGTTTCTGCCAATGGACCTCCGGGTTACCCGGAGGTCCATTGGCTGAAACATTGCTTGTGCACAAGCCATATGTACAGAATTTGATAGCTTTACTTGGGTCATAACGCGTACATTAACGCGCATATCAACGTGCTATTTGTGCGCATTTCATGACAGGACTTCTAGTTTTAACTGTAGCTATTGACGCTCGAGGTTTCTGTAAGAAAGGAATGATAACATTCAAGGTTATTGACAGCTGATACTAGAATTCTTTTTTAAAACTAGCACAGGACATGCTCGATACTTAATGCGTCCCTTAGTGCAGAAGGAAGATGGGGTAGTCTGACTGAAATCCACAAGGACGTTGCGCTGTGCACTGCACAATATAATGCTCATTAGGGAGATCAGAAGTGAAATCACGAAATGAACCGACCAACAGAAAAATATTGAGTCTACAGTTTGTGGAGGGTGGGTTCCAACTACATTGCTGTGGGAAAGATGTTTCACTTAGAAATTATTTCCAATTTCTGAGGACAAAACACAAGAGGCACCTGTAAACTCTTCACACATGGACCACCGAGTTGAACCGACTGGTCCATGTGATGAAAGTGTGCAAGTGTTTTTTGTGCTTTTATGAAAAATGTCACATACTTTTCGAGTGGAGAACAAATAGTATTATGATTCAGTGGTAATCCACTCTTCATTTTGCACACTGTACATGGATAGTGGATTGTAACTAAATCACCCGTAGAGTGGGGTTATCACCCAAGCTATAACTTTCAAATTGTGTACATATCGACAAAAAACACAAGCGACGTTTCAGCCAGTGGACCTCCGGGTTTAACCCTGAGGTCCATTGGCTGAAACTTTGCTTGTTTTTGTTATGCTTTGCAACAAATTTGCAATTATTGCTTGGGTGGAATCTTCACTCTGCAGGCGAGTTAGTGATAATACACCCTAGTAGGTATAAAAGGCCGATTCAGAATCACTTGTACACGATTTCGTACATGTACACGTACATCGATGTACACCTCCATAGGATTTAGTGTTAAAATAGTGTACAGGTACACGATTTGTCGTTTTTTATGGTGATACAGAATCGGCTTTGCCGATTCTACATCACTGGATTCTATATACATATCGCTCAAGAGAGAAAAAATGTATGACATTTTAAGGAAAAAGAGGTGTATCGTCTGATACAGAATCGGCAAATGGGTTTCCCCCATAGGATTCAGTGTTAAAATCGCGATCAAAAAACGTGTTGCCGTTTCTGTGTCATCAAAAAGTGGTTTGCCGATTCTGGATCATCCGTGTCTGTACACGATTTTAACCCTGAATCCCTATGGAAGCGTACACGGAAATCCATTTGTGGATTCTACATTAGAAATCGACCTATGTACGGTACATGGAAAAGAGGTAATACTGAACCGGCAAACCCACTGCCACGTTTCCCGAGGAAATAAAAAAAGTGTTGATGCCCAAAAGCTCGAAGAGCTTGAAATAAGTAATCAGCCGATTATTTCACGTTCCTAACGCTAATTAACCAATCAGATTGCTTGATTCTCATAAACTTAATCATACAAAGTTATCTCCCATCGTCGTGGGGGAGGGGGTCACGCCCGTCATAAAAAGGTGAATCGCGTTTAATAACGTGGATATAATGGCTAGAGCAATGTATACCAAAAACCAAAAGCTCGAAGAGCTTGAAATAAGTAATCACCCAATCACTTCACGTTCCTAACGCTAATCAACCAATCAGATTGCTTGATTCTCATAAACTTAATCATACAAAGTTATCTCCCCTCGTCGTGGGGGTGGGGGTCACGCCCATCATAAAAATCGAAGTTTCGAGAAGGTGGTCACGTGACCTATCAAATTGAAGGTCTCGACAAGTGGATTAAGAAGATCGTAATTTTAACCCTCGTCGTGGGGTGGGGTCATGACCAGAGCCGAAAAACGACTTCCTTTTTACATATCCACGCATGTGAGGTATTAATATGAAGGGCTCGATGAATACATTACAAAAATGACGTTTTTCATTTTATGTGGGGGTGGGGGTCACGCCCATCAGAAAAATCGAAGTTTCGAGAAGGTGGTCACGTGACCTATCAAATTGAAGGTCTCGACGAGTGGATTAAGAATATCGTAATTTTAACCCTCGTCGTGGGGTGGGGTCATGACCAGAGCCGAAAAACGACTTCTTTTTTACATATCCAGGCATGTGAGGTATTAATATGAAGGGCTCGATGAATACACTACAAAAATGACGTTTTTCATTTTATGTGGGAGTGGGGGTCACGCCCATCAGAAAAATCGAAAGTTTCGAGAAGGTTGTCACGTGACCTATCAAATTGAAGGTCTCGACGAGTGGATTAAGAAGATCGTAATTTTAACCCTCGTCAGGGGGTGGGGTCACGACCAGAGCCGAAAAACGACTTCCTTTTTACATATCCAGGCATGTGAGGTATTAATATAAAGGGCTCGATGAACACATTACAAAAATTACGTTTTTTTTATTTTATGTGGGGGTGGGGGTCACGCCCATCAGAAAAATCGAAGTTTCGAGAAGGTGGTCACGTGACCTACCAGATTGAAGGTCTCGACGAGTGGATTAAGAAGATCGTAATTTTAACCATCGTCGTGGGGTGGGGTCACGACCAGAGCCGAAAAACGTCGTTCTTTATACAAAGCCAGGCATGTGAGGTACTGATATTAAGGCTTGATGAATACATTACGAAAATGACATTTTTCATTTTATGTGGGGGTGGGGTCACGACCAGACACGAAAAAAAACGTCTTCCTTTTTACAAATCCAAGCATGTGAGGTACTGATATGAAGGGCTTGATGAATACATTACAAAAATGACATTTTCCACCATCGCCGTGGGGATGAGGTTAACACCGATCAGAAAATCAAAAGATTCGAGAAGATTGTCGTGTGACCTATCAAATTAAAGCTATCGACAAGGATATTATGAAAATCATAATCTTTCCCTTCTTATAACGGTGGAGTTGGGACCATCTTGAAATCGAAAGTATTAAGAAAAGGTAGTTATGGAACATATTAAATTGAAAACACAACAAGTTGAATCTGATGCATCATTTATTTTTGATATCTGTGTTAAAAACGTGAAGTATGTTTTCAATATATGATTGTTATGCAAATTAGAGATGCACTCGCTTATTAACAAGTCACGCCTTAAGATGTTTCCTTCAATAATAACTCTATTTACTGAACCATAGATTTGTCAATAAAAAAATTATAAGTTGATCTTCTAACGTTTCTACATATTGAGGATAGCCTATTTCACCATTTCCGAAAAAAGTGTCAATCCAAACTATTTTTTTTTTTTTTAGGAAGCAATGCCCACGTCGTCTGGGGCGCGGTGGCTCAGTTGGTAGAGGTGCAGGCTGCAAGCCGAGAGGTTCTCGGTTCGAATCCCACCTGCGGCAACCGCGTTGTGTCCTTGGGCAAGACACTTCACCCCGATTGCCTACATGGGGGGCACGATGACGCTGTGTACTGAGGCGTACCGCACGTCAATGGTGCGCATGTCTTCAACCAATCTAACCCTGCTTGGTGCTGCGGTGCAGAGTTCAGAGTTACGATGTTGGGGAGCTGACAGCTGCTCGTCGTTGCTCGGTGGTTCTCTCCGGGTACTCCGGCTTCCTCCACCCGTAAAACTGTCACGGTCACGATTAGCCATTGTGCATAAGTATGTGACCTTAAACACCAATAAATAAATAAATAATATAAATGCCCACGTCGAGAAGACATTACAAAATTAAACTAGTATTAATCTTGACGAAATTCAAATAAAAAAAACATTTGTCACGTGTTAGAAAAGATTTGTAAACAGTCTAAACGCACGTGTGGAAAAGTTGTTTTGTTTTGTTTTTTACAACTGGAGTTAAAATATTTTAAGACAGGTGGTGTTATATAAATACAGCAACAACAAAAAGCAGTGTTTACAGTGCGTCAGAGTATGACTGAATGAAAATGAGAAAAAGCTCTTTTTCTAACCACTTGATAGCGAAGCATTACATCAGTTGTCGCGATATTTGATGTCATCCAACAGCAGCCAAGACATAAACCTTTTTACGTCGACATACCACTTGTCCAAAATAATTCTCTTTTAACCCTAAACGGCTGAAATACATCTCGGTAACGACTCCCTTTTTTTTCTTGATCAGACACAGCCTATTTCACCATTTCCGAAAAAAGTGTCAATCCAAACTATTTTTTTAGGACAAAATGCCCACGTCGAGAAGACATTACAAAATTAAACTAGTATTAATCTTGACTAAATTCAAATAATACCATTTGTCACGTGTTAGAAAATATTTGTAAACAGTCTAAACGCACGTGTGGAAAAGTTGTTTTGTTTCGTTTTTTACAACAGGAGTTAAAATATTTTAAGATAGATGGCGTTATATAAATACAGCAACAACAAAAAGCAGTGTTTACAGTGTGTCAGCGTATGACTGAATGAAAATGAGAAAAAGCTCTTTTTCTAACCACTTGATAGCGAAGCATTACATCAGTTGTCGCGATATTTGATGCCATCCAACAACAGCCAAGACATTAAGCTTTTTACGTTGACATGCCACTTGTCCAAAACAATTCTCTTTTAACCCTAAACGGGTGAAATACATCTCGGTAACGACTCCCTTTTTTTTCTTGATCAGACACAGTTGTTGGTGGAAAGTTGACGGGTGGGTCGTTCAAAACAATTGATCAAATATATCGAACGAAAACGACTCATTTTCTAACTACGATTGTCGCCGCATTCTAACGTCACCACACTAATCATACAATACGATATTGGAACTACACTACCTCTTGAATATTACAAATTTACGATTTGTATTGTCTTCAACACAAATCGTAAATTCCTTCCCGCATCACCATACTTATACTATACCGCATCGAATGTGACATCGTCATCATCCCCTTGCTAGATAAACTTGAACTCGTCATCCGAATGGTGTTGCGAAATGAGCCTATAGGGTTAATTAAGCTCGCAAGCTCGGTAAGAGCTCGAGCTCTTGAGTTTTTATTTTGAGGATTCAGTGGACTCATGTTTATTCAATGAGCCTGATATCGTTTGGTAAGGAAACACAAAATTCCAGAGCTGGTGAGACCTCACAGAACTGCCAGTTATCACAACGTTTATAGTTCGATCTTACGATCTCTGATCGATAAATTTTCCCTAACATTCCGTAACAATGGTCGATAATAGAAATTAGTATAGAAAATCGTGTGAATTGTTCTCTGAAATTGCATTCGCTTGTATAGTATTTCTGATTTTTTATAGATTGCGTTCAGGGATTAGTTTTAAAAAAAAAACCTTGTCAAATGGTTAGGTTCAGGGGAAGTAACTCTGCTAGGTTCAAAAGGAAGTAACTCTGTCATCCGTAGGTAGAGGTTTATTATGAGGTCATCAGAGGTCATAATACAGGTTTGGTTCATGGAAGTAACTCCGTTCATTCGTAGGTAGAGGTTTATTAAGAGATCATCAAGGGTCGTGATACAGGTTAGGTTCATGGGAAGTAACTCGGTAACAACCCATCTCAAAGTAGAGGTTTATTATGAGTATATCAGAGGTGATGATACAGGTTAGGTTCAAGGGAAGTACCTTCGTAACAACTCATCCGTCAAACGGTTATGTTCGAGGGAAGTAACTCTGTAACACCTCATCCATAGGTAGAGGTTTATTATGAGGTCCTCAGGAGTCATGATACAGGTTAGGTTCATCAAATGATTAGGTTCAAGGGAAGTAACTATGTAACAACTCATTCATCCAAACAAAATTAAAATTCGATGCACCATACTAAGAAGTGCTTGAAAAAAAAAAAAAATTTAGGTTAGGTTCGAGGGAAGTAACTCTAACAACTCATCCGTTCAAACAAAAATTAAAATTCGATTCACCATATTTAGAAGTGCTTGAGAAAACCTCCAGGTTTTAGGTTATGTTCAAGGAAGTAACTCTTTAACAACTCATACGTTCAAATGGTTAGGTTCGAGGGAAGTAACTCTGTATAACAACTCATCCGAGGTTTATTATGAGGTCATCAGGGGTTATGATACGGGTTAAGTTCAAGGGAGGTAACTCTGTCATCCATAGGTTCAAGGAAGTAACACAATAACACCAAGGAGGTATATTATTAGGTCATCAGGAGTCATGATACAGGTGAGGTTTAAGGGAAGTAACGCTATCATCCGTAGATTCGGGGACGTAACAATCAACTCACTCGTCAAATGATTAGGTTCGAGGGAAGTAACTCTGTAACAACTCATCCGTAGGTTCGAGAGAAGTAACTCTGTAACACCATAGGTAGAGGTTTATTATGCGGTCATCAGAGGTCATGATATGGGTTAAGTTCAAGGGAAGTAACTCTTGTCATCCGTCAAAATAATTCGGTTCAAGTGAAGTAACTTTGTAACGCCGAGATGTATTTCATCCGTTTAGAGTTAAAAGGAAATTGTTTTGGACAAGTGGTAGATCGACGTTAAAAGCTTAATGTCTTGGCTGCTGTTGGATGACATCAAATATCGCGACAACTGATGTAATGCTTCGCTATCAAGTGGTTAGAAAAAGAGCTTTTTCTCATTTTCATTCAGTCATACGCTGACACACTGTAAACACTGCTTTTTGTTGCTGCTGTATTTATATAACGCCACCTATCTGTTGCTGTATTTATATAATGCCACCTATCTTAAAATAGTTTAACTCCTGTTGTAAAAAACAAAACGAAACAACTTTTCCACACGTGCGTTTAGACTGTTTACGAATCTTTTCTAACACGTGACAAACGGTATTATTTGAATTTAGTCAAGATTAATACTAGTTTAATTTTGTAATGTCTTCTCGACGTGGGCATTTTGTCCTAAAAAAATAGTTTGGATTGACACTTTTTTCGGAAATGGTGAAATAGGCTGTGTCTGATCAAGAAAAAAAAGGAGTCGTTACCGAGATGTATTTCACCCGTTTAGGGTTAAAAGAGAATTGTTTTGGACAAGTGGTATGTCGACGTTAAAAGTTTAATGTTTTGGCTGCTGTTGGATGACATCAAATATCGCGACAACTGATATAATGCTTCGCTATCAAGTGGTTAGAAAAATAGCTTTTTTCTCAATTTCATTCAGTCATACGCTGACACACTGTAAACACTGCTTTTTGTTGTTGCTGTATTTATATAACGCCACCTATCTTAAAATATTTTAACTCCTGTTGTAAAAAACAAAACAAAACAACTTTTCCACACGTGCGTTTAGACTGTTTACAAATCTTTTCTAACACGTGACAAATGGTTTTTTTTATTTGAATTTAGTCAAGATTAATACTAGTTTAAATTTGTAATGTCTTCTCGACGTGGGCATTGTTTCCTAAAAAAAAAAATAGTTTGGATTGACACTTTTTTCGGAAATGGTGAAATAGGCTATCCTCAATATGTAGAAACGTTAGAAGATCAACTTATAGTTTTTTTATTGACAAATCTGTGGTTCAGTAAACAGAGTTATTATTGAAGGAAACATCTTAAGGCGTGACTTGTTAATAAGCGAGTGCATCTCTAATTTGCATAACAATCATATATTGAAAACATACTTCACGTTTTTAACACAGATATCAAAAATGAATGATGCATCAGATTCAACTTGTTGTGTTTTCAATCTAATATGTTCCATAACTACCTTTTCTTAATACTTTCGATTTCAAGATGGTCCCAACTCCACCGTTATAAGAAGGGAAAGATTATGATTTTCATAATATCCTTGTCGATAGCTTTAATTTGATAGGTCACACGACTATCTTCTCGAATCTTTTGATTTTCTGATCGGTGTTAACCCCATCCCCACGGCGATGTTGGAAAATGCCATTTTTGTAATGTATTCATCAAGCCCTTCTTATCAGTCCCTCACATGCTTGGATTTGTAAAAAGGAAGACGTTTTTCGTTTCTGGTCGTGACCCCACCCCCCTCCCCCCACCCCCATAAAATGAAAAATGTCATTTTCGTAATGTATTCATCAAGCCTTCATATCAGTACCTCACATGCCTGGCTTTGTATAAAGAACGACGTTTTTCGGCTCTGGTCGTGACCCCACCCCACGACGTGGGTTAAAATTACGATCTTCTTAATCCACTCGTCGAGACCTTCAATTTGATAGGTCACGTGACCACCTTCTCGAAACATCCAGTTTTCTGATGGGCGTGACCCCCACCCCACATAAAATGAAAAACGTCATTTTTGTAATGTATTCATCGAGCCATTCATATTAATACCTCACATGCCTGGATATGTAAAAAGGAAGTCGTTTTTCGGCTCAGGTCGTGACGCCACCCCACGACGAGGGTTAAAATTACGATCTTCTTAATCCACTCGTCGAGACCTTCAATTTGATAGTCACGTGACCACCTTCCCGAAACTTTCGATTTTTATGATGGGCGTGACCCCCACCCCCACATAAAATGAAAAACGTCATTTTTGTAATGTATTCATCGAGCCCTTCATATTAATACCTCACATGCCTGGATATGTAAAAAGGAAGTCGTTTTTAGGCTCTGGTCATGACCCCACCCCACGACGAGGGTTAAAATTACGATCTTCTTAATCCACTCGTCGATACCTTTAATTTGATAGGTCACGTGTCCACCTTCTCGAAACTTCGATTTTTCTTATGGGCGTGACCCCACCCCTACATAATATGCAAAACGTCATTTTTGTAATGTATTCATCGAGCCCTTCATATTAATACCTCACATGCGTGGATATGTAAAAAGGAAGTCGTTTTACGGTATCTGGTCGTGACCCCACCCCACACGAGGGTTAAAATTACGATCTTCTTAATCCACTTGTCGAGACCTTCAATTTGATAAGTCACGTGACCACCTTCTCGAAACTTCGATTTTTATGATGGGCGTGACCCTCACCCCCACGACGAGGGGAGATAGCTTTGTATGATTAAGTTGATGAGAATCAAGCAATCTGATTGGTTAATTAGCGTTAGGAACGTGAAGTGATTGGGTGATTACTTATTTCAAGCTCTTCGAGCTTTTGGTTTTTGGTATACATTGCTCTAGCCATTATATCCACGTTATTAAACGCGATTCACCTTTTTATGACGGACGTGACCCCACCCCCACGACGAGGGGAGATAACTTTGTATGATTAAGTTGATGAGAATCAAGCAATCTGATTGGTTAATTAGCGTTAGGAACGTGAAATGATTGGCTGGTTACTTATTTCAAGCTCTTCGAGCTTTTGGGCATCAACACTTTTTTCTATTTCCTCGGGAAACGTGGCAGTGGGTTTGCCGGTTCAGTATCACCTCTTTTCCATGTACCGTACATGAGTCGATTTCTGATGTAGAATCCACAAATGGATTTCCGTGTACGCCTCCATAGGGATTTAGTGTTAAAATCGTGTACAGACACGGATGATCCAGAATCGGCAAACCACTTTTTGATGATGATACAGAAACGACAACACGTTTTTTGCTCGCGATTTTAACACTGAATCCTATGGGGGAAACCCATTTTCCGATTCTGTATCAGACGATACACCTCTTTTTCCTTAAAATTTCATACATGTTTTCACTCTTGAGCGATATGTATATAGAATCCTGTGATGCAGAATCGGCAAAGCCGATTCTGTATCACCATAAAAAACGACAAATCGTGTACCTGTACACGATTTTAACACTAAATCCTATGGAGGTGTACAACGATGTACGTGTACATGTACGAAATCGTGTACAAGTGATTCTGAATCGGCCTTTTATATCTAATTCGAATTTTAATATACATTTACGTTATTACATGTGTACGTATCCCCGTCAAAGCAATGTGTGTGAATCGACAGGCGGGCCCTTGGCCCCCGGAATTCACTAGGAAGCATATATTCCTTCCAAGAACTGTCTAAATGATTAGATATATCATGGGTTGATCCGCCCACGACATGCTGTTCTGTAATTTGGTTATATAGACGTCCCGCTTCGATATTCCTTTTCAGTTCGATATATCTCTTCTTACCATTCTCTTGTGTAACCCAATCTAGTCTTTGAGAAGCAATTGAGTCATAATAGATATCGGTCGGGGGAAGGGTGAATATGTTCATGGGTCCTTGGTACGTTGGGTTTGAAACAAGGGGGCCCAGGTGGTACCATCTAATTGATCCTCCCCCACCCCCAGGGCCCGTATTTTTTCTCGACGGCACTGTGGTAATAATATACACTTACGTTATTACATGTGCACGTGCCCCATCGAGGTTAGGAATGATGTTAATGACCTCTAGTTACTAGTATACAATTGTACAGAGCTGGGCACGATGCTTTTCTGCATGAATTGAGTTACCATAGTGGTGCAGTTTGATAGGGACAAAAGGGCCTCAAAATAGTACACAATACAATGACAGGACTTCTAGTTTCAACTCTACATTTTTCAAGGCCACGAAATAACCCACTTCAAGGCCCCACCTTTACTAGTCCTTGTCAGGACCTTCCAGTCAAAACCTCTTTCTCCCACCTTCCTTCACGGACGTTTATGTTTTTCAGGTGTCAATATACACATTATGTCCCAACTCTAATCCAGAAGGGCCTGGAAATTTCACAGTTTTGCTACACTTCGACAGTATACATGCTGTGACATTACATGTGTTTCTCGTAAAGTTTTGGGTGCCTATATAGGTAACCAAGGCATACTACAAACAACGGCCAAAGCACTTTGAATGTTAATTGCTCTTAATTTACCCCCCCCCCCCCCGCCACACACACACACACTCGCCCAAAATTAAGCAACAACAATAAAAACAATTCTAGACCTCGATGCGCTGTCATACATAAAGTCTGCAAATACACAGAGTCAAGGAAGTGTTCCGGTACTTCCAATAACCATTCTTTTTGTGGTGCCTGCGGAGTGTAAATTGTTATATGTGGGGGAGGATAACTCACAGGAAGACACTTCTTGTATGGGCCAGTGGTAGATATGAAATTTCCATTATTTATCCACCATTACAAGAGGAACTGACATGCTGAATAGATAAAAGGAAGGAGGGTCAGAACAGGCCTATAACGAATATGAGACGCCTTGCATAGTTATTTCATTATACATGAATTTAGGGAACACCAAAACTAAATCTTCCTCCAAAAATAGGATAGCCATTTATTGTTGGAAGTAGAAATCACATAAGAATATACGAATCCTACTCTGGAGTATATCCACAATAACATAACGACCAAACATTTCCCAAAATGATAAGGTTAGATTAAAGGTACAGTTAAAACTAGAAGTCCTGTCACGAACTGCGCGCTTATCTAGGCATAATTGCGCGTAGGAATTGCGCGCAATTGCCATAAGGAATGGCATCCCTGGCACGGCAGGTTCTCCTGGTTACTCAATGCAAACACAGGAAATGTTTCTGCCAATGGACCTCCGGGTAATCCGGAGGTCCATTGGCTGAAACATTGCTTGTGCACAGTCCATATGGACAGAATTTGATAGCCTTACCATGGTCATAACGCGTAGATTAACGCGCAAATCGACGTGCTATTTGTGCGCATTTCATGACAGGACTTCTAGTTTTAACTGTACATGATAAAAATGTGTCTAAAGTTAAGTAAGTCGATATGAATATTTAGTCATGAGACATTACTGGATAAAAACATAATTAAAAGACTTGAAACACAAATTAATGTTCCCAAATAACTATAGGTCATTAAAGTAACACAATAAGAAAGAAGCTCCAATATCTATATATAGCGAAGGTAAATAGTTTTACTCTCCACCCTCCCACCCCCTCTCCTTTTTGTTAGATAATATTAGATGCACAGAACAGAGATGTAAGTGGCACAAAAGGTACATGACAAACACAGCAATAAGTACACAGAGGATATCTACAGTACGTGGAGAGTGGATTGTAAATAAATCACCCGCAGACTGGGGTTATCACCCAACGCATAACTTTCAAATTTTGTTCATATCGACAAAAAACACAAGCAATGTTTCAGCCAATGGACCTCTGGTTAACCCGGAGGTCCATTAGCTGAAACATTGCTGGTGCTGGCTGTGCTTTGCAACAAATTCGCAATTATTGCTTGGGTGGAATCTCCACTCTGCTGCGGGTGATTTAGTGATAATACACTCTCCACGTACTGTACGCTGTTTTAGTGAATATCGGGAATTCTCTCATGAGTGTGGACCTGAAAGTTGTATTTTTCTCGAGCGCTTATACTTTCAGGTCCACATGAGTGAGATAATTCCCGGTATTCACTAAAACCGCGCAGATTTTCTTTTTCTTTTATGCTACGTGACAATTTACTGTGCAATATTCAGCCCAATGCGACTACAGACAGTTTCAGGTCTGTAACAAAAAGCTGCTGATCGTTCATTCAAGGCGACGTTCAAGGCGACGTCATGTGCCTAAGTGTAACGTTATTTAGAAAGCTTATGAAAAATTCATCGTATCGATCCAAAAATGTTATTTTTCACTCGCGCAAGCTCTCGTGAAAAATAAAGCGTTCAGGTCCACACTCATGAGTTAATTCTAGATACTGACTAAAATAAAGTAGAGTTTCTTTTTTATTTTTTGCTGCGTAGCGTGAAGTCATTTAGGAAGCTAATGGTTCATATTCCTCGATATCCATCGAGTCGATGGGTATCGAGAAATATCTTATAGATAATTTGCGATAACTCACAGGCTAGCATATAATTAATTAATGTATATTTTATTTATACCATGATCGTCATATTATAAAGAGTCGCTATTGTTTTTTCTCGATTTTACTGAGAAGCAGCAGTATATACGTGCGAATTTGTTTCTGTTTACATGTGCATCGGTGGGCGGTACTTCAGCTGTCAATTTTATTACCGAAACAAAATAGAAACAGAAAAGGGACTTTTTCATTTTAATAACAAAATAACATACTGTTTCGAGCTATGGATGCTTTATTAACATGAGACAATGCATGTTTGTTAATTTTTGATATTTTATGGGGTAAACTTATTTAAAAACGTAATAAATAATTGCCACTTTCATTTCACTCTTCGCGAGGCGACGTGTGATCAATTTAGACAAGTCCGACGTCACCGGAGGTCAACTTGGATGTAGTTCCACTGTAGGTGTAAATTTTTATTATTGAAATCCCATTTCTGGCATGTTCACCACGGTTGGTGTATAATGCTAAAATTTATGTCATAGGCTTTTCATATATAGTAGAATAGGTAATCATGGTATAAACATATATCTTAGTACGCTTATGCAGATCTCATAACGGATGCATGTAGAAGGATGCATCTGGATGACACTCTTTACAAAAGCTGGCAATGTAAAGAATTTGAACGCCTGAAGAGAAAGAAGCAATCATTAAATGAAGTGACCTTGTGAGCGGAAAATATAGTAACATATACAAAGAGGGTGGCTAATCAACCAATTCCAAAAACTAAGGACGATTGTCGTCTTAATACATGTACACCCACCAACCATTGTGGGTAGGCATTTGAAGCGGTTTGCAATTTGAACAGTATACAGTGCAGTCAAACCTTCCTTGAGAGGCCGCCTCTCTTGAGAGGCAACTGGAACGATGTTCCGAATAGCTGTTTTAGGTTCTATGGTTCAGGTTATTGATATCATTATTACATTATCATATAAGAACGATATTTACAATGAACTGTCCTGGTTGAGGTCCCAAAATACCAATACAGTATGGTGTGAGGTGTACAGATGACGAAAAATGAAACCTCAGCACTGGACCTTAGTCACTGTGAACCCCCTCCCCCCCCCCCCCCCTACAGCTTGACAAGTACCTGGCCTCAAGGCCAGGTACTGATCAAGCTGTAAGGGTCTCAAAGAGACAAGACTTGACCATTGTATAAATATTGTCTGAGTTAGGCACAAAAAGCCCTTCTAGATCTCTTGAGGGCAATTTTTCACAATGACAGATCTGTATATGTAGCGAGGGTAAATAGGTTCACTCCCCCTCCCCCACCCTGCCCTCCATATTTTGTGAGATAATATTGCATGTACAAAACAGAGAGGTAGGTGACAGAAATGTATTTCACCGACACAGCTCTAAGTTCATTAAAGTAGAATATTTTGTAATATTGCCTGTGGATATAGATATTTTAGTACGCTGAAGCAGATTTCATAACCGATGCATGTACAAGGCTGTGTCTGGAGGACACTCTTTACAAAAACTGGCAATGTAAAGAATTTGAACTGCTGAATAGAACAAAGTATCATTTGCTTTGTAATAAAGAAAAGGAAAACGTCTGAACGGAATGTACAGTATGTGGAGAGTGTATTATCACTAAATCACCCACAGAGTGGAGATTCCACCCAAGCAATAATTGCAAATTTGTTGCAAGGCATAACAAGCACAGGCAAAGTTTCAACCAATGGACCTCCGGGTTAAACCCGGAGGTCCATTGGCTGAAACATTGCTTGTGTTTTTTGTCCATATGTATAAAATTGGAAAGTTATAGTTTGGGTGATAACTCCACTCCGTGGGTGATTTAGTTACAATCCACTCTACACATACTGTATTGTAAAATAGATGGAAGAATTTTGATAGAAAGAGATTCTTGTTTTGTTTAGCAATAAATGAAGAGTGAGAAAGAACGGACATTGTGTAATTTCTTCTCTTTTAATATTATATAAATTTTGTCCCCGATTGGAAGCAAAAATAACTAAGCTTGCAATGCAACTGAAATGGCTATACACATTCCCAATAAGTTACAACTCGAGTAACACATCCCCACAACGGTTGGTGAAAATGAATAATTAGTTCGGAAAGGTAGTCTACTTAATATTCATGAGTGGAGACAGAATACTGTGATTCTTAGATTTATGACACATATTTAGTAAATAGCAATGAATGCAACAAAAATTACCGAGAATTATTACTACCTTATTACGTCAAATGGCGAATTTGTGCCGCAAAAATACCATTAATATAAACTGGGAATGAAATTTTAGCAGGAGATTAGAAAGTTCTGATCAATTAAGACATTTCATTGACAAGAACAAAACAAGGGCAGAATATGTTAGTAATATTAGCCAACGAACGTTACCACTAAATTAATCTCCAAATGGTATATAAATATCCGCATTTTAAAATTCACCTAATGAAGCAAATCAGATACGTTTGGTGTATAGTGCAGATAGACATAACAGAAGAGGTCTAAATATGGCATGTGTATATTGTGTAGACTGATAGAACATACTCTACAGCGTATTATTATGCCTCACGTTTGTAACATCAGCCGTGATTGGTTAATTTGACACCTTCGGAAAGTCATAGTACTGGAGTTTAGGGGCAAAACACGGGTACTATCGGAACGTTCTTCCCTGGAGACAAGAGAACAAAGAAAATGTAAGTTCCACTTCCATTGATTAGCGTCGATTACGCACGCCCTGATTGGAATTTCCCAACACCAAATGCTGGTGCCGTGTCCGTTTAACTTTTTTCGTCACCGATAGACACAAACTTACCAACAAATATATCTTCAGTGGGTGTGTTTTCAATTTTAACTGCAAACAATGAATACAAAAGAATCAGAAATATTAAAAACTCACGTGTTGTTCACCACTTCAGTGAATCCTGAATATGAGTTATGACTTCAATCAATTATATTTCCACAAGTTTAGTACTCATCGACATCACTGAGCCTCCGCCTCAAGTTCAAAATAAATTGTTTCACTCCGCTTAATTCTAACAACTGTCGTCGTCCAAGAAACATGAATTTATATTCCATTAATTTTTACCACTTATCACACAAGCATTAACAATGAATTATAACATGAACAGCATGGTGCAGTTGTAATAAGTTGTATAGTGTTTCAAACGGGACAAAAATGTTATCTTTGCCAACATGTATGTTATATGGAGATTTAAAATCTGGATGTCTCATTTAAACGCCTCGTCTTCGGCTCGGTGTTTAAAAACCGACAACCAGGTTTTAAATCTCGATATACCATACATGCTGGCGGAGATAACTTATAATACATAAATATATAAAGGACAGATGTACACCGAGTCTGTAGAATACATAGCATAACCTTCAACATAACTACCGGTCAAGTTGCGTTTCCCACATCAGCTGCCCCAACCCTCTAGGTTAGGTTGCCGATGCATCAACCTCTGTATTTTGTCAAATATATTATACTGCAGGTCATCAACCCTTGCGTCATTGCAGAATCTTCATAACTACTTCACACTCGTATAAGTGCATGAGAGACGTGGTCCGTGTTTACTGTGTCACAAAGCTCATATATGAGTGGGGATAAAAGATGAAGCCAAAACTAAATGCTATAAATAGCAGAATAGCAGTTACGACAGGTAGAGTAAGAGATTTATATTGGATTTGAACGTGTAATTAGCTGTAATCCATCAGAGGCTTATAACAAGCTGGAAAGATACGCCTGATTACTACCCAAAATAAACTCTTCAGTAAGCATGCAGAGAGTTTTCTAGTTTACTAACGTAACTGCTATTTCTAACAATACAGATAGCCTGATAAAAAGGATATCAAATATAATACATATATAATTAAAATAATGAAAGAGAAGGTTGTTATACTGAAAGACAGAAACATAAATGTTTCCTTACAAGTACAATAAAACAAGGACAGTTGATATTTCCTTTCTGTTTCATAACCCAATTAATAGCAAAGTTTCCAAAGATTTAAGCCAGGAAAGTACAGAAATTTCAGAAAGATAAGATATTTCAAACAAGGCCAAACAAAAGAATGATTATTGGCGGTATTGGCGGACACTTCATTGGCTCGGTGCATGCACCGACATTACGTATGGAGGTTTATGCAAGATTCATTTTTTATTGCATTGGCTTAATTTTTGGGGTGTGTGCGCGTGGGTGGTGGTGTAAATTAAGAGTCTGGTCTGAATTCTCGCGAATACATTACCAGCATGCCTGGGCCAGTGGTAATTGTGGATAAATATAACATATATCCAAAGCAGCTTGGTGAACCAAATCTTCATACGAGTGCTGAACATTTGGGACGCCAAGCTACTTTGGGTATATTTTATTTATATCATGGTCGTCAGATTATTAAGAGTTTAGATGTTAAATAATACAATATTCAATATTAACACATGCGAATCTCTTTTTGTTGCAGGAGCACCGGTGGGTGGTACATGTACTTCCACTACCAATTGTATCGCCGAAATGAAGTGGAAATGGAAACGCGCAAATCACGGAGCATTTTTCATTTTAACCCTTTACCCAACGAATCGCCCGTATCCGTCCGCGTAATATACAAATTCAGCAGTTGAACAAATATTATTTTTCAAAAAATTTCAACAAAACCATATCATGTGACCCCTCGTTGGAACGAGCTCGTCGATCTCGTTCCAACGAGGGGTCACATGATATGGTTTTGTTGAAATTTTTTGAAAAATTTGAAAAAATTATATTTAAAATAATAAATTTTGATATCGTCTGCGTTGGGTAAAGGGTTAATAACATTATAATACACTATTTCCAGTTACGGATTCTTTATGAATATGATACAATGCATGTTTGTTAATTTTTGGTATCTTATGAGGTAAATACATTTAAAAACGTAATAAATAATTGCAGCTTTCATTTCACTCTTCGAGAGGAGACGAGCGATAAATTTAGACAAGGTTGAATTCAGGGCGAAGGTCACCAAAGGTTAGTTTGGATGTAGTTCCACTGTAGGAGTCAATTTTAAGTATTGAAATCCCATTGCTGGCATGTTCACTACAGACACACGTTTTCACCACGGTTGGCGTATAAAGCTAAAATTTAGTCATAGGCTTTTTATATAGAGTAGAATAGGTAATCATGGCATACATAGTGATTAAGGTCAGAATTAGGCTTTTAAGGGTTAATTATCAGGAGACTTGCAAACAATGAAGAATAAAACTGACATTTCACACTTCAGAATTGTTATTCTGAAATTCCACAACATTTAACTTGATTATCAATGGCTCAGTAATATAATCACATACCACCATCCAAGCCTTCCAGACCTTGATTTTAAAAATGAAAATTCCATGAATGTATCCCGTTTTCTATGACCCATATAAACCATGCCTATCATGGACGGACGAACTGGCCGTCTTCTCCACCTACTTCAGTGTCATGTCAGGCCTAAAATTATTTTGATGGGCCTGAATAGTTTCTGAGAAAACTGTTGTGTCTATGAGAGGATGGGAGAGGGAGTATCTAGTGCCCAAAGCCATTGTATCTGCAGCCCTGGCAGAAATATGGTCATTATCGTGTTCTGGTCAGTTAACATCGTATTTTGGCAGTATCCAGTTTTGAGCGATAATTTGGATCTACCAGCCGATTTGAAGGTGTTTGTCCAGTAACTCAAATTGCCTGTTTGTGCCAGAAGTAATAGACAGCTACCTTTGCAAATAGTTAAGTGGACTGATTTTTGGAGAGAGAGAGAAGGAGGAAGCATTGTATGTAAAGTTCAAACTGGTAGGAAGTACAGTTAAAACTAGAAGTCCTGTCACGAAATCCGCGCTTATCTAGGCTTAATTGCGCGTAGGAATTGCGCGGAATTGCCATATTAAATGGCATCCAAATCCTGGCAGGTTCTCCTGGTTACTCATAGCAAACACAGGCAATGTTTCGGCCAATGGTAACCCGGAGGTCCATTGGCTGAAACATTGCTTGTGCAAAGGCGATATGTACATAATTTGATAGCCTAACTATGGCCATAACGCGTAGATTAACGCGCAGATCAACGTGCTATTTGTGCGCATTTCATGACAGGATTTCTAGTTTTAACTGTAAAAAGTAAATAAACAAAGTTAAAAAATGACAAGCAGATCTGCTTTACTTGATCTTAAGATCATAAGTAGTTTTGCAGTATTAACTCAGGAGAGCCATAATTTTAATAATGGTGCAGGTCCAGTAAAAGTGAAAGAGTTTTTTGTTTAGGCCCAATTAGCTGAAAGGGTTAAGTGCATTTTAAATCTATCAGAAGAAAAATGTTCAACAAGCAAACATTTTGGGATGGAAGCCGCCGCCAATGCGAAACGCATTATTTGTTAACGGTCACACCCAATAGGGAAAACACACTTGAAACATTGATACCTTAAAGTTATCTATTGCCATCTGAAAACTATATCTAAAATCAGATAATGATCCAATGAAGTTTTTTCTGTAACTTGATGATAAATGGATGAATTCCAGGGAATTTTAAAATCAAACCCTACATTAAGAAATATCGACACAAGGCTTAAAATCTCTGCGAGAATCAGAACGCATTCACGCAAATGATTCTCGCAATAAAAACGATGAGAATCAACATTTATTCTAGCTAAATGTTCATTTGATTCTTGTCATAGATTCTGTCCCCAAGTGCCTAAAGAATGCTACTTATGGTTTGCTCTCTCATAATAAGGTAACACAAGGACTTAGTGGTAGTATTTAGTGGAGTCTTGGCTTTCTGTATATCAAACCGCTGCCTGTGTACTGTAATTCCATCAGCGAGACCATCTAAAGCCTGTAATGTTGGGGCATGTGTTCTACAAGTACACGTAAGAAACGAAACTAGTAGACAATTGTACAGAGATGGGCGCAGTGGCGGCGCTACGGGGAGTGGGGGGGGCATTTGCCCCCCGCCCCCCAAAAAACGAAGCCCCCCCCCCAGTTGCCCCCCCCCCAACCATCTCGCATGCATTTCCATCCACCCTCACACACAAACACATTCAGTCACTCTCTCTCACACACACACACACCCCTCTCTTTTTTAATTCCCAATAATTTCCCATACACACTTAGCCCAAAGCCTCAGGCTAGCTGATGAACACATCCAGGCAGTAGAGATTTAAAGACTCGGATGCAGATACTTATAAGTTATAATTAAGTTATGAGCCAACAAAGGCATGTCTATCCATATCCCTTGTCTAAAAGAATTCATGGATTTCGCATTATGACAGACGGGCATTATCTCCCTTGCACTGTTCAATTATTTGAAGTCTCTCTCTCTCTCTCTCTCTCTCTCTCTCTCTCTCTCTCTCTCTCTCTCTCTCTCACGCACAGACCCACCAGACGCGGATCCAGGATTTTTTGAAAGGAGGACCGCTAATTACCATTACATTTAGTCGAAACTTGGACCCAAAGTCCGTAATATAATTTTTTGGTTTGGTACGTCCACAGGACGTACCAAACCAAAAAAGTATATTACGGACTTTGGGTCCAAGTTTGGACTACCTCATAACAAAGTAATGATATGATCCTTTACGTATTTGCCCCCCTTCATGGGAGTCTGCCCCCCTAGTTGCCCCCCACAAAAAAAATTCTGGCGCCGCCACTGGTTGGGCACGCAGTTTTTCTCCAGGAATTGAGTTACGCTAATGGTGTAGTTGGACAGGGACAAAGGTGCACTTACTCAGCACACTTGCACTTCAAATTTGTTCACAGTACAGTCACGGGACTTCTCGTTTCAACTGTACATAATATGAGAATCAGTCCTTGAAAAGTCTTCCTTATTCTGTGAAGAAAAGCTAACAATCTAAAGAAAACCACAAAGTAGAATAAATAAAATCAAAATCAGAGAGGTTGATTTTCATTCCCATTCGAGTCATCAAAAAGCCATGATTTAAATTGGAAAGGGAATTATTGGAATCTTTTTCCTTAACCGTTTACCCAGCATAACCGCCAAAACCGGCCAACGCTATTCACAAAAATCGTCAATTAATTTTCATTATTTTTTTCATCTTTTGTCTCAAAATCATAGGTTATGCCCCTCGTTGGAACGAGCTTGTCGAGCTCGTTCCAACGAGGGGACATAACCTATGTTTTTGATACAAAAAATGAAAACAATTAGTTATTCAAGGATTTTTTTTTGCGAGTGACGTTTGCTTTCCATGTTAGGTAAAGGGTTAAAAAGTAATGATAATTCTTAAGTATACAGTTTAATCATCCTGGAAAAAAAAGAGCAATAACCCTGGAAGAGACAACCAACTGAGACGAATTAGAAAACACATTTAAAAAATCAAAAGTAGAGCTGTAACTAAACGTGATATATTCCCCCACTTCTAGTTTTCCATGTGATGCTAAAACATACTCCCACAGTACGCGGAGATTGGATTGTAACAAAATCTCCTGTGGAGTGGTGTTGTCACCCAAAGTATCACTTTCAATTTCTGTACAAATGGACAAAAAACACTAGCAATGTTTCAGCCAAGGGAATTAACCCGGAGGTCCATTGGCTGGAAATCCGCTTGTGCGTGTTATGCTTTCAAACAAATTTGCAATTATTGCTTGGGCGAAATCTCCACTCCGTGTGTGATTTGATGATAATTCACTCTACACGTACTGAATATCCCAGGGTTCAAGACATGAAGAAAGTTAAAAAATTTATAGTAATTTATATATTTTTTATACTTACCAATGACCCAGACATAGCTGGTGCTAACTCTTAAAATATAGGGCCAAACACAAATTTTGCCCCCCAATCCCCAAAATTTGCATCTAAAACTAAAGAAAACATGTCCTGAAAGGCCCTCCACACTTCGTCCCTACTGCGCATGCGCAGTGTCAAGGACGTTCCGAAATTGGCGCCATTAATCATTCTAATAACCAGTGCCTGGTAAGCGCTATGTACTCAGCGGGGAGGCAAGAGTTCCCAACTCCTGGGAGGGCCATCCCCGTCTGGGTCATTGGTAAGTATAAAAAATATATAAATTACTATAAATTTTTTAACATTTTTATACTGTACCAATGACCCAGACATAGCTGAATAGTAAAAAGGCTGGAGGGCCAAGGACATAGAGCAAAATGGAATACGCTCAATAAAATAAAATAGAGTCATCCCCTGTAGGGAAAAAGAAGTAATAGGCCTTACATGTATCTTTCTTATTTATGATAAATTAGAAAGATACAACACCTTCCAAAATTGAGCTTCATACATCCATGTACTCTATTAATATCCAATATAATCCTTATACTAATAATTTTTAAAGTAAGCCAATAAATAAAGTAAGTCTAGAGAATAGAGACTCTTATACTCCTAAAAGTGTCTGAGGATTGCATAATCATGTCCGTTGACATATGCAATATTCAAAAGCTATACTTTAAAAACTAAGACTTGAATGAATTTTAAAAACCTAAACTTCTCACTAAACAACCATCCCAATAACAGCTCAGAATTACTAACTCCGGAGGAGGTATCCCCTTCTTTTCATAGTAAAACAGGTGACCCAAGGGAACACCCCCCCCCCTTTTTTTCTTGCCCTGGGTCAAATAGCCCAGAGCGAAGAGGGCAGCCGAACGGAGACACTGCTGAAACAGACAGCCTACCTAGCTATAGTAGCAACTGTTAAGTGAATGACATTCTGAGCAGTAGATAATAGACCTAACAATAGAGGCCTCCAGAAATGGACTCGATATTTCTGAGATAAAATTCATGAATGTGGATGGCTGAGCGCAATGAGCGGCCTTCAAAAATCTATAATAGCGACACTATTAATGTAAGCCCAAGAAGTAGAAGAACTCTTACTTCATGAGCCGAAATCTTAAGCACAACTGCTAAGTCAATGATATACCATAAGCAGTACCGATAGTTAATAGAATCCATTAACAATAAAATGGAGCGTAACGTCCTTCTACTAGACATCAAAGACAGAAGAAGCTTACGCCCTTTGTAATAAACAGATATCTGTTTATAAATACATAAACTGTACCCGGAAAGAGTAAAGGCCTATGCCCATACGAAGACGGAAGGACCTTAAAATAATAGGTTCCGGATAATAGGAGCCTAACTCTTATGCAACAATCCAACCTAACTAGTAACGGAAGTATTGATTCCGAAACTATGAAAGTGAAAATCATCCATCGATAGTGCATGAAACTCACTGACTCTACAGTAAAAGAGAAACCAACAGAATTACTGTCTAAAAGGTCAGAATTTGAAAACTACTGTTTCCAGAGGCTCAAATGATTACTTAGCTAAATAAGAACCGAAGTTAAAATCCGTATAGGAATTTAATCCAAAGATTCTAAGTCTATTTATCAAAAAGTTACTAACTGACTTAGATAAAGAGACAAAAGACTCAATTGTAAACTATCGTAGAGTGCATAGGTATGAGGTAACATAAACCTATAACCTAAATAATAACAGGCTGCAGTAGATCTTGTGAAACAAGTATACTAAAAAAAAGCAATGAGTAGTATGGAGGGATCAACAATATGAACATAATGATCCCTACACCACGACGGAAGAGCCTCCACTTTAGCCGCATAGAATAGCGAAGAAGAGGATCTCCTATAGTAAGAAATCGCCTCCAAAGCTCGTCCAGTACAGTGCTTACAATGCAATACGGACCACACAACGGAATACATGAAGGTTGCGACCTTGCTGGTTGTGATAAAGATGACACGATTTACCCAGTGAAAAAGATCCTCACATAGAGGAAGATTTCACGTTAAGACCCACAGTAGACAAGAGAGTAAATTACTCATGATCTCTGTGAAGATAGAGATGCTATCAACAGAAATGTATTGTGGTTGTTTATCTTAGCAATACCTGCTAAAACAACAGCGCCGGAGGATACGCGTATCCTATCATTCCGTCCTATAGATCAATAGAGCGTTAACAATATTAGCTCAGAGATCTGGACAAGCCAACACATACGTCTGCAATTGATTAGCAAGCTGTGTCATAAATAAATCATCATTGGGCGCTCCCATAGATAGCAAATCTGATTGAATACTTGTTTGTTGAGAGTCCATTCTGACAGCAACAAGCGACCCGTAAGAGAACGGGAGTACGATAAAACAATCAGACGACCCGGAATATGACGGACCAAAACTGAACTTGGTGTACTATAACCAACAGACGGATTCTTTCCATTAAATTGAATAACGGAAACGAAAGAGTGCCTCCCTGGTTCCGGAGATACGCCACTGCTGTCGAATTAAAGGACAGGAATTTGGGCATGCGTTTCTGAATAATGTTCATACAATGACATAAAGCAAGCCTAAAAAACATTATTCCGCGGAAGAAAACTGATTGCTAAAAGACTGCGGAACCCAAAGACCCTGGCACTTCGAATCCGTAGGGATCAGTATTATATCCCAATCTGTTTGACTGGCAACCGTCATAACAGCCACACTCGGGTCCGGCAACTGCGGCGGCACTCTCTGAGTCAACCACCGAATGTTTGCCCCAGTCTGAATCTCTTGTAACACTAGATAGACAAGAGAACGTGTAAATCGAGCAATTCATGGATTGCCGAAAAGTTGCCGTCGAAGAGAAGCTCCTCCGAGAACGAAGCGACTCTGAGAGAGTTCTTAACCTTACTATCCACGCGTGTGGATGTAGCTAGGGCTGCGTCACGTCTAACTAACTCCAATCAGCCACTGAAGGGCGGAGTTATACGTGAACAAACTACTGCCCTCAAAAGAAATTACATTGAGAATAATATCCCGTAAATCTTTTCTTGAAGACGTAATGATAACGCCTCAGTAAGGCGGATTACGTATAATAAAGCGTCTAAGTTAAGTCTACTATACATAATGTCGTTCCCAACATTGAAATTGGAAAAGACATAAACGGCGAAAAAGAATATATGCAGTCTTTAATCACACCGTCTAGACGCATATGAACTCTCGGTATGCCCTGCTCTGCCAAAATAAACTATTTGTATAAATGATAAAATGGCAGAAATGAGCAACGCGGACAAGAAACTAAACTATCATGCTTAGTAGCAGGCTTGTATATATATATATATATAGCGTCGAAAAATAAAACACATGTTGTAATGACAATATTGGATTGCGTCGGTAAGTCAGGGACAATGTCCCTGAACCGATCGAAAAATCCGAGTCCAATGACGCTATAAGTCTCTTATCCAAGATCGCAGCAATGAAGTCCGAAATAATAATCACTGGAAGATAATGCCAGAAGATATGAAAGGCATCTTCCGATACTACTAAAGGGAAAACTCGAAATCTTTCGAATCCCTTTCGCCATCCTGTCGGACCCTATAAAGCGTTCGGTCGTCCGTACCTGATGCAACCGCGGACCGCACCGACCCAGCGCCGTCGGATAATTCCTGATTCGACCGAGAAACTGTCAATTGCTGGGATGCTGCGAAACAACTGTGCTAACTCGGATAGCACGTCCGTCACTGAGGCCTGAGGAGAAGCGGTCTTACGATGCATTGCCGCTGGAAGCTCCGTGATCGTTACCCCGTGCATACTACCAATATGCGAGCGAACGGAGTGTATAGGCCTCGTGTCCCTTGGCTACCGGATGGCGCGACCTATTCGCCGTGGAATCACTGAATGCCGAAACTGATTGGATACTCGAGGTCACGTAGCCAATGTGCGGTCGTGTGCCCTGCTGTGAGGATGAGGAAGCATTAAAGACAGTCTCTCGGACTGTCAATATAACGGAGCGTCCCGACCAACGGACATATGCTCCGAATGTAAAATATCTGAACCACAACATGCGGTCCCCTATGTTGTTGGGCGAGAGAGGGACCTCTCTCGCTCACAGCCCGGACGGACCTGAACAAGCCAGGGGCCGGACTAACAGGCTTCCTCCGATCTGTCCTCAATCTGCCGTCACTGGGTGAGTACTAAAGTAATTAAAGTGCTCGCATCACCCAAATCTCCTTCCTAGACCGCAACGGACGAACCCGGCAGCCGAACCATTCGATGAATGTACGCTACACCGGGTGAGCTAGCGAATGTCACTCCGTAGGCGATAGACATATTCCATGAGCACTTATTGCCGCTAACTCTTCATTAACTATGACGACAGAGGCACACTTTTGAAAGACATCTCCATAACTCTTCGAACAAGAAACCAGAAATGCTTGGTTAGCAAGCATAAAATAATAATATATATAGCGTCGTTCGAAAGTTTGTGTGACATTATTGGACTATGTCGGAACTGAGGGACGATGTCCCTGAACTGAACCAAAAATTTCTAAGTCCACCGACGCTATCAGTTTCTTATCCGGCATCGCAGCATTCTGGTCCGACGAAAGAAGCTGTAGAAGACCAAGTCAGATGACATACACAACAGCATATGTTGTTCCGAAAGGGAAAGCTCGAAATCCTCCGAATCCCTTTCGGTATCCCGTCGGACCGGATGAAACTTTCGGACGTCCGTACCCGCTTCCGCGGAGCGTCCCGACCCAGCATCGTCGGATAAAATATATGCGACAGATTCAATTGATGCCGGGATGCTGCGATAAACTGTGCTATTAAGGAAAGCACGTCCGTTTCCGAGGCATGTGCAGTAGCGGTCTTACGATGCATTGCCGCCGGAAGCTCCGTGTACGTTGACTCCCGCACACTTCCTATGCGAACGTCCGGAGTCTGCAGGCCTCGTGTCCCTGGCTACCGGATGGTGTGACCTGGTCGCCGAAGAATCCTTGATCGGCGAAGCTGGTAATATATCGGCGGTCACGCAGCCAAGGTGCGGTCGTGTGCGCTGACGAGAAGAGGAAGCCTTAGCAGTCTCAGCGGACTGCCTATACAACGGAGCGTCCCGAGCGACGGACGTATGCTCCGCTTGCGACACATTTTGTACCACAACATCTGGGGCCAGATGTTGTTGAACGAGAGAGGGGCCTCTCTCGCTTGCCGTCCGGATGGACCGGAACGAGCTATGAACCGGACTAAAAGGCTTCCTGCGTTCTCCCTCCAATCCGCCGTCACTGGGTGTGCATTAGGTTAATTTATAGTGCTCGCATCACCCCAAAATTCCTTCTAGACCGCAACGGACGAACCCGGCTGCCGAACCATTCGGTGAATGGACGCTACACCGGGCGAGCTAGCGGACGTCAAAGGCCGTCGAACCTACTAGGGTCCTCTTAGGCAATTGGCGTATTTACATGAGCACTTTTCCGCTAGCCCTTCATTAATTGTGACGACGGAGGCACACTGTTGGAAGACATCACAGATACATCACCCTAATCTTGATCGTCTGAAATAGAAATTGATAAAGTAGAGTGACCCTGCGGGGAAAGGACCGGAGTGTCCAAATCCCCAACAACATACCGTGACATACGCTTCCCATATTGTCATCAAAATCATACGATACAGAACAGGAGTTAATGCGAGTACACTGACCACATATAGAATGATAATAAAGTCAGAGGAAGACTTCCTCTTAAAACAATTGATCAATATCCTTTCAATGTGAAAAGAAAACAAGTCCTGGTACTCGCACTAACCCCTGGCAATCAAAATACATAATAATAATATGATCCATTAATATAGAAAAAATAATTGAAATCAAAATATTTTGAAAAAATATTTTTTCAGCACAGCCCAAGTTTCTGAAAAGTAACGTTGAGCCCCAATGGATCCCAAGCCTAAGTGTGGACAAAAATTTTAAAAATATTTCAAACAATTTATTCAACACTTACGAACAATAATAATGTATCTAGTTATGATTAAAATAACATCAAGATATTATTTCTTAGAAATCCCCCCCTCACACAGAGGGCTGTTGTAAATGTAAACAATGAGTGTAAAAACACTAAAATAAGACTCCAGGCACCCAGGCCCGAAATCAGTTACCAAAAATACACTATCTGATGCAAAACAGAGACTTCCAGGGAAGAAACTGCAGAACATCAGATGGTAGATGCAGAACACAACGCCTAACCACCCGTAGGTGAAGACGTAAACATGGGGAAAGAACAGAATTCATTCTGTTATTCAGCTAAAACTCCCAAGAAAATTTAGTAATAATAATTACAAAAATTATGCCAAAAGCATGGGAGAATAGCAAGGGGGAACTTAAAGGACAGGGAGAGAGGAAAACACTTAAAAAACAGTGTAATTAAATAATCAGAATGACAACAAAATGGCTGCTGCCTTGAAAATAGGTAACTTAACATAATTTCATTAAAAAATTTTAAGTTACAGCCCTGATAATATTCTGTCACACATTCTTTTCCTCTCCTCCTTCTCTATCCTCCTTAGAATCACCATTTCACTAATATTTATGTGTCTGGCATCATTTAAACTGAGATTTATAAGCACAAAGATCAGTCAGATGTTAACTGATGAAGGGCCAAACTTAGAATGATTAATGGCGCAAATTTCGGAACGTCCTTGACACTGCGCATGCGCAGTAGGGGCGAAGTGTGGAGGGCCTTTCAGGACATGTTTTCTTTAGTTTTAGATGCAAATTTTGGGGATTGGGGGGCAAAATTTGTGTTTGGCCCTATATTTTACGAGTTAGCACCAGCTATGTCTGGGTCATTGGTACAGTATAAAAATATAAGAAAACACACTTACCAGATGTGTTGTAGCAAAGAACACCTGCGTGGCTATTTGTAAAATGACATGTTCCACTCTCTCCCATTACTGATGACTGGCAGACTTCAAGGCCGGATTCACTTCCGACGCATTGTACCCGGCATAGCACCGTCATTGGAGTCGATGGGCCATAGGGCTGATAAGCAACTCCACCAGCATACCTCAAGTTCTTACAGACAACTGTTGCTGCTAAGTCATCCCAGCTGTCATCCACAGACACACTACCCCAAATACCATTGACCTTCACTTCCACAAAGCCATGATAATTCTCAGATGGAAAATCAAGGTTTAGTTTAGTTTCAAATCCTGAAATGTAACGAATATGAATAATTATAATGCCTCAGGTTCATGTCTTGCTGTCAAATAAAGCCAACACGAAATTAAACCTTTACTTAACATGTGCAACAGATGACACTTGTCACAATAAGTATTAGAGTTCTGAAAATTGTCATTTTGGGGCCTCAGAAACAATCCATATGACGCCTTATTGGAAAAAAAAACTTAATTAAGGGAAATACTCTGTAGCAGTTGCAATGGACCCATTACCCAATGCAGACAATATCAAAATTTATCATATGACTCGTCCGTTTTGTTCACTTAAAAACATTTGATATTTTGCTTTCATATTAATCAGTGATAAATAAAGCCTTCCGTCAATTCCATTGGTCAATTTCAAAACTAGACAATTTGATTGGCTGAAAAAAATAAAACTGGGCCACATTTTCATAATTTGCATAATTAGAGTTGGGAGCTTTTATTGGTCAATTTCAAAACTGGACAATTTGATAGGCTAAACAAAATACAACTGGGTGACATTTGCATAATTTCAGTAGGGAGAATTTACGTTATCTGTCCTATTTAGGGTTGGTTATATTGTATTAATCTTTCACCTACAAGAAAAACGCCATTCATTTTTTTTTATATTTTCACTTTTTGCTTCCAAGACATAGGCGACATAGGTGATGACCCCTCACGTCACGCTCGTTCCAATGAGGGGTCATAACCTATGTTTTGGAAGCAAAAAATGTAAAATTTTAGTTATACGAGGATGTCTGCAACTCAAGTTAGGTGATGGGTTAAAAAGTCTTACTAAGTGGCTAATTTGTGCGTGTGTGTGTCATATGATAAATAGGATATGAAATGAGTGTTTTTCTCATATAATATTTATGAAACTTGTCCGAATTTTCCGTTTGGGCTCGCCCAAACGGAAAATTCTTAGACTCGTTTCATAAATATTATATGAGAAAAACACTCATTCCATATCCTCCATTTATGATTTTAAATATTATTTTTTTTCCACTTTTTCAAAACATTTCAACAAAACCATACCATGTGACAGCTCATTGAAATGAGCTCACTGAGGTGTCAAATGATAGGTTTTACTGGATTTTTTTTAAAGATATTTTTTTTCCTTGTGCTAAATTTGTATATTATGCTGGCGGATGAAACCGATTTGGTAGGTAAAAGGTTTAAGAATCATAAACTTTGTTTCTGATGCAAAAATTAAAAAAAAATATTTGAACGGCTACATTTGTTGGTCAAATATGCATACAGCCATTTTAAAGATGAAAGGTAACACTAAGTAGAATGTTTATTTAATCATATTTGTTTTACAAGAATTGGCGAACAGGTTATGTAACTTATATTAACGCCCCTCCAAGGCTCAATGGTGCAGGTGTGTGAGATGACCTTCGTAGCGGCAACTTCGCGGTCTTGCTCCTCTCGAATACTGAGAAGGAATCTTTAGCCTGCATGGAGTCTCTCTCTCTCTCTCTCTCTCTCTCTTTGTCTGCACAGATGACAACAATTGTGCGTCCTCTCTAGATATGACGATACACTTCGACAACATCTACCCCATAATTGATGCTGGCAGAGAATGTTCGGACAACACTACAATCACTAAAAATAATTTTGATGAAATGCGATACATGCTAGATACACCACACGTCGAATCCATGCTGTGTGCAAGAACCTCATGTGGTAATGCTTGGTAATTATGCCTCTGATTGACATACAGTTGAAACGAGATGTGTTATTACAATATTGCACAATATTTTGAAGTAAAAGTGTGCTGCGTAAGTGCACTTTTGTCCCCATCAAACTGCACCATTAGTGTTATTCAATTGCTGTTGAAAGGCAGCGTGCCCAACTCTGTAAAATTCTCTACTGGTAAATAGAGATCACTAACACCAGGATATATACAGAATATACACATAGTAGCTTGGTGTACCAAATGTTCATCACGAGTGGTGAAGTGGTGTTAACCGCGAGCCTTCGGCGCGCGGTTAACACCACTTCACCACGAGTGGTGAACATTTGGTACACCAAGCTACTTTGGGTATATTTTATTTATACCATGATCGTCAGATTATTAAGAGTCGCTATTAGTTTTTCTCGATTTTACTGAGCACCAGACGTGCATACGAGCGAATCTGTTTTTGTTTACACGAGTATCGGTGGGCGGTACTTCCGCTGTCAATTTTATGGCCGAAACACAATGAAAAAAAGAAACGAAGCCTTTTTCGTTTTAATAACATAATAACATACTATTTCGAGTTATGCATGCTTTATTAACACGAGGCAATGCATGTTTGTTAATTTTTGGCATCTTAAGAGGTAAACCCATTAAAAAAATGTAATAAATAATTGCCACTTCCATTTCACTCTAGCGAGGCGACGTGCGATAAATTTAGACAAGTTTGCATTCAGGTCGACGTCACAAAACGTTAACGGGGATGTAGTTCTACTGGAGGTGTAAGTTTTTACTATTGAAATTCCATCGCTGGCGTGTTCACCACGGTTGGTGTGTAAAGCTAAAATTTTTGTCATAGACTTTTCATATTTAGTAGAATAGGTAATCATGATATAAATGTACATATAATGCCGTTAATAGATATTAAAAATTGATTACAGACATAGAATGAAGAGAGCGAATTACTATTACTACTTAATCGTAGCGCCATACATTTATTATTTATAAAAGTATTTAGAATTGTTCACAACAGCTCAAGAAACACTTGCAAATTTTCATCGCATGGACAGACGGGTGCACCCTGTGTTTATTGTGTTCTGTCATCAGAAATTGTACATAATAATTAAGTGAAAAACCCACCCGTATCGATTTAGTGATAATCAACCCTCCACCAACTGCGGTGTATATATTTTCTTTCTGTTTGATTTGTTCAGTTCGTGATTTCACTAACGACCTTCACAATAAGGCATTATATTTTGCCTCGCACGGCGAAAACGCACCTGAGTATTTCAGACTACGCCATTCTTCTGCAGTAAGGAGCGCATTAACTAACTAGCATGTTCTGCGCTAATTGTGCCAGGACTTCTAGTTTCAACTGAAATGGTGTGGATTAAATGTTTCGACATAGAACAATGCCAAGCCAAAATGTAAAAAAGGCTGCGGAAATGTGATATTTTTCCGTAACTATATCAGTCTCATTCTACTTAAGAGTTTAATCAAGCTTTAAATACAATACAAAATGTAGAGTACTGGGGACAGAAATCAACGACCCACGTTGTAGTTTTTCATGTATTTCGAGAATGCTTTCGGTGCTCAAGAAATAGAGAGTAATCGCTTGACTGGACTGGTTACATGAAATAATTCATGAGAGGTGAGAGACGTTGTACAAACACGAGTGCGCGAATGCGCACGAGTGTTTTACAATATAGTCCCTCGCCTCGAATGAATTATTTGACGTAACCAGTCCAGTCAAGCGTTTACTTTGTTTATTATGTTTCATTATTAACGATAATTATATTATTTAACCATATACCTAACGTAACGGCCAAAAACGGCCAGCTCGTCGAGCTCATTCCAATGAGGGTTCATAACCCATGTTTTTGAGACAAAAAATGAAAATAACAGTTATTCAAGAATTTTTTTTTGCAATTGTCGTTTGCTTTTCATGTTAGGTAAAGGGTAAAAAAAACAAAAAAACAATGAAGTCCACATTACACCCAAGGCAAAGCGTCTTCGTTTGCGTGCACGGATACATGACACAATTGTTGATTGCATAATTCACTTGTGAAGTTATCGTTTATAATCAAACCCGGAAATCCCAGCAGTAAATCACATTTTGGAAAGTAATAAATTGAGGAAAACCTCCAATTCTGGTCGTTCATTTCAGTCAAATGCACTGCATACTCATTTAGTTCTGCAGTATTATATACACCTGGGACTTAAGTAAGCACCCCCTGTTTTTTTTGTTTGCTGTCGTGTTATTAGAAACTGTCATCACTTTCACGCTATCTTTAATATGGCCAAAAGTGATTGTTTGTGGAAAGAATGGTCTATTGGCAAATGAATGACAACACAATGATGCAAATATGCAGTATTTTAATGGCGCTAATTACACATATCTATCACTTATGTTTTTGATGGAAAAATGTTCTCTCGACAAGTATGATACTGGAACGGTCCAGGGTGAAAACATGCCGGTAATAACTGACAAAAAATGGAACTTGTGATGTCTTGAACACAAAAGCAGTGTCTGGAGTCAGTAGCGAGTGCATCCACCACGGATGGCAGCCTGAACCCTCCTCCTAATGCTGCAAGTGAGCTTTCTGATACGGCCCAGAAGCAACTGCTGCAGCTTCCGAATTCTGTACAGGCGAATCCCTTGCTTGCACATGACGTCCCAGAAGACCCAGATATGTTCTAAGGGATTCACATCGGAGCTCATTGCAGGCCAAGGTAGCGTTGTAATAGCGTTGTTCTGAAAGAATGCTCTCACCACATGGGAACGTTGTGGCCATAAGGGGGCGCATTGTCATCCATACGGGGGAGCGGTGGCTCAGTAGGTAGGAGTGCAGGCTGGAAGCCGAGAGGCCCTCTGTTGGAATCCCACCTGCGGCAACCGAGTTGTGTTCTTGGGCAAGACACTTCACCCCAATTGCCCACGTGGGGGCACGGTGGCGTTGTGTACTAAGGCGTACTGCACGTCGATGGTGCACTTGTCTTCAATCAATGCTAACCCTGCGTGTGTGGATTTAGTATGTTGGAGAGCTAACAATTGATCGCCGTTGCTGGGTGTTCTCTCCGGGTACTCCGACTTCCTCCGTCCATAAAACTGTCGTAGTCATGATTAGCCATTGTGTAGAAATATGTGACCTTAAACTCCAATAAATAATTGCCGTCCTTGAATACAGGGCGAGTAGCCAACGGTTGATTGTCAAAATGAGGAACGACAACCGGATTGAGAATGTCCCGGATGAACTGATGACCATTGAGATTCCCACGTACAGTCACATCGTTGGTTTGTTGATGTTTTCGGACAGCTCTGCTGATGCCAGAATAACTGTAGCCAAGTTGCCTTCCAATAACTTTGAATAACATGCCTGTTGTATGCATGCCAACGGTGTGCCATCTTAGTGCCTATGGCGGTGTCATGCTTGCCATGTTAACATTTATTGATAAAAGAATTGACAAATTTGCTTGTTTTATACCCAGCTATTGCATGTGGGTGATAGTGTTTTTGTGACATTCGTAGGTACCATACTGCATGTGGATGAGGGGATGTGTTTGGTGCACGCTATAAACCAGAAACATCATGTTTCCCTAGATGAAACGTCCAGCAAGAAATAGCAATCATTAAAACCTAATAATCAATAACAGCAACTTCACTGTCATCAAACATTTTAAGGGGGTGCTTAATTAGATGCCAGGTGTTGATCGACGGTGTTATAGCCTAATTGTTCACCCAGAGGGGAGATTTGCGGGCAGACTACTTTTGATACATTTGGATATCTCATAGAGACATACTTTAATGCTCCATCTATAGAGATTATGCTCATAATATTTAATCTGCATTGAAAACACCAAGATATTAACACAATTAGTCAAACTACGCAGCGAAAATTGTAAAACTTCAGCTGTGTTAAGTCTTCATTCGCAAAGATAATGCCATCAAGGATTTGGTCAAATCGCCTTTCGTTTGAGTAGCATTTCTTGTGTTGAATCAAAGATAAATAGAGATTATTACCATTACGTGGATGTACAAATATGTATCCGAGTCTCGCTCCGGGTTCTAAGGGCAGATCACGACGAGTCGAAGACTCGTCGTGATCTGCCCTTAGAACCCGGAGCTAGACTAGGATACATATTTTGTACATCTACATAACGGTAATAATCATTTTATCTTACAATATATTGGGGATAAGTCAAGAATGTAGACGAATATATAACGAACTATTTATTCGTACGGATGAACAAAAAGAAAAAAAATGAAACTCACGTGAAAGGAACGTGCTCGTACCCGACCCCCTGATACAAACATCTGTATCAGGGGGTCGGATACACGACAGTTGCGGAGTCAATACATACAAAATAAATGTTGATTGTAAGATAATTAAGGTTTATTGCTATTTTGGGATTAACTCTTTGATTGCTGCTGGTGGATGTTCTTGCACGGATTTGTCTTACCACTGAAATAAGTATAATTTAGGCAAATTTTACCCCTGTCAATTTTGTAAAGTTTTTCACTAATAATTCTTTTAATTAAATTTGGATAGTTTTTTCATCAAATATAGCTTTACAGCAGCCATGGCTAGATTGATAAAAAAAATATTTCGAAAATACTCAGCAGGTGAATAGTTAAATCATCTGGAATATTTCAGTTGGTCAGAAAAGAGAACCAGGATTTCGCCTTTTCGGCCAACTAAAATATTCCGGACAAGTTTATCTAAACATGGGCGGATGACGAGTTAAAGACTAGACTGGTTCCAGGCTATAGCGGTAACCACTTCCTAACATAATTAGACTGACGGCCTGGGAGCTTGGTTGTTATATACCAAGACGGTACAATATGGTGCAAATGATTATTTTGTTTGCCTTTCGTTTGTATCAATGGCATAAGGTGACCAATTACGCATTCAACTACACAAATAGATCGAAGTCCTTAGACAGAAAACCAGAATGTATACATGAATTGTTTGTGGTATTGTTTTGGTATTATTATCTTGCATTCATATACTTGCCCTTATAGACAAATGATCTCTCTGAAAATGATGATAAAACTTTGTGTTCATTTACTTTGTCGATGAAGTGAGGTGATGTAAAGCAATGTGTAAAGAGCCATCAATGCAGGTAAACATTTGAGAACACACAATCATTACTTTTCCTTTCTCCTGCTCCACAAAAAAACAGATCACACAAAAGCTGGGCTGCCTGAAAAAATCTGAGAGGAATCTTTTTCAGACTGACCTAATTTCTAATTGAAATTGTATGACCCGTTTCAAAACATGTATTTCAACAATAAATACTTTTGTGCCTGAATCTCATGTTTGCACTATGTTTAAAAAATATGGGTTTTTTGTTTGTGTTTTGTTGTTGTCGTTGTTGTTGTTGTTGCTGCTATTGTTATAAACTTGCACATTAACGCTAGGGTTCTTTACACTTGCTGGGAAAAATATTTGTGTGCCATACTTCTTTCAGACATGTTGGCTAATACTCATTTCATTACCTCAAATTGTACAAAAAAGCCAATAACACGATGATGACATATCTGTTTTTGAAAACATTTGCAAAAATAAAAGCAGCATGTTCAGGTAGACAAAGACTACAGTTGAAACTAGAGGGCCTGTCATGATTAGCGCAGAAAATGCTCGTTAGTAACTGCGCTCCTTACTGCAGAAGAATGAAGTACCCTGAAATACACATTACGAAAGATAATGCAATACTAGAGAGGTCGGTAGTGAAATCACAAACTAAGCCGATCAAACAGAAAGAAAACGTTGAGGCCACAGTATGTGGAGGGCGGATTACTACTAAATCTCTGTGGTATAGATTTTCCACTTAGTACAGTGCATGGAGCCCATTTAATTGGATATCTCCTAATTGTAGATCCCAGTTAATTGAATATAATTTTCAATCACAAAACCATTTACCATACCTCCAGTACAAATTTGACCTGTTAATTGAATATAGGTTATAGAGTAAACTTCTTTTAATTGAATAAAAAGTCTTGTAACCTGTCAAGAAATTACCCTGACTCTCCCCAGTTTTCCTTTGTTTATAAACCTATTTGGCCTCAGTACATCTAGTACAGGCATTTAATCTATTATATCTTGTTTGACAGAGCCCTTAGAGCTCTGTCAAACAAGATATAATAGAATAAATGCTACGTTTATCTCTAGAATACAGAAAAGTGACACAATCCCTGTTATTTAAATACTCCTGTTAATTGAATAATTTTCATTGGCAAAGTGGCTATTCAATTAACAGGGTTCCACTGTACTTATTTACAATTTCTGAGGACAAAACTCAAGAAGTATTTGTTCTGTTATGAACATTTATAAATACTTTTCAGGTGGGGAATATGTGACGCTGCGATTAACCCCCTGAACACTGATGTCAAAATATCTAAAGTTCAAGGTGCAAATTTTTTCCCATACTGCAACTAGAAATGTAACCAATTCAATCTTGTTTGACAGACGCATTGAGCTCTGTCAAACAAGATTGAATTGGTTAAATTCCCAGTTGCATTATGGGAAAAATGGCTACTTGAAATTTGGATATTTTGACATCAGAGTGAAGGGAGTTAAGTAGTAATCCACTCTCTTCGTTCTGCATGTGCAGTAGAATTTTAATATATATTTACGTCATTACATGTATCTCAGTAGAGGTTAGGAATGATGTAATGATCTCTGTTTACTGGTATAGAGTTGTACAAAGTTGGGCACGCTGTTTTTCTACAGAAATTGAGTCACGCGAGTGGATCAGTTTGATACAGCAAAGGTTCACTTACTCAGCGTGATATTACTTCAAAATAGTGCTCAATACATTGACAGAACTTCTAATTTCAACTGTATTAAATTACTTAGAAGTTTTATGGTGTTTTGTTTAGGCTGTCACGATTCATCGATTAATCGATTGTCGATCGGGGCGCGGTGGCTCAGTTGGTAGAGGTGCAGGCTGCAAGCCGAGAGGTCCTCGGTTCGAATCCCACCTGCGGCAACCGCGTTGTGTCCTTGGGCAAGACACTTCACCCCGGTTGCCTAAATGGGGGCACGATGGCGCTGTGTACTGAGGCGTACTGCACGTCGATGGTGCACATGTCTTCAACCAATCTAACCCTGCCTATGCTGCGGTGCAGAGTTCAGAGTTACGATGTTGGAGAGCTGACAGCTGCTCGTCGTTGCTCGGTGGTTCTCTCCGGGTACTCCGGCTTCCTCCACCCGTAAAACTGTCACGGTCACGATTAGCCATTGTGCATAAGTATGTGACCTTAAAAACACCAATAAATGATTGTCGATCGGTCATGCCGAAATCGATTAGTATTTTTCGTCGTCGAAGAATCGGTAAATTTTGCCCCGTTCTAGACGTTTAATAATTAAAAAAAATTGGATGAAAAAACTATTGTTTCTAAAGGTAAAAGGTCAAGAGCATCGACATTAAACCTTGTCTTTTAGGTAAAAGGTCAAGAGCATCGACATTAAACCTTGTCTTTTAGGTACACAAAGCTTTGGAGTTCTGAACTGTTGAACCGTCAGTGTAATAATCAAAACCTGTTGCCAGTTGCGAACTTGCAAAGTTCGCAACTGACGACCGGTCTTGATTATTACACTGACGGATCAAAAGTTCGGTCTTGATGATTAGACCGACGGTTCAAAAGTTCAGAACATCAAGCTTTGAATGTACCTAAAAGGGGATCGCCTTCGTTGTTTACTTAAGGAAGGTCACCTGACTTGAACTTCATTTTTAGCTACTTCTAGGTACGATTATTATCGATTATTTCTGACGATTAATCGATTCCTAAATTAAAAAATCGTGACAGCTCTAGTTTTGTTATCTTTTTCATATGGTGTTTTTTTTTTATTTCAAATGTTTTAACCTTCTCCATACCGATGCCAAAAATAAACAAAATCAATCATATCCTTCTCACACAATAGTTTGTATTCAACAGATACAATCTTCCTTTTACAAAATTCACTGATCTTTGTGACACAAGATTGAATTGGTTAACATTTAGTTGCATTTTGGGAAAAATTCGCAAGTGGCCGTTCTGATTTTCCGACATTGATGAGGGGAAGGCTAAAGTTTGTTAAAAATGATATTTCCATACTTTGTCAATATCCTTCAATTCTTTTCAAAATCTGTTTCAGACCAGAAATGCTGTGAAGAGGACCAATTGTGGGTGGGGCAGTAAACTGAGTTTGCGCCGACTGCCTTGACTGTAGTCCCGACTGAACAAATATTCCAAATACAGTTAAAACTAGAAGTCCTGTCAAGAACTGTGCGCTAATCTAGGCTTAATTGCGCGTAGGAATTGCCATATCGAATGGCATCAAAGCACGGCAGGTTCTCCTTCTTACCCATAGCAAACACAAGCAATTTTCCTGCCAATGGACCTCCGGGTTACCCGGAGGTCCATTGGCTGAAACTTTGCTTGTGCACAGGCCGTATGTGCAGCATTTGATAGCCTTACCATCGTCATAACGCGTAGATTAACGCGCAAATCGACGTGCTATTTGTGCGCATTTCAGGACAGGACTTCTAGTTTTAACTGAAGGTATGCCTTCTTGGAAGGCATGTCTTGATGATGTAGTTGGAAGTTTTGTCAAATGGGAATAAAGGTCGATAATTATCAGTAAATTTGTGGAAAACATATCGTCGGCTGAGTGCTAGAATGTTCTATGTCCCATGAGGGGACATAGAACATTCTAGCATTCAGGCGACGATATGTTACACACGTGACGTGTGAGCTTCCTAACAATTCAATTCACACGTATCATACTCATAACTGATCGTGCTGGGACCTTAACATCCCCACAAGCCACAAACCTCTATCTGCATGAGGCCGACTCTGTGTGTGTTAGGGATATTCTGGGTACATTGGGAAACGGGCTGGGGCCTCTGGATTTGGGAAACAATTGAATCGTGAAGGTCAAAGTATGGAAAATAAATTTCTATATGGGTTTTTCGAAGTCAATACAAATAAGTTTGATTGATATTTGTTGTCTTGATGTATAATATGTCATGCTGTTATGAATAGATATGAATTTCAGACGAACAATTTGTTGTTTTGTTTAGCAGAAATATTTAATTATTAGACATGGACTAAGCGTAAACTTCAATGGTTTAGGTCAGGGGACTGTGAATTTTAAGGCTGTAATTGGGAATAAATAAGGCTGATTTGGCATTGGGAAAATGGACTTTTTCGGTCCCTGGTGCAGGCTTTGATTATTCCAGTGTGTGACAAAGTCAAAAAGGCAAATCCCGTTTTTTTCAGATGTTCTAGTTGCAGGGCTCAAAATAAGCGGTGTCGCGTCGCTTTTTGCTATGCAAAACTTGCAAAAAGCTACACAATGTTAAATTATGTATAGCATTTTGCGATACAAGATAATCAACTGCAGCCTATGAGGCTGCAGTTGATTATCTTGAATCGCAAAATGTAAATGAAAATTTGCAAACAAATTTGAAAACTAGTTCACTGATGCTTTACTTCTGATTGTGGAACATTCCAGGCATAACTCAGATTAACTCTCCATCAAGCATCATTAGCAACTTCATATGTAAGATGAGTTCTGTTGGTTTAAATACTTCCTGTTTTTACAACATTTTGCATAAAATGCCCATTAAAAATAACTACAAGCCCATCAAATTAAAAATCCCAACTTCCATTTTGAGAACTATATTAAACAACCAAGACGCCATTTATAACAGTATACAAGTCCATGCAACCCTTAAAGGCAGTTCAGTTAAAAAAACATAGTAAATGTTTCATGTGTTGCAGATCATTTGGAAATGCCCAGAAATGGATGAAACTGTTCTATCTACTTAGAAGAATTCAATATAAAACAGCATAACATAACTTTGGTATACAAACATAGCTATGTAATTTTTACAAAATGTTATTCATTTTTTGGAAATGAGTAGCATTTTGCTACGCAAAGAAAAAAGTTATTTTGAGCACTGTCTAGTTGTATAGAGATCGGGTGGCGGGGTGGGCGGGGGGGGGGGGGGGCGTATTCTACACATAAACTGAAGGAACTGATACGACATTGACGGTTGAAAGTTTGCAAACCTCAAACAAATAATTTACATTCCCCCACTTACCTGTATCAATAATAGTTATTGAACTGCAAAACACGGAAACATATTTTGATGAGAGACAATCTCTTCCATAAGTCAGGGTACATCTCCGGAAATCAGTTTCACTTCCATCACAAACTGCAGAACTGACGCCAAGTGCTTCATGCAGTGTTCCAAAGACTGAGCCTGATATACTTCGTCCATCATGAAAGCCCAAACTTCTGCAGACCACTTGTGCCTCATTTATCGAGAATCCCGAATCACACACTGTGGACCACTGGCCGGATACATAAACCTCCACAGCTCCAACTGTCTTATTAAACCCACTATGAAGTCGAACTGTGTTGAAAGAAAACAATCATATCAATAGAACATCATTATGGAATCCCATTGCAGTAAGATCATTTTATATCGATACAGGTTAACCTGTATATTTAGTTAAGTGATTACTTATTTATTTTGGTCACCACCATTTGTTAAAATGTGTTTAGACTGTTATAATTTATGGGAGAGCTCCTATAAGCACTCTCCCATATTTATAACAAAGGGAATCCATAAAGATTAAATAATATCACTTCAAAGATGATATGAAACATAGTACTGAAATGGTTAACCGCATAACCGGTCTGAAACCGGTTACCTACCTAACCGATTAAAAAAAACGTCACCTGGTTATCCGAAATATCGATAGAGATCGCCATTCCACGGTTAAAACGTAGTAAATTTGCCGCTTCTCTTTTGGGATAGATTACACCTCAAAACAGCGCTGTATATATTGAGAAATAATCGACTTTGGCGTTCAAGACTTCGTTAATGATCGGCAATTTCCGTGAGAACTGAGTAACCGTAGAAACTATTCCGTATTATGTATACAAACGAACGTTGTCGAGTACTCGACAACGTTCGTTTGTATACACGCTACAGAATAGCTTCTGGGAATACTGCTTTCCAATTCCTGTAGTTTTGATCCCAGATGCGGTGAAATAATGGCTACGGTTAACCGGATATTATCCGCTTATAGCTCTCGGTTAGTCGGTTGTGAAAATGAGCCAACCGTTTCAGCCCTAATGAAGCATATTCACTGGACATGATGCCTTTCAATTTCGGTTTCAGCATTTGAAAGTAGAGCTAAAATTTGGGCCTTCGGGACGCACCTTAAAGGAGAACAAGGTGCCTGAATAAAACAACAGGTTCGTACCGGTCTGGTCCAGAGCTGCTTAAATTCATACATATATTACCACCAGCCCGACCATGTAAGCAGGCTGTTCCCCATTCCACCACCTGGAGATCTGCCCTATCTAGTAGGATATAGACAAATGAGATTCTAAGGATCCCCTAACCCCCTGGGAATGAGTTGGATAAAAAATTAATTTTGATTCACAATGAGGCAGTTGAGGCATAAATGCTATTTCTATAGTTGGACCAGATCTCTTTGTCTTGTAGTAGATCGGTTGTTTCGTATGCTAGAGGTCACTTGATTGCGCCTCAGCTCAAACACTTCTCTCTCTCTGTCTCTTACATCGCGGGTCCATCCTGTTCTCACCAGTTGAACAAGCATTGTGGATGCTGTGGTGAAGCAGTGCAGGTATTTCAACCACTCAGAGAACTAATCTGAGGTGAGATTCACAGTAGGTAAATCTCATAGAATGTGAGATTGGTGTAGCGGCGGTTGTAGTACAAAGGCCATTTACCAACACATCTCTAAGGCTTGTGATAAATTGGTCACTTTGTGTGCAAGAGCTCGACGGTTAAATATTTGGCTCCTACACATTTCTCTTGATGTGTTACACACTATATATTTATTTATTTATCCCATATGTTTTTCTATTGTCTCTGTGGCAAAAACAAAAAAAAAAACAACTGGTCAGTGTCATGCATAAAAATTGCCATTTAAAGTTTAATCTTTTTTATACCCTTGCTTCAAACACAGAGCTTATGATCAATTACTGAAACAAACTCTTTGAGCCAAGCTGAATATGAGAGATCAAAATTTTGACGGAAAAAAGGAATTTTGTTGATGATTCAAGTATGTTTTGCAGATAATGCCAACTACAGTACGTGGAAAGTGGATTGTAACGAGGAGGTGTGTGTGTGGGGGGGGGGGGGAGGGCGGTGGAGTTATCACCCAAAGTATCACTTTCAAATTATGTACACATAGGCAAAGAACACAAGCAATGTTTCAACCAATGGACCTCCGAGTTCAACCCGGAGGTCCATTGGTTGAAACATCGCTTGTACTTGTTATGCTTTGCGACAAATTTGCAATTATTGCTTGTGTGGAATCTCCACTCTGCCAGTGATTTAGCGATAATACACCCTTCACGTACTGTATGCATATTGGGGTAAACGGTTCTTGACAATTTTAAACTTTTGAACCCAAGTGGCCATTTTTCTATTCTAGGATAGTGATAAAACCTGGATTCATAAAGTAGATGGTATCTCTATGAATTTGCATGAAAGACCAAACACTATTTTAAACCTGCTGCCTGTCTGCACATTCAAAATATTATTTGGAATGCCCGCATGTAACGATTTTGAACTCCTCCAGTTGATGACATTGAACTGGGATGCAAGATACCAGCAGGGTTCCAGGGTTCAAAGAGGTAAATACCATGCAGAAAATTTTGCCTATTATCATATGAATTTGTCTATAGAAAATTTAAAATTAAGTTTGATTACATTTGTGTTTCAGCTGAATGACTGTAGTGATCATTAAACTCTTCTACTAGGGTTAAATGTATATCAAAAGCATGTGTCAGCCAAAAATAGCTAAACTAATCCTAACCCAACCTCTCCTCAATACAAACTGGTATAGGGAGAGTAATCGTCTGTGTTGTTGTTCACATTTGGTTCTTTTCTCAAATACGTTTACAGGTTACAAAACAAGGTTTACAAAACCAAATTGAGTGATAAAAAGGGTGGACCATGAAATTAGTTTTCAGCATGAATCTGGAGCATTTGCTTTAGTCTCGCAGCTCCGGGAATTAGCGGCGACATTCGGCTATGTCATCACATAGGAAAATTGCGGCGGCATTTTTGTGCCATCGTAAAAAATGTCCAACTTCGGGTCACCAACTGCATGTATTTGTTGAAAAAGTGTATATCCATCATTCGAATGTACACTGTCAATATAGAATTGTTTGTCCGTGCATTTGAGCAGCTTAATACCCAAATTATCAATAGAAAATCAATATCCGTGGAAGAGCGAACCATAGCCACTCTGTTGAGTTATGTTACCACCGAAAATGGTAAGTTGTTAAGTTAAATTACCTGTTATGTTAAGCTTACACAGTCTCTAAAACTGCTTCAAATTTGGAATTTCACCGGGTAAATATTTCATTGATAAATTACATATAATATTCATACTATAGTTTTGCGATTGGCGGCAGTACCAGAGATGACTAATCAAAGTGTACAGAGCAGAAACTTGTCAAATAAAACATGGCCTGTAAATCTGTAATTCTCTATATGGTATTAAACCCCGCGGAGAAAATACAGCAGCAAAAACTAGGTGACGGCAATTTGGTACCATTGCTAAAACTAGTTGATTCGAAGGACCTGCCTTACAAAACACAAATTTGGACTTTCTAAAGAATTTTCCACAAAAAATAGGCCTCCACTTCAAACTTTGAATGAATAAATACTATAGTTTATTTTTTTTTCAAAGCATCTTACCACAACAAAATACTCTTATCAGTAATCTATCAGTGATCTCTGTGAAGCTGGTGTTTGATCAGTTTTATGATATTTCAAGACAGGTCTATTGTGCTCAGCATGACTGAGATGAGACAAATAACTACTTGATTTATTTCTAGTAAATTCATGACAGGAGGTGAATATTTATAACAGTGGAGCAAACTTTATTGGATATCTCTTAACTGTATAAACCCGTTTGTTGCATATAATTGCCAAACACCAAACTATATACCATACCCTCAATAACCATTTGACCTAGTTGTTACATGTAATTGCATGTAGGTTCAGCATCGGCGAGCGGGTGGGGTCCCGCGGTAGTAACCACGGGGCCGGAACTTTGGGGGCCCGAGTTAGTCCCAGGAGTCAGGCCTGGTTCCCCCAAAGTTCAGACTCCTGTGCCAAGCCTGGGCCCCCGATCCCCGAGCGAGAATCAGCATGATAACTTGACCGGCTGTCGTATTGGAATATTCAGGGAATATTCTTTCTCAAATGTCGTCTGCTGTTCATATTGGAGAACCAGAAATATAGCAGAAGATGATAAAGTCAGTTCTACTTCCAAAACTAACTCGCCAACAATGTTATGACGTTGACATTCACTTCTGACATCATGCATTATTAACGTGTTCTGAATGGGTGTCATCCCGATTGTCCCACTTTCTAATTTTAGGAGGTAAAGAGAGTGGGACAGTCGGGATTTTGTTAATTGGGTGGGTCTCTTGAGTGTGCCAAAAATGTGCATTTCCAATTTGTGCAATTTTTTGAATTTTTTAAAAATATATCAATACAGTACGTGGAGAGTGTATTATCACTAAACCACCCGCAGAGTGGAGATTCCACCCGTGCAATAATTGCAAATTTGTCGCAAAGCACAACCAGCACCAGCAAAATTTCAGCCAATGGACCTCCGGGTTTAACCCGGAGGTCCATTGACTGAAACATTGCTTGTGTTTTTTGTCGATATGAACAAAATTTGAAAGTTATAGCTTGGGTGATAACTCCACTCCGCGGGAGATTTCGCTACAATCCACTCTCCACGTACTGTATATCAGCTAATATATACCATCATTTGTCTTTCAAACCTTAAAGATGATGTTGTACATCACACTCTTAATATAAATACAACATCAGGAGGCTTTATATGTGAGAATATTGGGCTTAATCTGGGAAAATGTCACACGCTAGTAGGGGGTGGGTGTCTTGTTCGAAATGTAGAAAATGTGCAGACAATATTTTGGGAACAATTCAAATGAAAATTTGTTCCCTTATATGTACACCTGCTCTGGCCGAGCCTGATAATGAACAGCTTGTCATTTGTAGATTGGGGCCCACAACAGCCCACAGAGGTTTAAATTGGTGGTACCAGTTTAAGAACATTATGAAAAAACCCCCAAAGACAGCTGTGCCTACTAAGTTTATAAGTTTATTTTGGATTTTAATGGAGGAGTGGGGGGTGGGTGTCTGAGAACGGTAGTAGAAAATTTGCACGTAGTGGGTGGGTGGGTGTAAAAAGGAGCCGAATAAAAAATAGGACGTCACATCTTGCAAATTTTTAGTGCCCCCCCCCCACCCCTGGCTAGATCAAACATTTTCTCTTATAGTTTGTTTCACGATTTTTGCTGTTTGATTGGTGAACGGAACAAGAAGCTGTTTTTTGTTATACAGCATCGATAAACTATACTAAGTATTTTTGTTCATCAAAACACTGACCAATTACAAAATATTTATGTACATCAAAAACAGTGACTTATTCAATTTAAATACATGTTGAAAGCAGACGCATATTCTGTAATGTTTGTTTCGTGATTCAACAACCTCTCCCCCCCCCCCCCCCCCCCTGAGTTCCAATGTGTTCTATGTGCCAGTAGGCACATAGAACACATTGGAACTCAGGGTACGCTCTGTTTCAGGATCTGTAGTCTACCATCAATGTTTCGACGTTGACATTCACTTCTGACCGTGTGCTGAATGATATTTCAGTAATGATCTGTTTGATGATGATCATTTAGGAGTATATTACGTAACATGATACTATTAATTAAATTCTTGCATAGCATACCTTTAAGTGAACGGGTTGGCTCGGTAGTAATGTGTACAAGTATGCAATTAACACGTCAAATCTGTATTTAAGGTGCTTTTATGATTCAGAGTCATATTCAACTAATGGGACTTTTCAGGTGGATGAAACAGTGAAGGCAACTTAATTGAATATATTTTAATTGAATAACCCTATTAACTGTATATCAAACTCATTACTATATCTCCAATACAAATTTGACATGGTTTTGCATTTATCTATTGACTAAAGTGATTTTTTTGATTTGATTGGTTGATAGATACGTGGTATGAGACCATATTCATTGAAACCCACGATACGTCCGCCCAGCCACCGACAAATTTCCCATACCCAGTGGAAGCCTCGTTTCGAAATCTACAAATTGTCCATATCCCGTAGAAGACGCGTTCATCGAAATCAAATTACCAATAACTGGAAGGCGGAAGTAAAATCGTCATTCCTGTTTTACAGTGTACATGTATTATATTTATCTCATGCTGTGTGTGTTCACACATGAAATAGATTGTACTTCTAAAACGGAAAGTCAATAGATAAATTTGTTTCCCCGTGTCTGATCACGTGAAATAGATTGTACTTCTAAACCGGAAAGTCAATAGATAAATTTGTTACCCCGTGTCTGATCACGTGGTACAGGTTTTTACCTACCCGAAGCCAGCCGCATCCCACTCGGCCTTTCGGCCTCATGGGATACGGCTGGCTTCGGGTAGGTAAAAACTCATACCACGTGATCAGACACGGGGTAACTAATAGTACGCCATTGTGTAAATTCCTGTTAATTGAACAATATGTGATTTATCGTAGAGTTGAACTGCTTCGAAATTCACCTTTTTACAGACCTATTTGTCCTCAGTATATATTGGTATTTAATGTAATATAACATTGCTTGAAAGATTTCCACTGTTCAACAAGATACTTAAGGAATAGTGCATGGCTTGGAGCTGACAACGCCCATATGGTGCCCAGTGAGGTGGTGTAGTTCCCGCCGCGAAGCGGAGGGAACTACATCACCTCACTGGGCACTATATGGGCGTAGTCAACGACAAGACATGCACTAATCCTTATATTATATCGAACACCCATCAAGAAAAACATCTGTCCGATTTGTTAATCTATTACCAAGGTAGCAGCCCTACCAACCAGCGTAATATAGAAAAAAATACCATGTAGTTTTTAAAATACATTTTCTTCTTCCAAAACACGGCTAACTTGGATTATTGATATGAGCAGAAGACAGATTTTGAATCGGTCGGCAAGGATAAACAAAACATTTCCCCCAAACGGAACTGTGTATTCTAGAATCGCGCAACTCGCGAATGAAAACTAAAAGTTTCGAAATTTGACAACGTAGTTTGATAATTTCCACACATTTGTCACACATATACATTACCGAATGGGTCAGCACGGGATACAAACTCAGAAGATTCAAATGAATTGCATTATTTATTCGTTTACTGCCCAAAACATACAATTAAATAGCGAAATAGTATGAGCGGAGCGTTCTCATGAAAGTTGGACCCAAGTGTGGATCATTCTCTTCGAAATGAGATATGTTTCATCTTCTCAAGGAATAAAATGAGCGCCTTGAAAAATGTGACTTCAACAATGGAAAAGCGATACATTTTTCCACAAAGATTTCTTTCCGGGTCGTTTTGTGGATGTTGTGCCTCTGTGAATCGATTTTTAAATTTAGCCTGATCAGTTTTATTCGCCCAGTATGAAAAGAAAACTGATATAGTAGTGTGCTAAAAATAGAAAACGTGTAGTGCCTGGGTGTAGTGCCTGATCAGTTCTGTGGATGCAAACTACGCGAAATAGTGTATCATCTTTCAGCCAATCAGAATGCAAGGAAGTCACGTGAGATATAATACAATTGAATAAATGCTATGTGTCTAACTAAAAATTAAGAAAATGATCAACTTCCTATTAATTGAATACTCCTGTTAATTGAAAACGTTTGGCTGGCAAACTGGCTTTTCAGCAACATAGTTCGATTGTATCCAGTTGGGTGTGGCAACCTGTATTCATAAGCTTTGCTTCCGAAACATAGCTTATGATCCGCCTCATGGGAGTGAGGTATGCTTTAAAAGGAGATCATCCTTTTGCACTCAATATAATATTTTGGAAGATATAAACTATTGAGTATTGTGAAGTTCATAGAAGTTAATCACCACTAAAACACTAACGGAGTGGAATTTCCTCCAACACAATTACTCATTCTGTAAAAACACAGTGGAACATATTCAGGTAATAGACCACTGGCTTGATTTTGGAGATGCATTAGCTGAAGTGTTGCACTTTTACTGCACTTATAATATAATGTGATCTTTTTTTGAGTGCAAACATAACTGAAAGGGTATTTTAATGGTTGGGGGCGCTCAGTAGGTAGAGGTGGAGGCTGCAAGGCGAGAGGTCCTCGGTTCGAATCTCACCTGCGGCAACCGCGTTGTGTTCTTGGGCAAGACACTTCACCCCCATTGCCCACGTGGGGGCACGGTGGCGTTGTGTACTAAGGCGTACTGCACGTCGATGGTGCACTTTCCTTCAACCAATGCTAACCCTGCTTGTGTAGAGTTAGTATGTTGGGGAGCTGACAGTTGCTAGTCGTTGCTCGGTGGTTCTCTCCGGGTACTCCGGCTTCCTCAACCCGTAAAACTGTCGCGGTAATGCTTAGCCATTGTGCAGAAATTTGTGACCCCAAACACAAATAAATAAATAATAAATTTTTATGGTTATCCACTGTCCACATAACATCGATACTGAAACTGACATCTGAACGTAGACTCTCATTTGGTAAAACTTGAATCCTTTACATAGCTTACATTTCAGCATTATTCACCAAAAATTGTCATTCAAACTTTATTATTTTGAAACATTTTCAATCCCAAAAAGTAGTTTATGACACTCTGACTGGGCTCACTCAAATGGCGGAGGCCATACAATTGAAGATAGATATCCTGTCACAATTAGCGCAAAAATGCTGGTCAGTTAATGCGCTCCTTACTGCAGAAAAGTGAAGTAGTCTGAAATACGCAACGGCGTTTGTGTTTATAAATACCTTTCGCCCTGTTATATACTTTTCGAATGGGGAATGTATGGCACTATGATTGAGTAGTAATCCACCCCTTCTTTTTGTGTATTCCGTCGAATTTACGAACCATAAAACAGAAAAAACGCACAGCTGAAATGTGCATCATATTAACCCTTTACCCAACGTAACGGCTAAAACCGACCAGCGCTATTCACAAAAATCACCATTCAATTTTCATTATTTTTTTCACTTTGTGTCTCAAAACCATAGCTTATGACCCCTCATTGGAACGAGCTCGGTGAGCTCGTTCCAATGAGGGTTCATAAGCTATGGTTTTGACGCAAAAAGTAAAAAAAGTTAGTCATTCAGGAATTTTATTTGCAAGTGTTGTCTGATTTTTATGTTAGGTAAAGGATTAATCAATACAAATAATAAGTTTACCATGTTCGGTACAAAATAATAATGCATCTCGACGATGACTTTGACAGCCCCACCAGCCTCCTTGCCTGACTTCATTATTAAACCCTTGATGTGGGCACTGGTGTAGTGAGGATTCACTTCCTTTGCACTGGAGATAGCTCAGCCATACTGGACCACTGCCTTCACCATAATGTGCTGGTGGCAAAGCGTAACCACCAGAGAAATTCAGTTGCCGACATAACACGTCTGCTTCTCTGTTGTCAAAGTATAGACTACACACTGTTCCCCACACTCCTCCAAGAGCCAGCTCAACACGACCATAATTATCACCACCTCCTGCCAATCGATACTGGATACCTGTTTGAAAATAATGTAAATCGTCGATCATTCTCTCTTCAATATGAAGTATTGAACACATAGAAACTCATTTTCGGAATGACAAAATTAAATAACGTCCGTTCGTTCTACTGTAGCAGTAAACCCCGAGGATATAGTTCAGATTAAGCTCCAACCCCAGTAGAAAGGTACCCCAACATACAACATCAATGTAAATTTGCAAGTTACTTTCTAAATTCCTTGGCAGTTGTTTTTAGGTCGAAAGCTGTTGCCCATAAACCATTGTTTTAGAAAGGTTCTACAGAACAGTCCAATGACCTTGGACGTTGTAGATGCCCACTACAAAATTGATAGGGTTCTTCTCTTTCCATATGTATGTTATGAGCCAGAAACCATAAATGTCATTTTTTGTAACACAGACCTGGACTGCCAACTAACAAACCTAAAGATCAACAGGATTATTTTGCATTCATGAGGTTATCTACCCTGTAAGTTTGGTGGATCTGCGTTTTGTGGAAAAATTATTTCAGGAAACCAATTTTTGACCAAGTTCTATTTATAGTGACAGTCTCATGACTTTCATGCTCTATTTATACTAAAAGGCCTTTCAACCTTATGGAGAGGATAGGAGCAACGTGTGGCATATAAAACAAAACATATAAAACAAATATTCTATTGGTTAATATCCACGTTTTGACGGACTACTATCAAAACAAATGTCATCATGCAGAAACTGAAAGGCGCGATTTTTAGTAACAGTGACCTTGGTCTATGGTTTACAAACCTGTACATCTTGTCCTTTCAGGGTGTCATGGCAACCCGGCTCAACGGAGTATTTTCGGGTTCGTAGTTAAAGCTAAATTAAATGGTGTTCGAACGAGGAACAGGCATATTTTCATGTTGGAATGTTGGAAGAAATCGATTGTGAATCCGCTGGTGCAGATAACTTTGAGTTTTTGGAGTGTTATTTAAACAGAAAACACACGGGAAAAATTGAGGTGGACGGGGGACGCTGATTTCAAAATTTCTGTTAACGTTACGTCATTGATGCTGAAAGTTTCCAGCTGAAAATCGATGATTGATAACGAGTCTCAAATTTTTGTGTTTTGGCGCGTCATTGGTGTGGAAAATACCGGATTTGAAGATCGTCAGAAAGATATATTTACTATTGTGCTTGACATTCCAAACCGAAAGTTGACTACGCCGTTCAGTAAATTTAAAAGGACTGGAGTGGAACCGGAGAGTCAGTGTACTGAAGGCGATTCAAGTTCAGCTCACGCGACTATAACACCGGCTTTACGAAGGCTGTTTAAAATATGTACCGACTGAGTTAAAAGCAGTATCGGAGCATCAGTCTATTATCTGCTACATGGAGACTGTTTAAAATGTGCACCGACCGAAATATATCTGTTACGTGGACTGTTTAATATGTCTACCGACTAAATATTTCGAAGTATCGGAGCATCAGTCTAATATATTCCATAGCAATTGTGCGACTGGACAAGTTGGCAGAACCTTGCGTGCCTTGGAAAACAGAACTAATGTTATTACCTGCACAGCCAAAACAATGGCTTCCAATCTTCAAACTTCATTCACTCATTTAAAAAATTATTGGAAAATTCAAGTTGAAAAGATTTGAATGTGGTGGAATCCGTGGTGACAGATGAGAGAGTTAGGAACTTTCAGTGGGACAAAATGTCCAAAAACCTTGTTTATCAGAACAGTCTCAGCTTACCTCTTCTCCTGATGGATGCTTTAAATTCTTTGAAATGAGCTTTGCAAACCACGCATTTTTTTGTGGCAAACCAGAAATTCAAATCACAAGACCCAGCAAAAACGGCCGAAAGGAAGTATTGTGTTTAATAGTTCCCTCTATGGACTGTTGGCACATAGACTATCCGGCAAACGGGCGAGTAGGTTGTATTCTCGTTGTTATGTTCCTCCCCTATTGACTCGTCCACCGGGCGAGTCAATAGGGGGGGAACATAACAATGCGAATATTGACTCGTCCACCGGACGAGTCAATAAGGGAGGAAATGTGGCAATGAGAATACAACCAGATTTGATGAACTTTAATAATTATCTGTTACCCTAATTGATGTTGTTAATTTTTTTTTTCTAATGCAATAGGCTTAGCAACTGATCGTTAAACTGATGTTTATGGATGCAGTAGCTGAGTGCCTAACGCGTTGCGCTCAGAGCCCAAGGTTTGCGAATCCGTAGTCGAATCGGGGAAACATAAAGTAATGCAATGCCGGCGTGGATTCAGTCCTATACTGCTCCTCCATAGTGCCATGTTCGGGGATGGTGCTATGCTCGTCCTATTACGTGAAGACGTAAATGGCTGCCCCGTGTGCAGCAATATCTGTGCACGTTAAAGAAATCCCCCCCCCCCTGACTATAGTAGTCATTACCTGTAAAAGACGACCGTTATGAGTCAATCAGAGTGCTCCGAAAAAGTGAACGGAGGAATCAGAACTGGGAAGCACATTGTTAATGAATCTACCGGAATAAAACTGATGTGAACTGCAGCACTGGTCCACACGAAATATACCTGAGATGACTCTGACGACGTGGGATTAACACATGGTGCTGCGACAAATTAACGGAGGAATTTTCTAACATAAAATATCATAACATAGCCAAGAAATCGGGTGTTATCTGTTTTTGAAAAGTCTGCTGCAGAACTAAAAATTGGTAATTGTTTTGTTTGTTTTTTTTCATTTTCGGTTCTGTTTTTTTTTTTTTATTCATGGCAAACTGGAAGACTGAACCACAGGCTGCAGCAAAAAACAACCTAACAGCTTGACTGTTTTTGTGCATGAACTGATCAACCCATCAAACTGGGAGGGAAGTTGACAAGCGGACCCCATGGACTCAGTCTACCTGGAAAAAGAGCTAATACATGTTGTTCTCATTGACTAAAGGATAAAATAAGACAGAGAGAGAGAGCACCAGACAAAGATTAGATAAGCTTTATTGATATGTTACCCTAATTTGTCTATTTCTGACTCTATATTTAATAATTTATGTGTTTCTATCTCTCAACAGGTGTAGCAAATGGTCATCTAGAGTCCCTAAAAATGACCAATGGGACGTTAGCCTGAACGCAATGCAGACGCATAGCCCGAATTCTATAACAGAGGTTGCCCTAACCAGTTTATATGATATACTGTCCAAAACAAGTTTAGCCCCTCCCCCCCCCCCTCCACACGTAATACCTGTGGGTGGGTATACTAATAGCTCTTATTGTGACGTTCTGCATTCCTCTATCGGATCGGGCATACATCCTCAATACAGGTGAATATTTGCTGGCTATTGACCACTTCACTGCCGTGTGCTTATAGAGAAATGAGACAACATCACAGTGAGAGAAATTCGGAAGGTCATGGACAGCATGCCACGCCGATTAACTCTTTACCCATCGTAGCGGCCAAAACCTGCCAGCTCTATTCTCAAAACTCTCCAATTAAATTTCGTTATTTTTTTCATTTTTGGCCTCAAAAACATAGGTTATGACCCCTCGTTGGAACGAGTTCGTCGAGTTATTCAAGGGTTAAGATGTGTTAGATATTCTCGAGGCTGTTCCATCAGTTACTGAACAACGCGACGTTTTTTAACGTTGTGATGACGTCCGCGGTGCCTAAAAATCATTCAATAAAAAAGAAAGCTCAAGAAACCCTTGCTTCACTAATAAGGCATATTCCCTCTACTGCAAATAGCAGATTTTCACGGGAGAATTTACCCATTTACTGTATACCCACTGGTATTATAGGGAGGTGGCGGCGAGGGGAGGGGCACTTAACTTTTTTTGGACAGTATATGATATGATATTTGGAATGTCATTGGAAGAGGGGGGTAGAGGTGTCCCCTATTCTTAACTAGGACTCTCCAGTAACTGTTGTTACCCCCTCCTCCGACGTCCTTTCAAGGAGGCAACAACCGGGGCATCCTAGTTACGAATAGGCCTTCCACCACCAAGAACAGTTGCAAAATTCAGTGCTCTAAGGAAAAATCTGGGGCATTTCAGAAGTGTATAGCCCTATATGGGAGACAATTTTAGGGCTTTATATGTTGCATTGGGTCAATGATTGGGGGGGGGGCAGTAAAAATCCCCCAGGCACTCCTGCGGCTACATACTGTCCCAATAGGGATACTTAGACAGGGCTTTTGAGGTGGTTGGTGTCATACAAAGTATTAGAAATGTGTTTCAATAGTGCTCAAAATAACTTTTTTTTCTTTGCTTAGCAAAATGCTACAAATGTCAAACAAATGAATAGCATTTTGTAAAAATTACATAGATATTTTTGTATACCAGAGTTATGTTATGCTGTTTTGTATTGAATTCTTCTAAGTAGATTGAATAGTTTCCATTCATTTCTGGGCATTTCCAAATAATCTGCAACACATGAAACATTTACTATGTTTTTTTCAACTGAACTGCCTTTAAGGGTTGCATGGACTTGGATATTTTCAAATGGTGTCTTGGTTGTTCAAAAGAGTTCTCAAAATGGAAGTTGGGATTTTTAATTTGATGGGCTTAATGTGCATTTCATGCAAAATGTTGTAAAAACAGGAAGAATTTAAACCAATAGAATTCATCTTACATTTGAAGTTGCTAATGATGCTTGATGGAGAGTTAATCTGAGTTATGCCTGGAATGTTCCACAATCAGAAGTAAAGCATCAGTGAACTAGTTTTCAAATTTGTTTGCAAATGTTCATTTACATTTTGCGATACAAAATAATCAACTGCAGCCTAATAGGCTGCAGTTGATTATCTTGTATCGGAAAATGCTATACATAATTGAACATTGTGTAGCTTTTCGCAAGTTTTGTATAGCAAAAAGCGACGCGACACCGCTTATTTTGAGCCCTGTGTTTCAACGTTAATGAGCCAGAGCCTGAAGTGTTATCTACTATATGTTCCCAACACATGGAATGGGAAATTGTAGCCGAAACAGAGTTTTTTCCAGAAATAGATCCGAAACCAAATCTGAAAATTCAACACCTCCCAGCCATATAAAAACAAGTATCTAAACGAGTTAATGTAGGCTGTCTCGTGTGCTCATATTTATAGCTATATTTGTCTACCACTTATCGAAAATCGCAAATGACAATATCAGTGGCGGTAAAAAATCATCAAAAGAAGACCATATATCGCTACTGCAGTAACAATAAATGTCACAATGATTTCGTGAGAAATGAACGCACTTCAGTGGTACAGTAATCAAAACAATTCCACACAATTTAAGACTCCGCACTGCTCGGATTCCAAATGGAATGAGAAATATTGTACCACAATTGCAGGGTGTAGTGTCAATATAGACACTGGCAAATATTTGCATACACAAAACATGGAATCCACCAACAGTTAAACCTAGAAGTCCTGTCATGAACTGTGGCTTAATTGCGCGTAGGAATTGCGCGCAATTGCCATATCGAATCGCATCCAAAACACAGGAGGTGGCCCTTGTTACTCATAGCAAACACAGGTAATGTTTCTGCCAATGGACTTCCGGGTTATCCGGAGGCCCATTGGCTGAAACATTGCTTGTGCACAGACCATATGTACAGAATTTGATAGACTTACCATGGCCATAACGAGTAGAGTAATGCGCAGATCGGCATGCTATTTGTGCGCATTTCATGGCAGGACTTCTAGTTTTAACTGTACGTGTACAAACATCATCTAAGATGCATCCTATTGGTCAATACGCATTTGAGTGACGTTATAACAGGAATGTAAGGCCTTGACACAAAATAGTTTGAAGTTTGAACTGAAAAGATTGCTAAAAGTGACATTTTTCATTAAAAATAATAGATTCCATCGTCCACAGAATTCAAGCCTAACGATGTTAAAAACATGTTTTCAGAACAGAACTCGGGGAGACAACATGTAAGGTTGATAATAGTCAATAGCCATTGTTGGATTTTGTTCCTGTATTTTACGTGTGGTGATCTCGGGTCGTTAATTCCAGTCCCCCATACTCCACCCACTGTGTGTTCTGCTCTATTATTACAAATATTATTACGTAGCCATATCGGACATAATGCTCACTCATCTCATGTTGTGTACACTGTAGAGTACGGCTGCCGTGGACTTGTTACTTTCCACAGGTGGGCAATATTTCCAAGGACCCAATAACATTAGATTAAAAAAATTGTGAACTGAGCTGAATATTTCCGAAATAAATCTACTCCGATTCCAAAATATCTCATTTTATGGACCTTCAGGCGCTACAGGAGGGCTTGACAATTGGGGCAAACTATAGGACGGGTTGCCTATAGGTTACGTAAAAGATTTTTGGGGGACCTCTTTATAGGTTAACCAAAAAATACTTTCATAATTGGAGATTTGATTGGAAGGTAATGACATAAGAAGACATGTAACAATGATAAAAGATAAATTATTTTAAATCATAATGACTTTTATTTCTCAACAAAATTCACATCCCCAAATCTGCCAATTATAATGGTTAACCAAGAGGTTAAGCCTTTACCTAACAAAATGGCAAATATGCCCAGAAAATTAGCCTAAGTGTAGCTTACACAACCCTCACACATTATGGCAATTTCTCAATAAATCCATACCAATATGGATATCATTGGAACCAGCTGAATTAGCTGGTTCCAATGATATCCATATTTGTATGCTTCTACTGAAAATTTGAGACAAAGGTTTAATCAAGAAGTTCGGGATATTTGGGGAAAAGCTATGTGAGGTAAAGGGTTTATCCTCCAAAATTGGTGCAAAAGATCAAAAGGTTAATTAACATGTGATGGGGCAACCTTCAAATGGGTCCATCAAAATTGTCAAGCCCTGCTACAGTACGACCGCCGTGGACTTGTCACTTTCCACGGGTGGGCAATATTTTAATAGACGCAGCAATATCAGATTCCAAACATTAATTATACGAATAATCATAACAAATTAATTAAAGAAGCACCGGGTACCACTTCACTGTCCATGCGTGGAATATGGCCAGTCCACGTCGACTGTAATGTTTGGAGGCAATTATTACGTGAGAGAGTGAGTTTGTTTGTCTGTCTGTTTATCAGGACTTATAGACAATTTTGATAATTTCGACAGTCAGTGTCATATTGTGTAAATCATAGTTGAAAGTGGAGAAGCCAGAGTACCTGCAGAGAACTACCAGCAACTCTAACTCATTAACCAGCCACAAGCTGGGTTAGCTTTGGTTGATGCAAGTGAACCATCGACATACTGTGTGCTTTAGTTTAGCACATGGTACCGCCATGCTCCTACTTCGCCAATCAGGATTAAACGTCTTGCCCAAGGACACAATTCAAATGATGTCGGACAAGAGTGAACCATTGACCTTTCGATCTTAAGTACAATGCACTAAAATGAGCCCCCTCCCCCACTCCACATAAGTGGATACTCCGCTTCAATGGGTGTATTTGTGACTAAACTCTATCCTTTCTTTGAATACAATAACATGACATACCTGTGTTATTTAAACACACTACTCCAGCAGAAGCCGCATCTGTAGTATTTCCCAGCTCAAGTCTTGTATTGTATGAACAATCTGCAATTGATGTCTCATTACCGAAACAGCGAACTTGGCTTAACCAGAAAGGGCCAGTTACTACCGATTTTGTGAGAAAAAATGTTACATCTGTTTGGTGAAAGGCAATACCACCTGGATATCCATTCTCCTCACAGAACACACGAGCTTCAGTATCTGTCCAATTAATGCTGGATATCCTTCCCATGATACCATAATGCGTTACAACCACCTGCGCAGATATCTTGGTAGAGTTCTTCATGACAAAGGTATAACCTAAAGGAAGTAACTTAATTCATTAACACTTGGCAGTGGCGGCGCCAGAATTTTTTTGTGGGGGGGGGGGGGGGGGCAACTAGGGGGCAGACTACCATGAAGGGGGGCAAATACGTAAAGGATCATATGATTCATATCATTACTTTGTTATGAGGTAGTCCAAACTTGGACCCAAAGTCCGTAATATGCTTTTTTGGTTCGGTACGTCCTGTGGACGTACCAAACCAAAAAATTATATTACGGACTTTGGGTCCAAGTTTCGACTAAATGTAATGGTAATTAGCGGTCCTCCTTTCAAAAAATCCTGGATCCGCGTCTGGTGGGTCTGTGTGTGTGTGTGTGTGAGAGAGAGAGAGAGAGAGAGAGAGAGAGAGAGAGAGAGAGAGAGAGAGATATAATTGAACAGTGCAAGGGAGATAATGCCCGTCTGTCATAATGCGAAATCCATGAGTTTTTTTAGACAAGGGATATGGATAGACATGCCTTTGTTGGCTCATAACTTAATTATAACTTATAAGTATCTGCATCCGAGTCTTTAAATCTCTACTGCCTGGATGTGTTCATCAGCTAGCCTGAGGCTTTGGGCTTTGAGTGTATGGGAATAAAAAAAGAGAGGGGTGTGTGTGTGTGTGTGAGAGAGTGACTGAATGTGTTTGTGTGTGAGGGTGGATGGAAATGCATGCGAAATGGTTGGGGGCAACTGGGGGGGGGGGGGGGGGGGGGGGCAGCAAAGCCTTCGCTTGGGGGGGGGGGGGGGCAAATGCCTCCCATGCCTCCCATGCCCCCCCCCCACCCCCGTAGCGCCGCCACTGACACTTGGACATGGTATGATTAACCATTGTGCAGAAATATGTGACCTTAAACAACAGTAAATAAATAAATAAATAACACTTGAACACCTGCATATTTTAACATATGTCGACATCACGGGGATTTGTAGTTTACAGACATCCAATAATTTCCTAGAAACAACTGCCAGAGTACTTATAAAGTAACATGCAGGTCTGGATCGAGGCTGCAGGTTGTGGCAGCTGTTCTATATAGCAGTAAAATGTAATTAAAATTGTAATTGGCCTTTAAGCTGTCATTTAACCCTTTACACAACACACGCAATATAAAATTTTGTTATTTTAATTTGTTTGTTTTTTCAAATTTTTTAAAATTTTAAAACAAAATCGTATCATGTGACCACTCATTGAAATAAGTTTGTCATGATAGTTCCAATGAAGGGCCACATGATATTGTTTTGTAGAAAGATTTTGAGAATTTTGTTTTTTAACTGCTGAATCTGTATTTTGTGTGGGTGGGTAGGGACGAATCGTTAAGTTAATGGTTAAGCCTAAATCCGCAACTTCGCAAATTAGAAAGATCTATATAATCAGTTACACGTCCTGTTAGACATCTAATGTAGCATATGCCTGGTCAGGTAACTCAATATTGGGCTCGAGTGAAGCTCAACACCAAATTACATGCAGGTCACTAACAAAAATTAAAAGGAATATTTATACAATGATTACCTGTTCTACTATATACATTTAATACTTTCCAAAGTGTGATTTACTGGGAATTCCGGGTTTGATTATAAACGATAACTTCAGAAGTGAATTATGCAATCAACAATTGTGTCCCTTATCCGTGCACGCAAACGAAGACGCTTTGCCGTGGGTGTAATGGAGATTTCATTGTTTTTTGCTCTTGTTTTTTGCTTTTTTTAACCCTTTACTCAACATGAAAAGCAGACGACACTTGCAAAACAAATTCCTGAATAACTATTATTTTCATTTTTTGTCTCAAAAACATAGGTTATGACCCCCTCACTGGAACGAGCTCGACGAGCTCATTTCAATGAGGGGTCATAACCTATGTTTTAGAGACAAAAATTGAAAAAATAATTAAAATTAATTGGCGATTTTTTAGAATAGCGCTGGCCGGTTTTGGCCGTTACGTTAGGTAAAGGGTTAAATAATATAATGATCGTTAATAATGAAAAGTAATAAACAGAGTAATCGCTTGACTGGACTGGTTACGTGAAATAATTCATTCGAGGCGAGGGACTCTATATTGTAAAACACTCGTGCGCTTTCGCGCACTCGTGTTTGTTCAACGTTCCTCACCTCTCATGAATTATTTCACGTAACCAGTCCAGTCAAGCGATTACTCTCTATGTAATTTTATAGGTAAGGCCTTTAAAAAAACCTTGTTCCTCAGGGAATTTTTTTCCCAATTTTATGTTGAGTGAGGGTGGCTTTTTTGTTGTGTTTATTCACAAAACCTTTATGAAAATAGTTGGAATCGGAAATTTAACTGCTTACACTATTACGTGGCAAACCATCGTTTTCAGCATTGGAAATTTCTCATCATGCAGTTGAAAATTTAAGCAAAAGTATCTTGTTTGACAGAACTCTGTATAGTTGGTTAAATATTTGTCCCACAAGTGCAAGGTAGTGACATAGTAGAGACTCCCGGATGAAAAAATGTGATGAGGCAGATTTTCTATGACGAGGGAGGTGCCTGGCAAACAAGATTTTTTTAATAGCATAAGACAAAACCTCATTGAAATAAAAATCTACCCAAAGAATGCTCACATTCCATCTTGATCAAAAGGCAGTAAACAAATAGTCCACAGTGGAAAAAAATAATTTTTTTGTTTAGGCCACACAAAAAAGATCTTCTGTTTCTCAGGCCACTATTTGTAAAATTGCATGCGGGCGAGCGGGTTTTTATTTTATTTTTTATTTCAGTAATTACTTTTTTTACCATCCAAAGTTCATGTTCTTGGTTCAAGTTTTAGGCCTCATAATCTACAGAATAGCATGTGTGGTGGTGTATTTGATCCCTTGAGTGCAAGAAGGCTTTACAGTGCTAGAGCACTGCAAAGCCTTCTTGCACTCATGGGACGAATTCATCAATTTTTTCAACTTGGATAAAATATCAGACATAAACCATTTAATTTTTATTTTTTTAAAGTTTAAATTGGTTATAAAAAGCGAGCATGCGGCACCCAAAAGGACCATGCGGGAGTGCCAGAGAAACAGATTTTTTTTATTTTTCTAGGCCTTATTTTTTATGTTTGGCACAAAAATCGTTCATGTAGCACCAACAAAATTCATTTGACAAGAACACAAATTCCACTTGACACCACAAAAGTTCGGATCAGATTAAATACTGGTCAGGGGAGCTGTAACAATAACTTGGCTGTTGAAACTACTAGACTATAACTTGGAGATTTATCTTGATACTGCATGTTGGGACATCTGTTTTGTTGCAATAGAACCGATCAAAGTTGGAATTAACCTTTTGAGGATTAATGTTATCACTGCAGCTTTCCAGTGTGACAAATTCATTACACAAGTCTTTGGCAGGCTATAAAGCCCATTTACCCTATCGAGGTTATGTACCCCGCTAAAACCTGGGAATACAGTTCAGCCACCGCGGACTGGTCGCTTTTCACGGGTGGGCAATATTTCCACGGACTCAATAATATTACATTCCAAACACCAATTACAGGAATAATCATCAAAAATTTAATTAATGAGGCACCTAATATAACCCGGTGCTTCATCAATTAACGTTTTGCTGATGATGAATTTATTACCCAGGTAAACGCATGCATGTACATCACTGCCCACGCGTTGGCTACGGCCAGTCCACGTCGACTGTACTGTACCAACTAGGACCATTATTACAGTGCAGGAAGAAACACATAACTGGCAACCAATTTGTTTGTTTGATTGAGATCTAGCAACACTCTCAACAGCCAGGGTGCTATCGAGTCAGACAGTTTTGTTTTTACCAGTGGAAGAAGCCAGAGTACCCAGAGAGAAACAACAGCAAGAAACTCTCAGACTCTCGAACTTAGCTTCTTACCCTGCACAAGTTGTTGAAAGCAAGTATATCGCTGTCCTGCCCTATGACTTAGCACCCAGTGCCACTATTTTCCCCATACATGTAATCGGGTTAAATACTAAATTACTTTACTTCTAACAATATTTCTCTTTATTTTAGTCAATTATTATTATTGTGGATGATTTCTCAGCTCTCTCTCTCTTATTTATATCCTTTATCAAATCAAGAGTCTCAAGTTCCCTACACCTCAACATTGTCGATCACTTTTTATTTAAAGAAAATAGTTTGATGTCTAAGAAATTGAATATATTGATGATGTGCACTATTTGTGTGGCAATACAAATTGAATATTTACATAATATAGTTATTATAGACATAAAAAACAATTGTCAACATTGGAAAAAATGACACAGCTCTATTAGCTTTTGAGTTAGGTAAACGCAATGGTGTTTGATGGAGAGAAATCTGTAATGCTGTGACTGTAGTCACAGCGTAACAGTTTTCATACCATCATTAGCACTCTAGCAATCCAGTTGTATAGAGATCAGAACATTTATAATTGTAGATTAGAGGACACAGAATTCAGTAGCTTCTTGTTAGACTTCCTCTCATTAGACCATGCAATAATCCGTTTTGTAATAACATCAGAGAAGCCAAAGGCGCATTTCGTCAAAACTGAGATTTCGTAAAATGTTCGAATGAAAAGTCAGTTGCTCCATTTTCTATAGACCGTTGCCTAATTAGTTCAGGTCTGTTAACCTTTTACCTAACGTAACGCCCAAAACCGGCCAGCGCTATTCTCAAAAATCGCCAATTAATTTTCATTATTTTTTTCATTTTTTGTCTCAAAAACATAGGTTATGACCCCTCGTTGGAACGAGCTCGTCGAGCTCGTTCCAACGAGGGGTCATACCCTATGTTTTTGAGACAAAAAATGAAAAAAATTAGTTATTCAAGAATTTTTTTTGCAAGTGTCGTCTGCTTTTCATGTTAGGTGAAGGGTTAAAGAGTAGACAAAAAAGACTTACTTTCATTAATATCAGGTTTAGCCTCCTGAAAACACACAACAGATGCATACATGTGACTATTGCATTTAAGTTTCTGCAAACAATCCACTGCAGACGTCTCGTGCCCGGTGCAGGACAGTGTGTAGTTGGCAGATAATGGTAAATGGGTGTACGCTTCCCCATATGCAGAACAACATATGGCTCGCCCATCTGGATAACCCAAATCCTTACAGACTATTTTCGCGGTTATATCTGTGAAACCTGTATCACAAACAGTATTCCAATTGCCATCTCTTCCTGCGTAGACAAGCACAGGTCCTTGTTGTGGTCCCCCAGATGTTGTTGATGCAAGTCTTACTGAAATAGAAAGCGTTACACATTTCAATTATATCACCATTTATTTTGAAAATATATAACCTAACCCATTAACAGTCCTGTTTATTTCAAAAGCACGTGATTACCTTGTCCATCGGGGTGTACTTTGTTTGTTTTTGCAGTGCAATACATAATTGGTCAGATGCAACTAAATAACATAATATTGTTCTGCAACACTCACTTCTATCTCAACATCTTAGAAAGAGCCGTGACTGAAATACCAGGCCAGGAAACATCAAAACGACTTTTTGTTCCTCACCTTCTGACTGGGTAAGAGCACGTGTAATTTCTTCTATGTTTATGGCTCCAATAGCATACGTTACCATCTGACCTCACCATTTGAAATACCATTCCCATTTCGTAATTATGTCAACAACGGAGTGACTTGCAAATCGCTTAATGTTTCTATTTCTAGATTCTTCACACGTGCAGCGGGTAATAAAGTTATGTTTAAATTAAAAATCAGTTCATGATTAGAAGTAAGATGGAGCGATCTCGGCATTTGGACTGATTTATTGATTCGTTGTAGAGCTGTAGGTTAACCGAAACCGAACCGAGGTTTTTAGGTGTAAATTTTAACGATTGGAATCCCATTGCTGGCGTCTTCATGTTGGTGTATAAAGATTTATGTCATATGCTTTTCATATATAGTAGAGTAGGTAATCATGGTATAAATGATCTATAATTGCTGGTGTTTCCAGGTAAGAACAACTGCAACTAAGAACAAAATCTGTCTGTTATATCTAGTTTGCAAGAACTCTTTTTGAGCTTTATCAAACGAGATATAGGGAATCAGAATCTTTTGATATTTGGTAATTACAGTACAGACTACAATAAAGTGGAAACCTGGACGCCCTAATTGAGCGCTATTTGGGAGATATTTGCGTCATATTTGTATCTGAGTACCGCTATATTTGTATAGCAATAATGCGTCAGTTGGTCGTGATTGGCCGGTAGAAAGCACTAAGATGACGAAATCAAAAACCCTATATAGTTGCTATCGACAGCATGTCCCACATGCACATGTCTGTGTTGTGAAACTCCCCCGCCCCCACTCCCCCCCCCCCCTCCACACACACACATATACACACACAGAGTTTTGTTGAAAGGAAAACATGCACATTAGCCTTATTCACCGATAAGTAAAAATCGTAGTGTTGTACGCTCTTTATTCAATGCTGCATTTAAAAAAAGAAACGGTTCTTCAATCGCTTAAATCCTTGATAATTTTAATACGGCGAATCGCTTTTATGAGTTGGTAGGGGTGATAACGATTTGGATCAAGTACATAGAAATTGGACAGTTTTGGGAGAATTGATGAAAATACTGACGACTCCTGAAGACGAGATATTCTCTCAAATTAAATAAAGGGATCATCAATGGAAAACAAAACTACAGTTAAAACTAGAACTCCTGTCACGAATAGTGCGCTTATCTAGGCTTAATTGCGCGTTGGAATTGCGCGCAATTGCCATATCCAATGGCATCCAAAGCACGGCAGGTTCTCCTCGTTACTCATAGCAAACACATGGAGGTCCATTGGCTGAAACATTGCTTATGCACAGGCCACATGCACAGAATTTGATAGCTTTACTATGGCCATAACGCGTACATTAACGCGCAGATCAACGTGCTATTTGTGCGCATTTCATGACAGGACTTCTAGTTTTAACTTTACATGTACTTAAAAACTCTAAAAATGTATTGGCAAATGTGTATACTGGATAAAGGTGGTTCGAACGAGATAGGCTCGACTTTTGGTTGGTTTGAATAACATGTGAGTTGGAAATATGGTCTTTCGCACATCCAAACTGAGCAATCAGTCTTATCAGATGCAGTTTAATAGCAAGGATCTGGAATTTCTGTTTCCATTTTTAAAATAAATTTTAATCTATTGAGTGCTTTATATTTATAAAAGTTTAAACTGCAATTATGTAAACATACTCTCGGGGATGTTCGTGAAGTCGGGCAAGTCAAGGGATATCCTAGCTTCAATTGCATCAATATCAACGAATACATCGACAACGTCAGTTCTTTGAACATAAAAAGCTTTGCATGGCTCAAATCGTCCATGTTATTATAAGTATTCCCTCCACTTCTTTTAACTGGTAGAGTGCTAAAGTATTTTTGGTCATCAAATCTTGTACACATGTCTTTCCCTTGTAACAATTTGTGGGAGAGTGCCAATGGGCACTCTCCCACAAATTGTAAGAAGGCAAACCCTTACAGACTAAATAATATCACTTCAAAAATAATACAAAGCATATGCACCGAGTATGAGCCTTAAGGCTGTGGTACCTGCACTTCAGAATAAAGCCCAAATAGGGGCTTCTTGCACTCTACCAGTTAGTCCCATAAATAACGAAAGATAGTTATGAAAATACCGTTTCACGCGTGTATTTGTTTTGCCATAATCGCCACAATATGTTGAAAATATCACGTTAATGCTATAGGAATATCACCAAAATAAGGTGCTAATATGGCATCATTAACAAAAGAATATCACCTAACGGTATACTTTGTTATAGGCTGTACTGTATTTGGCCTCAGTCCGCCCAATACAGGTATTTAATCTATTATAACATGTTTTACAAAAAACATCGAACGATAGTTTTGAAAATTGAGCGCCCTGCGCACATTTGCGTTTCGATATTCGCCACAACATGTTGAAAATATCGCGTTTATGCTACGGGAATATCGCCATAATAGGGCGCTAATATGACGCCTTTAACAAAAGAATATCGCCTAACGGTATACTTTGTTATTGGCTGTACTGAATGTTGCCATTATATTTGGCAATGGCGGGCAAAAATGTGGATGAGGTGTTTCAATCTATTCGTTGCGTCTTCTTCACAAGAGACAACGAGACATGCCTGCATTCCATGGGTAGCATATGCTTCCAAAAAGGACATGTGTCATTTAGTACATGTATACATATACTAATATAAAGAGAAATCTGTATGCTTACTCATTCAGTATTGGCCATATCAAACTTGTTCCGTTTCCTGCTGCCATTCAATAGAAAATTATTCCCATGAACGCAAAAAATTAATTCCCAAAATTCTAAGACTGTCGATTATGTGTGCATGCAACTGGCCGTGTGGATATTATTTTCCCCAAGTGGGTCACCCAACATATCCAAGTAGATCAAAGTCCTTTCTGTTAATGAGAGGCCTGCATGGGGAAATGTGGACTTTCAGACATTTTGTTTCTGTCCACCAAAGGCCACAACCCTGGTGAGTGTGTGTGTAGACCATATATGCAATAGGTGAATATCTTTTCCTCCTATACTGGTCTGTCAGCATATCAAAGGGCATCAAAATACCACATCCAATGCTTGGGTTACATTATAATACCAAACGTTTGTACACACAAGGCTAACAAGGGCCATAACTCAAGTATTCATGGTCAAAACCCGTAAAATTGTGATGCCCTTTCTCCCACCATGGGCCCTCACCATATCAAAGAACATCAAAACCTGACAGCTGATTGCGGAGTTATACAACGCAAAACATTCGTATGGACGGTTTTCTACATTTAACAAAGGCTATTACTCTGGTAGGTATGCATGGCCTAACGTCGCGATATCGAGATGCCCTTTCCTCCATGTTGTTTACACTTGGTCATTCAACTGGCAGAGGACATCAGACAGTTTTCTAAATGTGACAAACATAGTGATAACTCTGATGATAACTCTGGTGATAACTCTGGTAAGTAAGCGAGGATAAAACCCACAATTGGAGGATGCCCTTACTATCCCCCATTACTATCTCTTAACAATCCAAATGACATATGTATTGTTTTTTTATTTATTCATTTATTTATTTGGATTTAATGATACTTTTGACAATCAGTTTCACATCGTGCAGGGCAGTTTAATGTAAGATGGAAGACAGAGTTCTCGCAGAGACCCACCGAACAGTGGCGAGCAACTGACTCCCCAACGTACTTAATCCACACAAGCCGTGTAAGCATTGGTTGAAGACAAGTGCACTATCGACGCTCAGTACGCCTTAGTACACAGTGCCACCGTACCCCCACGTGGGCAGTCAGGATTAATTGCCTTGCCCAAGGACATAACGCAGCTGCTCCTGGTGGGGATCGACATTTCGGTTTGAAGTCCAATGACGTAACCACTAAGCCACAGTGCTTTCTTAAAAGGACATACAAATCTGACAACCGATACGTGAGTTATAATACAAGGTGTCCATACGAAAATATGGATGTACAGATGTACGAACAGAGCCCTAGAATTATATATCCACCGAAACCTCTTGAAGAGCGAAAGTATATGTACTTTACAGTTAAAACTAGAAGTCCATGTGACTGAAGTGTGCACTATTTTAAGTAATATCGCGTAAGTAAGTGCATCTTTGTCGCTGTAACACTGCACCACTAGCGTAACTCAATTCCGGCAGAAAAACAGCGTGCCTTACTCTGTATAATTGTTTACTAGTAAATAGAGGTCATTTACATTATTCCTCCTTAATATTTTTTACATAAGCCCTACATATTATGAATATTGTTAAATCCCTAAAGTCAAAAGGAAGCAAAGCTTGTGATGATATTTGTTAAATCTACTTAAGCAAATTATTAACCCCATCGTTAACCCATTAACACACATCTTCAATTGTTCGTTTTCATGTGGCACTGTTCCAGACAAAATGAAAATCGCAAAAGTTATTCCTATATTTAAAGCAGGCGACCAACATAAGTTTACAAATTACAGACACATTAGCATTCTTTCGACATTCTCAAAAGTGTTAGAAAAACTTATGTCAATAAGACTTTTAAAATACTTAAATCGTTTTAGTATCCTACAATCAAATCAGTACGGTTTTAGGAAAAATCATGGTACTTTGCATCCTGTCATGCAATGTTGAAAACTATATCACAATAAAATAATAAAAGAAGCAAAACAGCACACTTGCGTTATTTTTAGATCTTTCAAAATCATTTGATACAATAAACCATGAAATTTTAATAAATAAACTATATAGATACGGTATTAGAGGTTTGGGTAACGACTGGTTTAAAAGCTATTTATCTGATAGGTCACCGTTTGTCGCATACGGCGACCATACATCTGACAGAGCAAAAATATCACACGGAGTTCCATAAGGCTCGATACTCGGCCCAACACTGTTCCTGATATATGTTGATGACATCTATCGTGCTACGTGCCTAAATCTCCTACCTTTTGCTGACGACACAACTGGGCTTTCTTCGGGTTCAGACCCAAATCAATTGGTCCATCTCATAACTAAAGAGCTTGAAAAGGTGTTTGAATGGTGTTGTGCGAATCAATTTGGATTAAATGCAACAACAACTAAATATTTTTTAATCAACCCTTCCGCCAAAAATAAAACAAAAATTCACCAAAATATATTAATAAATGTCCATATCATAAGTAGAGTAGGTTCAAATAATGCAGAAAAATCTCTTAAATTCTTAGGAATACATATTGATGATAGTTTATCTTACAAACATCATATATCTCAACTCTCTTCAAAGATTGCTCAGGCAAATTTCGCACTAAATAGAGTGAAGACCACGCTTCCCCGTAAGGCTCTGAAAACACTTTATTATGCCCTGATATACACACATTTAGTGTATAGGATAAACGTATGGGGTAATGCTAGAACGACCAAAAAGATACTGCTTCTTCAGAAACGCTCCATCCGCATAAAAAACAATAAGAAATATAATGCACAAACTGATCCCCTCTTTCGGGAAAATAAGATTCTTAAAGTAAATGATCTCTTCAAACTCTACGCGTGTCTGTTTGTTTTTGACTGGTATCACGATAATCTGCCTGTATCATTTAGACATTATTTCCACCCAGTAGTCAATACTACGGGTAGAGCTAGTAGAAGGAGAGATACTCTCCAACTTGTTAGAACAAGGACAAGGTCTCTTGAGAATTTTCCAATACACATGTATCCCAAACTCTGGAACGATTTAGACCTTGATTTACGTAATATAAACAACAGAAACATTTTTAAAAAACAATTAATCACAAAAATTATTGTCCCAGTACTCCGACAACATCGACTGTAATAATCCTTACTGTACTGACTGTGCTTTCTAACAATAGGTAGAATATCTTCTGAATAAACCGAGTGGGTATGCATTTTTTCATTTTCATTTTTATGCATTTTCAAGATAATACAAATTTAAAGCTTTCCAAGCGCAGAGCCGACAGACGTGGGCATTGAAATGACAATAGGGGAATTTTGAACCTGGCCTACTGTTGAGGACTCAAACTCTCAGCGTAGGATCCGTGGGGGTCTCTCTCTGGGAGCACCTCACGGAGTGGCGTCGGAGTTTGGAGTTGTCAACGAGGGAGAAGTAGTTACTATTGACACATTTCTGCTGGTAGTGTATACGACTGGACACATTCTCGTCTCTTAACCCTTTTCCCAACGGGGCGGCCGTGGCCGCCCAGCGCTATTCTCAAAAATCACCAATCAGTTTTCATTATTTTTTTTCGTTTTTTGTCTCAGGAGCATGGGTTATGGCCCCTCATTGGAGCGAGTTCGTCGAGCTCGTTCCGGTGGGGGTCGTGACCTGTGTTCTTGAGACGGGAAATGAAAGAAAATAGTTATTCAAAAGTTTTTTTTTGTTTTTGTTTTTTATTTTGCTTTTTTTTTTTTTGCAAGTGTCGTTTGCTTTTCATGTTGGGTAAAGGTTTAACTCAACTCTCGTCTCTTAACTAAATTGTGTGAGTTACACTAGGCACCAGCGACCAAGACTAAGTATAGATGCACGGTTGTTGGACAGTCCGATTCCAATGTTGCACGATATAATCCCCGGGAGACGACAGGTGGACAGCCAATCAGGCTATGCCGTCTCCCTGCGGTATACAGGTTTATTAGATTATTTTTGTTCTATAATTATGTATGTATGTTTTTGTTCTATAATGATGCATGTGTTTCGTTTTTTTGTTGTATACTGCTAAATAAATATTCATTCATTCATTCATTCCTAACCTCTACTGGTATACATGTACATGTAATGACGAAAATAGATATTACTAGAAAAACTGTGAGCACTGCTCACTGATACCACCCACTCCCACCAAGAAACATTTTACAACAGTAAAAGTGTGTTTAATGTAGAGAGCACAAACACTGACACTTCCCCACCACACCTCCACCCCAAAGCTTGAATTGACAACGGCCATTTTTGAATATGGGGAACTGTAAATATGAAAATATCTGAAGAGAAAATGGGAGGTGCACATCTGCAATGTATGTAAAACAAGGTCTGAAAGTTTCTATGAAATCTGTTCAATAGTTAAAAGGAGTTGCAGATAGCAGATCTGTACAGAATGTCAACTGAATTTGACAAAGTTCATTTTTCAATATGGGAAACTGTAATGAAAGTGTCAATGACACTGTAGCTCAACTTGACAAACTTGAACTTGGTAAGTTATAAGTGAAATGGCAAAATTGAAGATCATTGGTATCAATGTTATTTGGTGAAATTTCAACATAACAGCATTGTGTGTGCACAACGTCAAGAGTAATCCTTGAGTTTATAAATGTAAACTGTAAGACTGGCTAAAGGAAGAATGTTGATACCCAAATGCAGTAAGTTCAGAGGTTATTGTAAATGGTAGCTTTTTTCACAGGAATGAATGCTAATCAATAGCTCTTATCTAAAGATCTCGCCCAATGAGCACACCAAGTTAAAAAAAGCATCACAACAATTTGGCTAAGTTCATTTCGCCCTTTGGGAAAGAGTAAAAAATAAAAATACCTGAAAGCAAAATAGGAGGTGCACATCTATAATGTATAGAAAAGAATGCCAATCAATAGCTCTTATCTAAAGATCTCGCCCAATGAGCACACCAAGTTAAAAAAAGCATCACAACAATTTGGCTAAGTTCATTTCGCCCTTTGGGAAAGAGTAAAAAATAAAAATACCTGAAAGCAAAATAGGAGGTGCACATCTATAATGTATAGAAAAGAATGCCTGTAAGTTTCAATGAAATCCACCCACTGGTTTAAGAGGAGTAGCGGATAGCAGATGTGTACCCCCAAAGCGTCACGGACGTAGGGACGGAGTAGCAGATAGCAGGTGTGTACCCCCCACAAAGCATCACAACAATTTGGCTAAGTTCATTAAGACCTTTGGGACAGAGTAAAAAAAAAAATACCTGAAAGTAAAATAGGAGGTGCACATCTAGAATGTATATAAAAGAATGCCTGAAAGTTTCAATGAAATCTGCCCACTGGTTTAAGAGGAGTAGCGGATAGCAGATGTGTACCCCTCAAAGCATAATGGATGTATGGACGTACGGACGTACTAAGTTCATTTTGCCACATGGGATAGAAAAAATAAAAAATACCTGAAAGCAGAATAGAAGGTGCACATCTATAATGTATATAAAAGAATGTCTGAGAGTTTCAATGAAATTCGCCCACTGGTATAAGAGGAGTAGCGGATAGCAGGAGTGTACCCCCCTAAAGCATCACAACAATTTGGCTAAGTTCATTTCGCCCTTTGGGAAAGAGTAAAAAATAAAAATACCTGAAAGCAAAATAGGAGGTGCACATCTATAATGTATAGAAAAGAATGCCTGTAAGTTTCAATGAAATCCACCCACTGGTTTAAGAGGAGTAGCGGATAGCAGATGTGTACCCCCAAAGCGTCACGGACGTACGGACGTACGGAAGTACAGACGTACGGACGTACGTAAGTACGGAAGTACGGACACCATGAATGCTATATACCGCCCACTTTTCAAGTGGGTGGTATAAAAAATGCGACTGCATACACAGAATGATTACTATTTAATTGCCGACCCATATATTCTCCACTCAAAAAGTATTTACAGTACGTGGAGAGTGTATTATCACTAAATCACCCGCAGGGTGGAGATTCCACCCAAGAAATAATTGCAAATTTGTTGCAAAGCCTAACCAGCACAAGCAAAGTTTCAGCCAATGGACCTCCGGGTTAAACCCGGAGGTCCATTGCTTGAAACATTGCTTGTGTTTTCTGTCGATATGTACAAAATTTGAAAGTTTTTGCTTGGGTGATAACTCCACTCCGCGGGTGATTTAGTTGCAATCCACTCTCCACGTACTGTATAATACTTCTCGATTAATCATGACAGGCCTACCAATTTTAATGTTTTATATAATTTTATCTGCAGTTCAATGCACACAGTTAACTGCCTCAAGGATAAGGTTAAATTCAGGAATGGTCAATGATGTTTTGCAGTCATTGCTAAGGATCTTACAGGCAATCTTTGGGACTCTTTCAAACTGTGTGCTCACAGCTTTAACTAGACGAGTGTTAAATTATTGTTCATAGGTGATTCGTAACATGGATATTTTTTCAGACGATATCAAAATTTATTATTTAATTTTTAATTTTTGTCAAATATTTCAACAAAACCATATCATGTAACAACTCTTTGGAACGATCTCGACGAGCTCTTTCCAATGAGGGATCACATGACATGGCTTTGTTGACATTTTTCGAAAAATAATATTTTTTTCAGATGCTGAATTTGCATATTACGCGGGCGGATTCGGGAGTCATACGGGCGATTCGTTGTGTAAAGTGTTAACTGCAGTGCAGGCAACTAGAATATGCATACAGTATAAAGCTACTAAAGTGGTTTTCAAAACGTTTCAATAAAGCCATGATAGTGGCTTCTGGCGCTCAACCAGTGAGGTAGGACTTTTGGTTGAAACTCCAGACCGACATCAGACATCAAAGATTAAAGACAAGTCTGCTTGCCCATGATATTATATAGCAGGGACTGATCAGTTTGATGCATAGTGACCTCAAAAAGTCAGATTACCTGAGCAGACATTTCTATTCAAGTGCCGTCTGCCTATTCAAACAGATGATATTCGTTTAAAAACAACTATTAGGCTATAAGTCTTGATTTAGTTGATGTTCAGTGTAACAAATTATGTTATCATAAATGTTTTGGTTTGTGAGGTTCTGGAGTGTGATGTTTTTGCATGTTGTGAGAGCATGTACCAAAACTGAATCTGATCTGGAGCAGAGTAGAAAGGGGAATGCGCGCGTATGGTTTTGGTTGGTGTAACGATGTGATGAAAACGAAGAGAGAAATGTCCGGACAAAATTAGAAATTGAAGTTGATGTAATGTATACAAAATACATATATATAGATAAACGAGGTTCTATGAAAATGTCTCATGCTGTGGTTAGTGTCACATCAGTACTTCTTCTCTAATTTCACAAGTTTGTGCGAGTTAAAAGATGACTATTTTTAATCGGAAATAAAAAAAATAAGAACTTTTCTACAAACAAGCATATACCAGTCACACAAAATATATTGCAGAACTGAAGATCAGATTTTAAAGCCTAGAAGCATGAAGTACTTTAAAGACTAATGCACAAATTTCGGGCATGTTCCAGGTCTTAAAAACAGATTTTTGAATTCAAAGCATTTCATAGTTTCTAATGAACTACAGTGGTTCCATATTCATAACTGCTATGTCCAAGACAGTGTGACAAAATGAATAGCGGAATTAGATTAATGGAGCTGTTGGGATGTTTTGATTTTAAAGGTCCGGTTCGGTTTCAGAAAAAAATCTCGGTTCCGGTTCAGTATTTCGTGTTTAAGAATGTATATAAATAACACTTCAGGCGCCTTAACTTGGAAAAAAAATCCGCAATAGTTTGCAAGCCTGAAAAAAAGAGGTCTGACATTTGCAGAATGAGGTTCCCAGAGGGTGAACTTGATGAAGCTATCCCATACAGGGGGCCAATTTATCCTCTGGGTACCTCCTTCTGTTTAGTTTTGAGGCCTTGATTCAGATTGAGGTTCACAGAGGGTAAATTTAGTGACGCTACCCTGCTATGCAGGGTAGCATCACTAAATTCACCCTCTGGGGACCTCATTTTGCAGATGACAGTCTGCATATTTTCTGGCTTATAGTTTGTAAAAACATCACTCACTACAAAACGCCCCGTCTGTGAGTATCTCCATTGTGTTCAGTCCAACTTTCCTTTGCTCATTCTTAAGGGCTCTAGATCAGTTGCTAAGCCTATTGAGCAGACAAAAAACAAAACGTAGGGTGAAAGTTCATTTAATCTATGTTTTGTTCTCATTCTCATATTGTCTCCCTTGCTGACTCAAGTCACTCGAAAATGTGACAAAAAGAACACGACATATTCACTCCTTCGCCACACAGACTTAATAGAGAGTAATCGCTTGACTGAACTGGTTACGTGAAATAATTCATGAGAGGTGGGGGACGTTGTACAAACACGAGTGCGCGAATGCGCACAAGTGTTTTACAATATAGTCTCTCGCTATAACCTATATATACACCAATTATTAGGTATTTGAGTGGATTTCTGTTATGATAAACAATGTGCTTTGTTTCATTGGCAATCTATCACAGAAATTGAACCACCTCATTAACATTTTCTGGCTTGCATTGTCTCCCAAAATCATTATGCAATCATGAGAATTTAAAATTTTACCATTTCTGATTGAGGTATCTCATTTGCAAATGTTTGCTACAAACATGATTAAAATGTATTGTCTACATATTGTACATTCGTATTCATTTATTTATTTATTTATTTATTTATTTATTTATTTATTTATTTATTTATTCATTATTCATTTATTGGGGTTTAATGACACATTCGACAGCCAGGGTCACCTTGTAGGACAGTTTTACGAGTGGAGAAAGCCGGAGTAACCGGAGTTAACCACCAAGCAACGGCGCGCAACTGCCATACTCACCAATGTACTAAACCCACACAAGCAGGGTTAGCATTGTTTGAAGACAAGTGCACCATCAATGTGCAGTACATCTTAGTACACCACCCCCACTGTGAAATTGGGATTAAGTGTCTTGCCCAAGGAAAACGCGGCTGTCTCAGTTGGGATTCTAATTGAGGACCTCTCAGCTTGCATCCTGCATCTCTACCTACTGTTGTATTTATTTATTAAACACCAAGTTTGCTTCCGACATGAGGTGACGCTGGCTGTCGAACTTGTCGTTAAATGCTAAAAATAAATAAATAACCCAATCTGCTCTATTCTGCAGAAAATAACTTAAATAATGTGAAAATGGTATTTATTCATCGAAAGAGATGCATAAACAAAAAAAGTAACAATAAAAGCGTCATCCCTCATTGATTTGAAAATGTAACTGCAAGTGAACCAAATGTATTTTTTTGTTTGGCCTTATATATAACAACTTGAGAGAGGAATTGGGGGGGGGGGGACATAATTGGGGATGAAGGTTCACATTCGCAATGGAAACTGGGGTTATATTTGGCCTCAAATGGCAATCAGATTGATCCCTGTGTTTGAATTCTGGACAATACAAAAAACAGAATTCCTCTATGAACAGTACGCCTAATTTTCCTGATAATATGCATACAGTTAAAACTAGAAGTCCTGTCACGAACTGCGCGCTTATCTAGGCATAATTGCGCGTAGGAATTGCGCGCAATTGCCATAAGGAATAAGGAATAGCATCCCTGGCACGGCAGGTTCTCCTGGTTACTCATTGCAAACACAGGAAATGTTTCTGCCAATGGACCTCCGGGTAATCCGGAGGTCCATTGGCTGAAACATTGCTTGTGCACAGTCCATATGGACAGAATTTGATAGCCTTACCATGGTCATAACGCGTAGATTAACGCGCAAATCGACGTGCTATTTGTGCGCATTTCATGACAGGACTTCTAGTTTTAACTGTACATATAAAACAAAACAGAATTAAATAAAGCAGCAGAGCCAGACTCCTTCAATATACATAACACAGATATTATATCTTGGATCTTTAATGATTACCCAACTGAAAGTAAAATTTACAGAAAGTCGTTCAGATGAGTTTAATACTGACTGATTAGTCAATTCCATTATTTATTAGATACAGTGCAGTTGTCGCGGGAATTCAAAATCCTCGCGTGGGCAATACCTCCACGCATGCATTAACAGTTAATTCCCATCACAAAACAATGGGATCGCCCTCACAATTTTAAGTAAAGAAGCACCGGATACGACCAGGTGCATCTTTCATTGAGTATTTGCTGAAAACTACTGATTATTGATTGACTGACAAAAGTGCCAGTGGGTATAACTGCTCATGCGTGGATTTTGACCATTCCACGACGGCTCTACTCTACTATTTCGTTCCACCAGAATTGCCCATTATCAAAGTTGGCTGATATGATGCTGATCGTGTCAGATATGCATCAAGCCAGAGTTGTTCTCTCTAATGCGTCATCACTCCGCACAACCAATTTGTTTACATGGAAACAGTTGCACATCACACGCAATCGCGAAAACTTGTTTTACATATTAGAGTGGTTTGAAGTTCTGAATGATGAGGAATTAATGATGACAATGAGTGAGGATTGTATGGGTGAAGAAACGAAAGAAGAGATTAATTCAAACTACGAGTTATAATTAGAGATTTGCCTAGATTCAAGAAGAGATAATTCACCTGTCGGAACGTTGAAGCTTGCCCAGTCGGCACGCCGACGAGACTTTGGGATAGCTGAAATTGTAGAAGAGGAAACTTTGGACTTTGTGAAAAGAATGAGAAACAATAATACTGTCAGAAAACTGTAACAGATCTGAGGACATTTTGTAATTATTTGTTTTGGTTTAATAAATAAAGAGGTTATTACTTGGTTGTCTTTATATTAATCATATCGGTCGACATATCAGCCCTTGGTAACTTCACATCACATAATATATTGTTTCTGCAAGTTGATATCTCAGTCAATACAAAACTAGAACTGAAACGGTTAACCGGATAACCGATTTGAAACCGGTTAACTACCTAGCCGATTAAAAAAAACGTCAACCGGTTATCCGAAATATTGATAGAGATCGCCATTCCACAGTTAAAACGTAGTAAATCTGCCGCTTCTCTTTTGGGATAGATTACACCTCGAAGTAGCGCTGTATATATTGAGAAATAATCGACTTTGGCGTTCAAGACTTCGTTAATGATCGGCAATTTCCGTGAGAACTGAGTAACCGTAGAAACTATTCCGTATTATGTATACAAACGAACGTTGTCGAGTACTGGACAACGTTCGTTTCTATACACGCTACAGAATAGCTTCTGGGAATACTGCTTTCCAATTTCTGTAGTTTTGATCCCAGATGCGGTGAAATAATGGCTACGGTTAACCGGATATTATCCGCTTATAGCTCTCGGTTAGTCGGTTGTGAAAATGAGCCAACCGTTTCAGCCCTATACGAAACTAACCAAAAACTTCGCACAATAATCAGAATGTGAGTTGAGAATTTTGTTTGATCATATTTACAATGTATACATATAACACTCTATTGAATAAACCAGAAGCAAGAACGAAATATTATTTTAGGCATATAGTTTTTCAATATACTGTATTTGAATCGGCTACACAAAATACTCTCTGTCCACACGAATAATTAGCTATTCACCTCCAAATCCCAAAACAAAATGCAATAAATAGAAAAAGCAATCAGTATATGCTAAATGTCACTTACCCATACCATAACACTTGATCGCTACATCATACCAATGACCCGAACAGTAGGATTTAGAAACCTTCCATCCAGAATGAGGACACTCATTCAAGCTCGCCTCATTACCAGCACACCTTATTTTAGGCTCATACACAATTCCTTTTGCAGTACCATAGAGCCTATGAGATCCATAGAGTACATTCCCCGTTTGAAACCCAATACTACGACAGTACACAGAAGCGGAATTGTGGAAAAATTTGGTGTTACACACAGTTCCCCAGTTACCATCAACAGATGCCTCTAATCTGCCTTCTGAATCTGTACCTCCTGCTAATCTGTAATAAATACCTAAAGAGAAAAAAAATGAGTTGGTTCACGTATTTATTTATGTGGCCTCTGATGACACTTTAGAAAACCACGGCATGGTTCGTTGCTTTGAATGATCAACAAATTCAAGTTGTATCGGGAACATTCAGAGTATATTTTCAAGGGTTAACTCACTGCATGCTGCGGGAAGATATTACTGCCTAGGACAGGATTCTACTTGCCACTGAATTATATCAGCAAAAAATGTCCAGAATATAAGGGACAATAAAAGTTTATATAGCATCGTAACAACTCTTCTCGAAGCTTTCGACACTAGGCCTTCATCGGGACGCTACAGATAACACAGCTACACCATCACAGCTTAGTCTCAAAACAACACAATTACAAATAAATCAGTTAGCGTCGCAGTTACACGTCAAGTTTATTACGCACAGTTGTGACAACGTCGTAATACAAATGAGACCCCTGGCGACGTGTGGTTGAATTTCGTATTTACTCCTTTGTCGCCCCTAGTTCCTAACCTCCTTATCCAAAGGTCCTCCCGTACAAGGCGCTCACGTTTCCCTCCATTGAGCGACTCTAACACTACAACCTCCAGATCACTCACGCCTTGATGACCGGCCGAATTAATGTGACCATATACAGGCATGTTCGGGTGGAGTCAGATGTCACGCTGGTGTTCCAAACCAAGCTGGAGGCAAAGCCGCCTCGTTAAGATCCCATTCTGGACACCACCTCGAATCTGATACAAATCACAGGACATGCACATTACCATGATAATCTGTATGTACAGAATAGGGCACGCTATTTACTTCTTCAGGAATTGAGTTACGATAATGATGCACTTACTCAGCTGGCAATTACCTCAAAATAGAGCACAATTCAGTCTAATGACTTCTAGTTTCAACAGTATGTGATAGTTATAAGTTAAGGAATAGTGCATGGCTTGGAGTTGACTACGCCCATACAGTGCCCAGTGAGGTGATGCAGTTCCCTCCGCGAAGAAAAACATCTGTCCGATTTGTTAATCTGTTACCAAGGTTGCAGCCCTACCAACCAGCGTTATATAGAAAAAAATACCATGTAGTTTTCAAAAAACATTTAGAAGTGTGCTAAAAATAGAAAACGTGTAGTGCCTGTGTGTAGTGTCTGGTCAGTTCTGTGGATGCAAACTACACGAAATAGGGGTGCAGCATCCGTCCAATCAGGAGCCTAGAAGGTCACGTGAGATATACTAGTAGCAGATATACCTTATACTGCAATGCCTGGTTATGACTTCGTGAAACAGAATAGCAGTACAATAAATGTATCCAAAGAGATATTAACAGTATATAATACTGATATAAAATGTTCGTCTGAAAGTCAGTTTCTGGAATTAAGCTCACAGAAAATGTGATTGTACCCCAGTCTTGTGAAATTGGTATACTAAACACTATTAGAGGGAAGTGCCTTTAAATCGCACTTCAATAGTGCAGAACAGAAGTGACCATTTACTGCTAAAAGAACTGTTTGCTGAAGGAATTTAAATAAACCAAAACATTAGAAAACACCACCAAGAATAATAAACTCGTTATGCAAGGACTGTTGCCACTTGGTGCTAAATGATGCACACGGAGTATCTATGAAGCTTTATGTTGACACATTTGAAATTGAGAAATGTTAACCCAATTTCGGAAGCTATGGATACAATGCAACACGATGCTACTCAAATGGAGATTATGCTCGAATCATCATTCAATGATAAGTTTAGCTCCGAACAAAGGGAATCAATTACAATGCTAGTACATAAACATGAAATTGTCTCTAAAAAAGAAAATAAAGAACCTTGGGTTAAGAAATATTATTTTAATACAGGTCTAATACAAAATCTATCACACCAACTAACCATGGACTTTATCAGGTATCGTCAATTATTTCCAAATGAAACAAAATACTGTTTTTTGATTGGCTGAGAACTACGGTGTAACTTGCAATCCACAGTGGGTTTTTTACACCGTGTTTAACCACGATGTAAAAACAAGAAAATACAAGAGCAAGCTAGATGGCTAAAAAGTACCCATTTTTAATTATTAAGTCAGCATTTGCTTCGGTACTATTGAATGTTGTTCCTAATTCATGGGGATGTTTATTACATATCAAAATTTGAAAAAGAAATAGCTTCCGTCAGTGTAGACACCTGAGTGGTAAATAATTGAACAGATAACAGGAGTATTTTCTTAGCAGAAGACGAGTTAGATAGCTGTGAAAAAAAAATGTCAATGTTTTATGCGGTCTGATTGTGAACTTTCGTTTTGTATCTTTGTTTATGATTACAAACAATGTTAGCTGAAATATGTTATTTAATGTTATTAACCCTTTACCTAACGTGAAAAGCAGACGACACTTGCAAAAAAAATTCTTGAATAACTATTTTTTTTCATTTTTTGTCTCAAAAACATAGGTTATGACCCCTCGTTGGAACGAGCTCGACGAGCTCGTTCCAACGAGGGGTCATAACCTATGTTTTTGAGACAAAAAATGAAAATATTTTGAAAATTAATTGGCGATTTTTGAGAATAGCGCTGGTCGGTTTTGGCCGTTACGTTGGGTAAAGGGTTAACTCACCTTCGGTATCAAAGCACATAACACCTGCAAAATGTGCGGAGGAACATGACGTAACAGTTCCATATCCTGCTTTACTACAATTATTTAATGAGCTTTCATCTCCATTACAATTCACCTTTGTTGTGAGGAAAGCACCGTGGGTCTCTGTTCCATATCGACTGTTTACATGCATGTAAGCCTGACCCTTCGTGTAGCCTAGTTCTCGACACACCACTTTGGCATCATTGTCATCCCATCCATCAATACAAATTCTACCAACTATCCCCGACACTGTGATCTGCACGTAACCAGTGTTGTTAGCTGAGCGTGAGACACCAAGCCGCAGAGAAGAATATCCTGTCAAATATATATATATTATAATATTAGAACCATATAGAACCTGAAGCAGCGAAGCTGCTGAAGGTTTTATTTCAGAAATCACACAAACTCAGGTACTATCGACCGATAGAACATGAAAAGAAACGTTCTAATTATTTTATTCTGCCGAGCAAAAATAACTTTCATTGTTTAGCGTTAACTGTAACATGCCATCAGTCTTGTAATAACAATGTAGTCGAATCCAAAAACATGACGTCTTTTCGAACGAATGACGTCTCTTCGAATGACCTGTCACAAGTGACGTCGCTTTGAGAGTTTCGGTATCACCATAAATGCCAGTGTTTACAACTGCATCCTGCTGTTCATTTATAATTCATTGTTAATGCTTGTGTGATAAGTGGTATAAATTAATGGAATATAAATTCATGTTTCATGGACGACGACAGTTGTTGGAATTAAGCAGAGTGAAACAATTTATTTTGAACTTGAGGCGGAGGCTCAGTGAGGTCGAGGAGTACTAAACTTGTGGAAATATAATTGATTGAAGTCATAACTCATATTCAGGATTCACTGAAGTGGTGAACAACACGTGAGTTTTCCATTGTTTGCAGTTAAAATTAAAAACACACCCAGTGAAGATGATATATTTGTTGGTAAGTTTGTGTCTTTCGGTGACAAAAAAAAGTTAATCAGACACAGCACCAGTGTTTGGTGTTGATAAATTCCAACCAGTGCGGGCGTAATCGATGCTGATCAATGGTAGTGGAGCTTACATTTTCTTTGTTCTCTTGTCTCGAAGAACGTTCCGATAGTACCCGTCTTTTGCCCCAAAACTCCAGTACTATGACTTTTAGAAGGTGTCAAATTAACCAATCACGGCTGATGTTACAAACGTGAGGCATAATAAAAGTATGTAGCACACCCCGAAGAGCTTTAAACATCCAACTAGACAATTATGTCACAATCATCCCACTATTAGAAGAATTTTGAAAAACAAATTTGATTTAAATCAAAGTCTAATACCTCTTTTTGGGAAGACCACATTAAGTTTATTATAAATACATAAAGGCCATTGTGCTAAAGATTGGATTACTAATGAAATACTCATTCCCCCACATGATCAAGTGTGTAGCCAGGGGAGTGCGACACACCTCACCGCAAAAATAGAGTTCCTATTGAGGGGCTATCTTCCAGTTATGAATAAAAAATTGTGATAAAGTGGAGCAACCTCACATACCCTGATACATCATATTCTGGGGCCTAGCAATATAGATAACGATGTATAGGGGTACGTTATGAAACATAAATGTTCTTGTTTGCATGTTGTGTCTGTGAAATGACTATGGACTAATTTGATTTGGCTGTGATAATTTTTTAAAGTGTATACAGTTGAAACTAAAAGTTCTGTCACAATTAGTGCAGATAATTCTGGTTATTTCCAAATGAAACAAAATACTGCATTTTGATTGGCTGAGAGGTACGGTGTAACTTGCAATCCACATTGGCTTTTTTACACCGTGTTTAAAAACAAGAAAATACAAGAGCAAGCTATATGGCTAAAAAAGTACCCATTTTTAATTATTAATTCATACTTTCTGCTCGGTTATGTTAGAACAACAATAAAAATACAGGGAATTTAATATTTATGTGCCATAAAATATTACAGATATGGATGTCATTGGAAGTGGCTCACTGAGCCAGTTCCAATGACATCCATATTTGTCTGGTTTTATTTAAGAAACTTGCAAAGAACAATTGTTCTGTCAGTTTTTGCCCACAGTGTAGGTTAAAGTATTAAGTACACCAAAATTCTTGGAAATAAATCCGTTATCCTTGTGTTTTCCAGGGTGTATGGGGATTTACACCGGTTTGGGAACTCATACACCATCGACTTTGCCTCAGGGTGTATGAGTTCCCAAACCGGTGTAAATTCCCATACACCCTGGAAAACACAAGGATAACTAATATTAGTTAATACGGTCCTTACTGCAAAAGTATAACGTGCAGTTAAAACAAACATTATGATCGAAAATCTCAACTTGGATGAAAACGAGATGATCATACAGGTATTATTGTTCCACAGCTTCAGCTGACACCCAACCCGCCTCCATAACTCTATCTTATAACCGTTCCAAGAGCTGTACAGTTGAAACTGGAAGTCCTGTCACAATTATCGCACTAAATGCTCGTTAATTAATGTTCCCCTTACAACAGAAAGATGGAGTAGTCTGAAATGCACAAGATCATTTGCGCTGTGCAGTGCAAAATATAAAGCGTTATTAGCGAGGTTGGAAGTGAAATCACGAACTACATGTAAACCGATCAAACAGAATACAAATATTGACACTACAGTATGTGGAGGGTGAAGCGCCGTGGTATTAGAAGTTATCTCCGCCATCATGTATGGAATATGGAGATTTACCACCTGGATGTCAGATTTTAAACACCGAGCCGCTGGCGAGGTGTTTAAAGGAGACATCCAGGTATTAAATCTCCATATACCATATATATTGGCGGAGATAACGTTTTTGTCCCATTTGAAACACAATACAGACAAAGTGGAAACAAATTTATGGACGCATTTCTCATGCCCTGCAATCACTTGATCAAATTTGTGAATAATTGTTTTGTTTTTACAAACGCAGAAGACAACAGATAGACTTACACCCCTTGGGTCGTTAAAGAAATTTAAATTTTATATTTAATTTCCTTTCTTATTATACCTACCACAATTGTTTACTACAGGCTTCCACTACAGTGGAAGACCCTAACTCGGAAAATATACTCTCAATTTGATTTTTCCCATGGGATTTGGGAAAGAAAAGTGGTGCAAAAGCACCAAGAAAAAATAAGCCAAAACTGAGTCGAGTGCTACCGGCACACACCCAGTAGGGGACGCTCTTCTCCAAGTGCATATCCACGGCTTCCGGTAACCAGTGCGTAGGCAGTAACTAATGAATAATTCTTTTGAATCCGCCAACAATGGAGTTATGCGATCAGCGGGGAGGAAGGATTCTTACCAGAATAAGAAGACGAGAGGGCCTCCATGTAAAAAATTGTGGTAGGTATAATAAGAAAGGAAATTTTCTATAAAATTTAAATTTCTTATCGACCTACCTTACAATTGTTTACTACAGGTTGAATAGACAACAGGATGGAGGGAATCACATAATTAACCCCCACATAACCCAATTGTACTGGAACCGTGGACAGAGGAAGAGGTCCCTAGGCCTATCAAACCATAGCATCACAATCATTAGTAAAAGACAATGAGTGATGATGCGTACGGTTCTGTGCGACGCACAGACAGAAAGAACAGTAACAACACAGAGCTGGAAATGACCTCGTAAGAAGCCTAATGGCCCCTGCAACTGACGCAGATAGAAGGTGGAGAAAGTAGAAGCATTTCTCCAGTTGGCTACCTGCATAACATCCGACAACTTGACTGAGTTAGCATAAGTCCAAGAGGTTGACAATGCACGCACCTCGTGGGCAGAAATACGATTGGTAAAACAATCGTCAGTCGCTAGACGAGTGTAAGCTGCGCGAATAGCAAGACAAATCCATCGAGAAAATGGAATGAGGAGAGATCTTCTGTCGACCAGGAATAAGAGACGGAAAAAATCGTTTCCTGCCTTTCCTAATGAACTGTGTCCGATTGAGATAAATGCGAATTGCACGAACCGGACAGAGCAAAGGGTGATTACCCTCAGCAGAAGGAAGAGCCCTGATACAGATAGGAGGTGGAGTCGTTTCTGGTATCTGATTATTGACCAGAAAGGAGCAATCAGTGGTAAACGTAACACTGTTGGAAGAGCTCCTGAAAAAGGCCATATCAACCGTGAAGCTCACTAACCCGTCTGGCGGAGGCAAAAGCCATCAGAAAAGCCGCCTTGTATGTGCGAAAACGCATATCCACCTGGGGTAAAGGTTCGAATGGCGCCCCCCCTCTCGCCCACCCCCCACCCCTCCCCCCAAGCAAAGCAGCACCCAAGAAAGATTCCATCTCGGGGTAAGCTGCAAAGTCCTAGGCCTTTTCCAGGAAAAGTGCCGAACAAGCTTGGAGAGGTATTGATTAGTGCCGATACGACGCTGTCCCACATACGAAAAGGTCTCCGAAAGCATGGACCTGTACCCTTTGATGGTAACAGGCTGGAGACCCCGAGAATCAAACAGATATACCAGAAACTCCGCAATCTGTGTTATCAACAGAGTGATCGGCACACCATCGACAGAAGACTTTCCACTTAGCCGCATAGCCTAAACCATTGGAGTGCCTCCTTGAAGAAGAAATGCACTCCTCTGCTCGTCTCGAAAAAAAACCTCTACGGAGGAGACAGACCTGACAAAAGATATGCGTGAAGGCACAGTGAAGTCGGGTCGGCGTGAAACCTCCGCGGGTGACCTTGGCAAAGAAGGTCCCGACGTAGAGGTAGACGTGCCGAAACTGCCGCCAACAGAGAGCGGAGCTGATTGATCCATACCCGCTGAGGCGACAGGGGAGCGATCAGAATGATTCGACAACTGCAGGTTCGTATCTTGGGTAGAGCCTGAGGCAGAATCGGAACCGGCGGGAAGGCTTAGCCGACAAGACCGTTCCAATCGAGTGACAAAGCGTCCACGGCGAAAGCCAGAGGATCTGGACACGGGGACACGAATGTGTCCACCTGATGGTTCCAACGAGTCGCAAAGAGATCGATGTGGGGACGACCCCAGAGATCGCAAAGCGACTGGAACACCGCCCTGTGGAGCAACCACTCGGTGGAAAAGACCCTGACCCGTCGGGACAGGGAGTCGGCTAGGACGTTCAGACGACCGGGAATGTGACGAACCACCACTCGGGCGTTGACATTTTGAGCAAGCAGTAGAAGATCCCGAGCCAATTCGTACATGGGGACCAAGGGCGTGCCGCCCTGGTTCCGAATGTATGCAACCACTGTCAATTTGTCGGACAACAGAAGGACCTGGCGATTCGAAAGGTGGGGATCCACTGCCGGAAACTCAGAAGAAGAGCAAGAAGCTCCTTCTGGTTGATGTGAACAGCTGCTTGATCCTGGTCCCATGCCCCGTGAATGGAAAGACTAAAGCATCCAACGTCGCACCCCATCCGGAATCGCTGGCGTCTGCCGTCAGAACACGATCGGACGTGGGTAAGCCCAACGGAACTCACTTCATAATCCACTGAATATCCGTCCAGGGGAGAAGGTGACGACAAAGGGACTCCGGTAACTGAAGCAACAGATCCAGAGGATCGACATTCGGTCTCCAACGACTGAGCAGAAAGTGTTGGAGAGGTCTGACATGCAGCCGACCTAGAGGAATCCGTCACCGAACCGCAGAGACCGAGCAGCCGGAGAATACTCCGAGCTGTCGTGGACGTGGATTGGGACAGAGTCAGGGCAAAAGCTGAGAGAACCACAGCCCTTGCCCGGGGAACCGCCACCATATTCAGCTGAGTACGGGACGTGAAAGTAAGCGTCTCGCAGGTTGATGCTGGGAGCGAAATCTCCCTGTTGAATGGAGCGGCGATCCGACCTGAAAGTCTCCATGCTGAACTTGGAGCAATGATAGACTGGTTCAGGATACTCAGATCGATAACCGGTCGGAGTCGGCCGTCCTTCTTCGGCAACAAGAATAGGCGGGAATAAAATCCCACTGAATGAATGTCCTTGACGACCCCGATCGCCCCCTTTAACAGGAGACTGTCTATCTCCGTGATCAAAAGTCCCCGACGTGTAACGTCTAAAGGAACTTGTGTTGGAAGAGGCACTCTCGACAGAGTGGGATGCATCCGGAAGGATATCCGCAGTCCGGACAGGACAACATCTAACACCCAAGCCCCGGAGAGGCCCGCGAGAGGAGAAACCACCTCCTCTACAGTACCATACGAAGATATGAAGAATCCTGAGTCCTCCCTCTAGCCTGCCGACGCTTACCCCTACCCCGTGATTAAGGCGGCAGGATGATCAGTCCTTGGCATCGCAGAGGAAGCAGAAGGGAGCTCGTTAGGTTTTGGACGGTCCCTGCCTCCAACAGAAGGCTGATCAAGCTGACGAAGCAGCAGCTTATCTTTGGAATGACGTAAGACGTCAACCCGGACCGTCGCCACGGAACCATGGAATTGTTGCGGACCCGCCAAAAAATGCAGATTGAAGAGCAACGCGCTGCCCCCAGGAAGGAATGGCTTGTGTCCAACACAGCGTTCCAGTGAACTAATTCCAAGTTAGCCATGATACAGGCATGCGTGTGAGTAAGGTGCATGAGCGCCTTGGAAAACACACGCAAAGGAGCCTGTATGTCGTCAAACTTATCTGCAGGCAGATAAGCAGCTAAAGCAGAGACAACGTGATCTGAGAGAGAAAGCATGCCCAGCACCTCTCTCGATAAGCCCAACAGGGACTCCAGAGTCGCCATAGGAATAACGGCCGACTTGGGATCGGAAAGCCCAAGTGAGGTGGAGTCCTTATCCAAGACCGTCAAAGTCTGGCAGACTGACGGATTGGCGGAATCGTAGGAACTATAACGCACTGGGGGCAAAACAGTATCAGCCCTGATGAGGAAAGAAGTTCTCATAACCTTGGAACTCAGCTTACAGTCCAAAGCTGTAGACGCTTCAACCACATTTACCGACTGCCACGGTCGAAGGCGCCCGGAAGAGGGTTGCTCGGCAGGCTGTAGGCGCGCGACCGATGATCGCGGCCTGGCTGACCCGTCGCCTGGTCTGACGGTTTGAGATCTGGAAGAAACTCAAACACAAAGTCAAGAAAGAGCTGCCCCGAAGTCAGAAGACCGTTGGCTCTCGATGTCAGGTTGTCTGGCCCATCCTCTGAGTTGGAAGACACGAAGCCCATCATGGGCAAACCAGCCGATGCCTCCCATGGTGTAGGCACACCTGGGGGATTAGAAATTGGCCTGCTTGCAATCCCGGGAGGCTGCGCCGCGGGGAGGGGGGGGGGGCGACTGGAAACCATTAGTAGCTTCGCTGAAGGCAACGGGAAGGCTCTTGGAAAGAACCTGAGTGAGCAAGGAGAGGGCCTCCCTAAGCTCACGGCGCGTGTCGGCCGGTTCGACGTGGCAACGAACCGGTAAAGTGGTTTCACTCCTGACCCTTTAAACCAGCGAAGGGTCACGATCCTCAAATACACCCGACACGGCCGACGGGTGGCAGCCGAAACATCTGAAAGCAGATGAGTATAGGAGTATGACATACCCCAAGGATCTACAGTGCGGGAACTCAGGAGAGTTGCCGCGGACCTCTGAGGGACAGAAAGTCCAGGCTGCACAAAAAGCGTCGGTCCCGCAAAACTGGTCATGGGACTAGTGTGCGTGGACAGAAATGCAACAGAGTCCATGGTGATCCCACCATGAACATCCGAATCCAATGGGAAAATTGCTGGGCTCGATGGCTGAGAGACCACAGCAGAGGATTCGGCCGGCAGCCCTTTCCGACTTCGCCGAGTTGAAGTCAGGGAAGGCTGAGGCCGATACCTCACGTCCACACTATCAGACATCTCTGCACACCCCTGCAGGGATAAGCCGAGGCCGACTGAAACGGTGATCGATGACGTAGCAGACAGAACAACAGAAAGGTCTAGGCCGCACAAAAAGGATTTGGCCGGCAGCCCCATCCGACTTCGCCGAGTTGAAGTCAGGGAAGGCTGAGGCTGATACTCCACGTTCACACTACCAGACATCACTGCAGACCCCTGCATGGATAAGCCGAGGTCGGCCGAAACAGTGACCGATGAAGTAGCAGACGGAACAGCAGTGGCAGCATATACGACGGGAGCTATTGAAACCGGTTGAGAGAGCAATCGAGCTCAGCGCCAAAGGAGGAGTCATAACCCTAGTGACAGCCTCAGATGTCGACTGGAGAGGGACCACAGTCACAGAATCAGGCATCTCTTCACCAGACAACTCAACAGCTCCCACAGTACCCATCACAGTTAAAGACTGCACATCCCCCATGGAGGGGATATAACTCTCACAAGACGTGGTCGTGCCGGAAGGCTCCGAACGACAGCATACCCCCTCCCCGCACCACATGCTTGGGCAAAAGGCATTGCCCTTAAGAAACAGTCCTGGGCATAACAGAGTAGAAGAAAAGGTGAACTCAACAGATGTAGAAAATAGAAGAACACCCCAACTACGAGATAAAGATGGCAGAAAATAAAGGACCGGCGGGAACACAACTGAACCCAGACGGTCGACAGGGACCCAAAAAGCAGAAATTCTGCCCTCAACAGAGAGGAAAAAAAATCCTGTCCATACAGCCCCCCCCCCCCCCCCACACCCACATTGACACCTAACACCAATAATAATAATAATATCCAATAGGATAACATACATTTATCAACCAAACAATTTATGTCCGAACCGCACGGTACGCGAAAGTCGAGCGCGAACACGGAGAATATATAAAATACACTGAAAATGTCGTTGAAAATAATAACGAGAATATATAAAACACAGTCCTGTTATTATACGATCCTCAGATCCATAACTCTATTATTAACGAATTGAATTCATGTTTCTGAATGCAGGTTGTTTCATTTAATTATTCGACTGTTTAATTTATAACGGCAAAATATGATCTGATAATATCTGTGACTATTTTCAGGTTTTTTAGTTCGATTTTTATATCGAGGCGACCGGAAGCGAAAAGCTTTCATTTACACCATATATCCCCGATGTTTCGAGTGCCCATACACTCTGGATGTTGAATGCTCGTATACGCCTTGGATGTTGAATGCACCCTTTGTCATGGTTATTTGTTCAAGGGATTCTGACCAACCAAAAGACAGAATTTATCGGGATATAGGGACAAAGAGTTTTATCTTAGTAATGTTTACAATTTCTGAGGACAAAACACATAAAGTACTTGCAAAACTTTCATCACATCAACCACATAGTGCCATGGACGTGGCGAGAGGGGTGGGGTGGGGTGGGAGGGTGTGTCTCAACCCCCAATCCTGGCCAAAATTTCCTAGAGTTGGAAATTCGGAGGGCAAGTCATGAGTAGTTGGAAATTCCATCTATCTGGATTTTTTAGCTTCTTTGGTGATGCTGATATCTCCTTCACTTCCCAAAATTCCCACTCGGTTTCAAATCGGAAAAACTTCCAACTGTTACTATTTTCAACTATAGTGTACGCAATATCGACCTTCATAAGTATGCATGATGTCAATCGGTACGAGATTTCTATAGTACGTTTACTTATCGTAATAAAAAAATCCTCGAAATGCACTTCAAGAAAATCGCACCATGTAAAATCGTTATCCTGAGTTAATTCCATCATTCACACTTACAAAATGATGAAACATCGAAAACTGATCATTCCTGCATAAGATCTGATTTAATGCTCGGACAGTGTGAATTGCTCAAAGTTAGCTTTAGCATTTTTTAGCATATATTCAATTCCCAGAATAATACCAAATAATATAAACAACCTGATAATTCTAAAATAAATGTGTTCGCATTTCAGTTACAAGAATCAATTTTATGCCCCCTTTCATAGCTTCATTTTAAAAAATTTTCTCCGTAGTGAATTTCCAACTAGGGGGAGGAACCGGAAGGGGGTTTCCCCCTCCAGGTCTCTCACTCTAGTTGGAAATTCACTACCCTCGCCCACCACCCCCCCACCCCCCCCCCCCACCCCCACAATCGGAAACCTCTATCCACGGTCCTGCTTGGTCCAAGTATTTCTTGTGCTGTTAGTGAAGAATATGAGACTCTGCAATTAAGTAGGAATACACACTGTTTATTGTGTGTATGTATTCAAATATTAATACATATCCATACTACAAAAATATAGGTTCTCTTAAGAACCAAAACTGGTTTTAATCATGTCCGTGAGATGGATCCAGTTCTGTTTAAACAGTATTTATTTCAAATCAAATAAATTTACCAAGATTAGCATTCAATTTTAACAGAATATTACATGAACTGAAGTAGATTCAGCAGTAAACTTGCAGCTTATTCAACGCAGTCGCCAAACATTTTGAAACAAAGGAGATATGAACAGTTGGCATATCAAACCAGGTTTTGTTCTGTGTAGAACCAAAACTGGTTCGATATGCTTAATAATGCTTTGAGACAACCTCGTATAAGCTCTAAACTTACGGCTGAAACCCCCTCAATTTATGTTTAATTCTGTTAATATTTAATGTTAATCTTTATCAATTTATTTGATTTGAAATAAATACTGTTTAAACAGAACTGGTTCCATCTCAGGGACAAGATTAGAACCAGTTTTGGTTCTAAAGAGAACCTATATTTTTTGCAGTGTACGTCGTTACATGCACATGTATCCCAGTACAGGTTAGGAATAATGTTTATGCTCTAGTTTTATTAATATAGGATTGTGCAGGGTTTGGCACGCTGCGTTTCACCTGGAAATCAGTTGCGCTAATTATGCAGTTTGATAGGGACAAAAGTACACTTACTCAGCGCGGTATTACTTTAAAAATAGTATACGGTACTGTCACGAATTACACCTACATCGTCCCGTTTTTTCCCATCAGCCCCAGGGATTGCGACCTCAGCTTGAACAACAGTGACTCCCAAATGTGTCATCAAGGTACTCTTCAAAACCAGGCTTCTCGTTATCACGCAGGCCACCCAAATACCTCTTTGATTTTACCCTCGCAAATTAAGGTCATCATACTTCACGACTCTTTTCCTGACGACCTTTTTAACCTGGAATGCCCCCTACATCTAGGTCTGAGATCTCCAATGAGTAGTTCTCTAATAGCTCCCTCACTTGGAACATCCACGTTGTATTGGTATTTGGGTTGAAAATACTCTGGAACATTACTTTACACCATCGGTTGTCGGGGAGATTTACCAAATATTTAAGATAACCGAGTTTCAATAAGTCTATCCTGTCCTTGATCCTCATCCACCCAACCTCACCCCTGATTGCTTCTAGCGCTGCAGAATTACTCGAACCCGTTATCCATCGGCCTGCCTCGTTCTGCAGGGCTTCCAAGCTCTTTGCAGCCGTTTCATTTAGGGATACCACTTCCGTACGATATGTTATACTTGGCAGAACCACCATTTCCCAAATGTTTTTCCCCACGAAAACCTTATTGGTCCTATTTCTTCCTATAAGTTCCATTTGATTAAGGATTCGCCTCCCCTTCGGAATCACTTCATTTGTGTGGTTTCGGTAGATGCTTCTTTCTGCGGTGTTTATATTTACACCCAGATAGTTGTAGTCACACCATCTGTCTCTCGTACACTAAGAAGTTTGCTGCTACCTTCCGGGAATACAGAACTCCCCCACTGTCCACCTTCGAGGAGGGTCCACTGTACGGCCCACGAGTATAACTTTGCCTTTGCTTTCATTTAGCTCGGGTCTCCATTTGTTCCCATATTTCCCAACAATTCTCAGCATTGTCGCTCGCCCCTCTTCGCTTTCTGACACTAGCACAAAAACGTCTGCAAAAATAACCCTCGGATATGCAAGTGCCCAAATACTACCCCTCGTCGCTATGCAGGAGTTCATCTCCAAAACCTTTAATGTACAAAGCAGAAAGATTTGGCGAAAGGATACACCCCTGCTTAGTACTCTATCCATAGGTACAAGTTTTGTTGTTATGTTACCCAGGCTAAGTTCACTCTATACATCTTTATATAATGCTTTCAGAATTCCAACAAACTCGCCTCCCAAGCCCAGAGCCTCAAGCTTTCGCCACATACCCTCCCTCCATACTCTATCGTATGCCGTTCACACATCCAAAAAACGCCATAAACAGCTTCTTTTTTTTTCTTTTTGTTTGGCTTTCGCGGATTCTATCATTTAGGATAGTGTGAAAAGATGGTCGATGACTCTCCTTCCCTTCCTGAAGTCATTCTGAATCTCTCCCAAGAACAACCCTTTCTTCTCAACCAACTCTCTAATCTCTCATACAGGACTTTACACAATACCTTTCCAATGTTGCTACTAACAGAGATCCCTCGATAACTATCCAAAACGTCTTTTCCCCCCTTTTTGTGAATAAATGCCACTCTGCTATCTCTCCACTCTTTTGGGACCTCTTGTTTTTCTATGGCTGAATTGAATAGGGCAGTTAGGCTTCCACAGAGTTCCGCTCCCCCTTTTCGAGAAACGTGTTAGGAATTTATCCACCCCTCCCGCTTTTCCATTCCTTAATTTTGAGATCACCGTTCGTACCCCCTCGGTTTTAATTTCGCTGCACACAAAGTTCGATAGATTTTCCTCGACCTGGTTCTAACACTCCGGTCGGTTCCCCGTGTCCCATCGCTTATCGCTTACCTTTTTCCCAGTGCTGGACTAGGTTTAATGCGATTTGATCTTGATCGACTGTATCTCGCAATCGACTTTAACCCTTAAGTCCTCAGATTAATTTTAAAGTATTTATGGCCTTTTTCTGCTTACATAGTTATTGATGACTTGGCAGTGGTTCTACATCACTGCTGGCTGCCTATACAGAACTGATGTAGAACCACTGCCAGGGAAAATTCAGTCTACACACAAGAGTAATAAAAAAGATTACACAAGGGAGCACCTGCTTCAATGCAATATAAAAGTGGCGGTTTGGGGCTATATGGGGGCTTAAGGGTTAATACTCTGTGTGTTACTTCCTTTGTTACGTTTATTAACCCATTTCCAAAATACGTTCGAACTCGACACCCCCCCCCCCCCACCCACCCACCCCCCCTCCCCCGTCATTCTTATCGTCCTAATAAGACTGCTATCTTGCACTCTCCGATTATCGTCTTTAATCTTATTTACTTTATTTCGTGCTTGTTGGTATTCTTCATATGCTACCATGGCCTCGTTGCTTTCCGCCCCTTGAGTTTTCTACTTCTCCTGTATGCAGCATATTTAGCTTTTCTACCCTTTATGGCCCTTTTCAGTTCTTCGTTCACTCTGTACCCATGTTCCCGTGTTGGCACCCTAATCTTTCCCACACTTTCCTTTCCTGCCTCTACTAGGGTCGCAACTATGGTGTCTGCCATTTTCTTTGATTTCAATTTTTCTTCGAACTTCGCCTAATCAGCATCCTTTTTGAGTTCCCAAATCTCACTAACGCTTCCTTAGCTTCTTACTGGGTTTTTGGCCCTGATCGACACTGTAATCAAGTTGTGATCACTATCCAACTCCCTTTTACCCTCAACTGTACAGTTAAAGCTAGAAGTCCTGTCATGAACTGTGCGCTTATCTAGGCCTAATTGCGCGTAGGAATTGCGCGCAATTGCCATATCGAATGGCATCCAAAGCACGCCGGGTTCTCCTGGTTACTCATAGCAAACACAGGCAATGTTTCTGTCATTGGACCTCCGCAATGGACAAGCGCAAAATAACAATTAACGGGTCCAAAAACTGTGAGTAGTACAGATTACCCAATACAAATGTAATGAAGATATAACCCTCCTATACCCCTCTCCTTAGAGGTCTCTCCTCTACCCGGAGGTCCACTGACTGCAACACTGCTTGTGCACAGGACATATGTACATAATTTGATAGCCTTACCATGGTCATAACGCGTAGATTAACATGCAGATCGACGTGCTATTTGTGCGCATTTCATGACAGGACTTCTAGTTTTAACTGTACGTGTTTCACAGAAACCAGTTGCTCGACCCTGGTGTTACAGATCATATATGTTACACCAGGCAATTTAGGCCAGACCCACATATTAACAGAATTATATATATAGGTATAATATATATCTGGAAAATAAAATATGCCTATCAACTCTATCGATCTATTTTGAATGCAATTTTTCACAGTACAAAGGTACTTATATTTTATATCTTGAATCTAACATAATATTTTCTAAGATTCCACCACACAGGTCCATTTCATACACATTTTTAAAAATGTTCTTTGCCCGGGCGAATTATGGTTGCTTTGGTGGGACCGGTGATTATTATTTAGACTTTGGCTGGCAATACAATACACATTTTGTAATAATTAAAATATTGTTTCAGCACAAGAACATACCACTTTCGAGAACCCAAATACAAATTACGATTTTGATGCTGAATGAATTTTTAGGCCCATTATTTGTTTTATATAATTATTCAGTCTATATAATAGGTGTAGCCTTCCAAGATCTCAGTGTAGATTCTGAGGAGAGGGGTATAGGAGAGTTATATCTTCATTACATTTGTATTGGGTAATCTGTACTACTCATAGTTTTTGGACCCGTAAATTGTTATTTTGCGGTTATTACTTGGCTGGTTTCATATTGCCGAGATTTCAGACCGGGGTGTTTTAATATCAGCAGAGTCTCAAGGTCAGATGCTGATGTGAAGTTATCGAGGGCTGATATCTCGATCGAAATAAAACTAAGTAATAACCTTTTATTTATTAAATCAATAGAGAGTAATCGCTTGACTGGACTGATAACGTGAACTAATTCATGAGAGGTGAGGGACGTTGTACAAACACGAGTGCGCGAATGCGCACGAGTGTTTTACAATATAGTTACAATATAGTTCCTAGCCTCGAATGAATTATTTCACGTAACCAGTCCACTCAAGCGATTACTCTGCTTTTCATTATTAACGATAATTATATTATTTAACCGTTTACCTAACGTAACGACTAAAACCGGCCAGCGCTATTCTCAAAAATTGCCAATTAATTTTCATTATTTTTTTTCATTTTTGGTCTCTAAAACATAGGTTATGACCCCTCATTGGAACGAGCTCGTCTATCCGAGGCGAGGGACTATATTGTAAAACACTCGTGCCCATTCGCGCACTCGTGTTTATACAATGTCCTTCACCTCTCATTAATTATTTCACGTAACCAGTCCAGTCAAGCGATTACTCTCTTTGTCTTGTGTTGTAACGGTAGTCCCGAATGCATAATATTACCCTTTTATCCAAACGGATCGCCCGCGTAATTAAACAAATTCAGCAGTTGAAAAAATATTTTTCAAGAAAGCAGACAGTTGCAAACTTTAATCAAATGGACCAACGGGTGCAACCCGGTGGTTCATATGATAGAAGCTTGCAAGTGCTTATTGTGTTTTGTCCCCAGAAATTGTGAATAATTACAAAATGAAAACAAATCTACCCCACAGCGATTTGGGCTAATACACCATCGACTGCCTACAGACCCAATGTTTTTTTCTGTTTGACCGTCTACCTCGCTAACAGTGCATTACATTTTACTTTCCACAGTTCAAACGCTCATTTTCAGATTACTTCTTTCTTCCGCGGCCAAAAAGACATTAACTAACGAGCATTTTCACCACTAATTGTGGCAGAGCTTCACGTTTGAACTGTAGATCTGTCCTCTCCAGGTGTATATATATAATGTTAGGGAAAAATTTGAAAAATTATTCTTGGTACTTACGACCATCCAATGAACCATTATAACATGCAACACCAACTGAATCTTCGTTACAATATTTAGAAAATGGAGCATCGTGTGGACAAGATAACAGCGAAGATTCATTTCCAGAACATCTCACTCTGTCTATAACAGCCATGATATTTATAATTCCAAATGGAGTACAACATGCCGGAAATCCTCTCTCAAATCCCATCTGTTTACAAACAACAGCTATAATAGAAAATGCCAAACAGGTTTTCATATACATGGAAGCCTGGTCACTAAATAGTTAGATGTACACAGACATTTCCCCAGGTGAAATTTCCCCTCGTGTACTTTTCTCCATAAATGATGGGTGGACATTTCCTCAGGGGAATTTCCATCAGATTGTTTTTTCAGCATTTTTCCTGTTATGTTCTGATTTGCTTTGGGTTAGTTTTTTGCGTGGGAGCGCGGAACCTCTGTGGTTACAGCACTGAACTTCAAACTGAGAGGTTCACGGTTCGATCCCCGCTAGAGATAAGTGCGTTGTTTACTTACATGTAGGCAAGACACTCAATCCCGTCCGTGGGATTACGGTGACAATGTGTACTAAGGCGTACTGCACGTCGATTATGCACCTGTCTTCAACCAAAGCTAAAGTGCTTGTGTGGAGTTACTACGTTCGTTGTGGAGTCTTACAAGTAGCTCACCGTTGTTCTTTCAGGGTACTCCGACTTCAGCCACCCGTATGACTGTGTGACACGAAGTGATTCTGGTTGTCGAAAATGTCATTAAACTCCAAAAAATAAATAAATAGTTTTTTTGCGTGTTTGTTTATTTTTGTTTTTATAAGAATTTGAAATGTACAGCACCTCAGTGTTGGGAGTTACTCGTTTACTTTACGTGCTTACCCTTAACCCTTTACCCAACGTGATGGCCCAAACCGAACTGTGCTATTCTCAAAAATCGCCAATTAATTTTCATTATAGTTTCATTCTTTTGTCTCAAAAACATAGGTTATAACCCCTCGTTGGAACGAGCTTGTCGAGCTCGTTCCAATGAGGGGCCATAACCTATGTTTTTGAGACAGAAAATGAAACAATGAGTTATTCAATAATTCTTTTTGCAAGTGTCGTCTGCTTTTCGTGTTAGGTAAAAGTTAAGCAGTGATTAGCATTACTACCTTTTGTACAGTTGCCACTGTGTTTTGACAGACAGACATACAGTACAGCTAAATAAGAAGAAAGGTAGACTTTAAGAATAACTTTGAGCAATCTACAGTTTGTTTTTTCAGTGTTGATAAAAGCAGGCCCCGGTAACATTTTTTTTTTAATTAACTCTAAAAGAGCTTTTAAAGAAAGGATATCAAGACCTGGTTTTATCAAGACAGAGAAAATATAATATAAATCCGTTCTAGTTCTTGAAACAAAATCAACACAGAAATTGTTTCTCTTCAGTGTTACTTTGATAATTGTTTAAACTTTGAAAGTTATCTTCCTATTCCATAATATCCGCCCATTTAGGGCGAAATGTGGGGAATAACGTTTGCCCACACTGGGGAAATGTCCATCCACACACGGGAAATGTCAGGCGGGAAAATTTCTACCTGGGTTATTGACCACTTTAGAAATATTCGCAAAACAAATGTCAGGTATTCAGTTGTATCGTCAGCGAAAAAATATTCAAAAAACGAACATACAGATATTACATCAGTCATCGCAACATTGACCAGATGAACTGATACATCTGGTAAAATTTAAACTGGTCAGATAAAATTCAAAAGATTACAAAACTGAAAGTCCAGCTAATAAAAATGTGCCATGAAGGGTAATCAGCAGGGGCCGCGGAACCGGGGGGGGGGGGGGGGGGGGTTGAGAGGGCTTCAGAACCCCCACTTTTTTGCCAGGCCATGTTTTGTTGTATGCATATATTTTAACACAACCAATGACTGGTGAAACACGGGGCGGATCCAGAGTCTCCCCATATTTTCGGCAGCTATATGTCTCTCGTACTGGTTTAGTTTCGATGGATTTCGGATCTTTTTTTTTGCAGTAAGTGACAGCAAACGCTAAAATGTATACAATCTGTTAAAATCGGTTAACTGAAATAGATCGTAATCTTACAGACATGCATGTACCAAATCCACCCCAAACAAGATAATCCACAGACAGTATAATTGCTGGTAACGTCTGGTAAAGTATACAGCTGAGGTCTATTTGTCAGCTTTGGTTGTCACGACCAAAGATGATAAATACAGTTAAAACTAGAAGTCCTGTCATGAAATGCGCAGAAATAGCACGTTGATATGCGCGTTAATGTGCGCGTTATGGCCCAAGTAAAGCTATCAAATTATGTACATATGGCCTGTGCACAAGCAATGTTTCAGCCAATGGACCTCCGGGTAACCCGGAGGTCAATTGGCAGAAACATTGCATGTGTTTGCTATAAGTAACCTGGAGAACCTGTCGTGCTTTGGATGCCATTCAATATGGCAATTGCGCGCAATTCCAACGCGCAATTAAGCCTAGATAAGCGCACTATTCGCGACAGGACTTCTAGTTTTAACTGTAGATCCCATATGCTTTACCGTCTGTTTTTAACGACTCTCAAAGTGTGAAATCTTTGAAATACACCTCCTAAAAAATCTCAAAATATCAGCTCAGATGCATGGAAATGGAGGTTTTGGGACCCTGGAATTTAAAATGTTGTTACCACGGGCCGAACCATGGTCGCCCCGTCATACCGACGACCATCCATCGGCCCATCCAGCCCTCACACTTTGAAAATCGTTCCGCAGCCGCTGATCAGGTTTTACCATTTGTGTGCACTGATTAACTATTTTTGTTGTTTGAATGTGAAATTGGAATTTGATTTTTTTTTCATTATTGTCACGAGGAAAGTTACAGTTGAAAATATAATCCCTGTCACTTTATTCTGCACCAATTTGAAGTAATAGCGACAGGGTTGGGAGCAGTTAAAGTTTCAAACGTTAATGTGTTAAATTATTTTAATAGCATTAAAAAAATTAACCAAGTTAATAACGTTTAACTTTGAAGATTATAATTGTATAATATGTTGCATTGCGCCGTTACCTTGTGCTTACCCAAGCCGGATCGATGACGTCGAATTTTACGCCATTTGACGAAATTGAATGACACGAATTTGGATGTCCGTCAATTATAGACGACCCATTGATTTGGTGGAGAGGCAATAAAGCCCCCTATGGAGAGACCATAGTTGGCGAAGTTGGCCCGCCGATATTTGACGATACATCAATATCAGCTTCATCCGGACGCCTATTTTCCATGTAAGGACTGGTATTCGAGCAACGGCGAACGTCTCTTTCTATGCATACGGCCGCAGCGATTGTATTCTTAAATGAAAAACATCGCTGAATGTTAGAATTTACGATAACCTGTGAGAACAATATTACTGTACGTAATAAAAATGGCCGAAGCTAATAAAATTTTGTTCATTTTGACATTTAACGTCATTTAACTCGTTAACGCAGAATTATTACCTCCTCCCAGCCTTGAAAAGCGGGCTAAGTTAGTGTACCTTTTTTGTCACCGTCAGACTCAAAAGCATGCCTAACAATTCTTTATTAGTAAACATGGGAATATTATCTTCATTCCTGACCGCTACTGGCATTCATGTATATGTAATAACGTAAATAAATATTAAAATGCGATTCCATATACGGACTGAAGTGAGTGGTTTATTTCTTAATCGAACGCCATATATTTTCCACTCGAAAAGTATTTATACCCGTTCACAACAGCATGAGAAACACTTGCAAACGTTCATCACTTTGACCACTAGGTGCACCAGTGATGACAGTTTGCAAGTGCCTCTTGTGTTTTGTCTCCATAAATTGTAAATAAGTACTGAAGGAAAAATCTATGCCACAGTGATTTAGTAGAAATCCAACCACCACTTACTGTGGTCTTAATATTTTCTTTATGTTTGGTCGGTTTGGTTCGTGATTTCAATACCGACATCACTAACAGCTCATTACCTTTTGCACGACACAGCGCTAACGATGATGAGTTTCAGACTACTTCATTATTCTGCAGTAAGGAGCCAGTGGCGGCGCCATGGAGGGGTATGTGGGGGGTACTTACCCCTCCACTTTTTTCGCCAAGCGTAGTAAAACAATACTGTCATTGTAATTTTTGTTGTATTGAACGTTGCGGTGTAATGGTCGGTATGCTTAATCCCATATTCCCAGGTGCACTAAATCAGAAAAGTTTTGAAATTATGTTTGCCCCCCCCCACCCCCACCCATCCCCGCCACCGACCCCCTCCCCGACCCCCCACACACACGCTAGATGCAAACAACAAACAAGAGTGGAGGGTCCAAATTGCAACAAGGCATGCCACGTTTAAACGGACTGAAACATAGTGCTTGAGAGTATTCGACAAATGCTAGAATCGAGAGCGTGCAAGGCATCCGTTTGGAATTCAGCCCACAGCAATTTTAAAAAATAAATAAAATTATCAAAGGTACAACTCAATGAAATCATGCAAATATGAATATCATTGGAACCGGCTTGTTGCAAAACAGTTGAAAAAAATTTCTCAACTTAGGGAGAGGACCCCCCTCCCCCCACCTCACTCCACCCCCGAAACCCACCCCAGCCCTGCGCTGCATAATCTCCAACTGTACCCCCTCACTTTTGTAACTCTGGCGCCGCGATTGTAAGGAACGCATTAACTAATGCGCATTTTCTGCGCTGATTGAGACAGGAGTTCTAGTTTCAACTGCATTCGATATCACTGAATCAACATGTTTGGTGGCATTGTTTTGCGTTTTTCCCGGAAATCGTGTCGCATCGTGTGAAATTTTCTATAATGACAAAAGTCGCCATTAAAAAGTCTCAGCGGATGATGCCCATGGAATTACATTAAGGGGCCCTCCCAGAGTGTTAATGATGGAGTTATGTGGGTCTTTTGAACCACCCCAGAAATGCCATCTATCGAAAATCCGCAAGTAGCACAGGCCCATCCATTTAAAATAAATTCTGTATTTATTTGCCTACCACTGGTCCAGGCATAGCTAATACTAAGCTCAGACGAAACATTAAGTTTGAGCTCCCCTCTCCCAAACTTACAAACTTAGCAAAATAACAAAACGAAATGAGTCCTGCATTTCATAGATGACGCCAGCTTGTGTGCAGAGGTCCACGGAATGACGTCTAATCCCATCAATATACATTTTTGTCGTGCATGCTGAGTGTTAAACAGTTGTATGCGAAGAGGTGTGAGTGAATAACTCGCAAAAGTGCACTCCCCGTCTGGGAATGTGGTAGGTGAGAAAAGTATAGAAATTAATTTAAATTTACAATATTTATCCACTATTTCCTCTGGCCCAGACATAGCTCTAATGACTAACAGGTTTGATGGTCAAAACTTGACTGGATATATTCTGAATTGTGAGCTGACATGCATTAGAAACTCCGGGAAGAAAAGGACTCTTAAAATGACTAGAGATAACAATGAATTACGGTCTAACCTGCCAATATTTACTTTGTGATAGCGAGTTTTTGACAAGTGCCTCTAGATAACTTCCAAACAATCCAATCCAAAAATGGGCAATCTGACAGTTCCACACCACACCCACACCCAGTGAAATTGTCTACTATATTAACTGCCTCTCAATAAGAAATACAGTCAATAAACTCCCAGTAAAATTGCCAGCTATGATAGACCCCACCCGCCACCCCCAGTTAGAAATGCATATAAAGAGACTGCCACAGTGATAAAATTATTTACAGCTGTATTATTCATTTTGTCAATATTAATGACTGCCCAGTTATATAATTAAAAAGATAAGAGATTATTCCCAAAGAAACAAATGAACATAAACGACTTTAATAGCTATCAGTTAGTTTTGGGGGTTAACCTTAAATTGCCCAACATTAAAAATTAACATATTCCAGCATGGAAGGAATAACCAATGAGATATTTGCAAAATATCTTAATGCTCTTAACCCTTTAACCCAGGTAACGGCCAAAATCGGTCAGCGCTATTCACAAAATTCACCATTACAATTTTACTATTTTCTTTATTTTTTGTAACAAAAACGTAGCTTATAACTCCTCGTTGGAACGAGGTCAAAGAGCTCGTTCCAAAGATTGGTCATAAGCCATGCTTTTTAGGCAAAAAAAAATAAAAATATTGCTCTAAGAATTTTATTTGCAAGTGTCGTCATCTTTTCGTGTTAGTCAAGGGTTAATTACTACATAGATCTGTTAGTAAGTTAGAGACAGGTAAAATGATACGAAGAGCTTTACGAAGTAAAGTACGAGCAGTTGGACAAGTATTTCCTAACCGTGATAAGAGTTTTCTACAAAGGTGAGGTTGAAGAAAGATGGCTTGGAGCAGGGGCAATTATCTTCCAGAATGATAAGGTGATTTTTGTTCGACATGGTGGTGTGGCAGTCAGAGTATCACCTCACCTTCTCGTTAAAGCTGACAATTATAGCTTGAATGCTGATTCTGAACTAACTGAACTAAGTAATGGGCTGTCATCTAAGATTTTTGGAGGCAAAATTCTCACAGTGTGTTCACGTGTCTTTGCCTTGTTACAAGTTATGGGAGAGTGCAGGCACTCTCCCATAAATTGTAACAAGGCAAATTCATACATACCAAACAGTTTCATTTCGAAGGTATCATGACACACATCCACAGAATACGAAGCCTTTTAAGTTGCCTAACCTGCACTCCAGACCAAATATGGGCTTCCAACACTCAATCGTTCAACTTGAAGCGTTTATCGGCTGCCGCCATTTTGAATAATCAATGACCAAAGGGGAGATTACCCATAGCTGCCAGCGTACATTGATGTTGACAGGCAGTATATGATTTTATATGCAGTCTGCATGTGACGTCTTTGAACCAATGAAATTCCCAGATACTTGTAGGAGGTAATATATTTTTACTTCTACTGGCGTAAATAAATATTAAAAACCGACTGCATATAGTGCATGAACAGGGTTGATTACAAATTAATCGCAGCGTCATAATTTACTATTTATAATTGTATTTATAACTGTTTATAACACCACAAAATACATTGTAATCTTTAATCACGTGGACCAATGGGTACACGCCGGTGGTCCATGTGCTGAAAGTTTGCAAGCGTTTCCTGTGTTTCGCCCCCAGAAATTGTAAGTAATTACTTGGTGAAAAATCTATCTCATAGCGATTTAGTAGTAATGCACCCTCCACATACTGTGGTCGCAATATTTTCTTTCTTTTTAATCGGTTCAGTTTGTGATTTCTCTAAGGGCCTCACTAATAGCACATTATATTTTCCATTGTACAGAGCAAACGCTCTTGTGTATTTCATACTGCTTCATTCTTCTGCAATAAGAAGCACCTTTACTGACGACTATTTTTTGCGTTAATTGCGCCTGAAGTTCTGGTTACAACTGTGGATTTAATGGTAATATAAATATTTAAGTGAAACCTAATGACAGGATTCAGTATTATTCAATTAACGATGCTGGTTGGATTAATGCTACAGTTTTAAATTGAGCTGGTAAGTCAGCGGCAGAAATAAGTCATGATACAACACAGAGAAAATCTTTGGCAATGAAATAAGCATTAACTTTGACTATGTAATGTAGAAACTTATTCTAACATGTGAAGAGGATTTCTGACATTTTTCCAAAGAAAATTGATGATCCAGAAAGAAATTACACTCAAAACCTGGAGCCGGGAAATGTACCCAATAATATCAACATTCAACTCATGCTTCACTGCCGTCTCCTCTGCGTGAAATAGAGGAGGCTGGTGACATCAGTGAAGAAGGAGTTGATATTGGAGGAGGTAGTCAATAGTCAGTGATTCTAATGATTTTGAAAATGAAGACGAGTTTATCTTTAAATCGAGTGAAGATCTTTCTGATAAAGAGGAGTCTCGTGGAACTGATTGAGAACTACAGTGATTTTGTGAAAGAGGTGCTTCAGGAACAATGATTATAAAAAGTTCCGGAGTGGAATGACTGACGAAATCTATCAAACTTACGTTGGGGAAGTTTTTCAATATCGAAAACTTCAGTTCTGTACACAGACAGTGCCATACGTGATTTCCGGTTCCGTGCTATATATTCATCGGTTATCGTAAACGGGTTTCGGAACCAGAAACCCGAGAATTCGAGTTTTCGGTATTAAACCTTAGATACGACTTTTCTGTCACATTACATTCTACAACTTACAAGTATCTTCCAAGCTCCACTCATGGTTACAGACTGCTCCCCAATGCCCATTTACATACAACTGGACAGCTCCACTTGATAGCCCTCCATTGATAAGTCTTACTGCAAAATGTATAAAAAGAAAATATAAAAAATATACGAGATGTGGATGTATACTTACCTCATCATAACTGTCCAGTTTAGTGCAGAAGAAACAGAATGGAATGCCAGCACCCCTACATAGGTTTCTGGGGTAATACACTTCATATATTATATGTTGTTTTTAATTTTGTCAATCCGGATCAAACGGAGGAAAATGTGCATAGCATGCACGACCCAACTTGGTATCCAAGGTATTGTCTAGGACAGTCACCAATTGTCAATGCCAGGCATGTGTAATAAGTTTCCGATTTTTTGACACATTTGTCTATATACCTGTACGAGGGGATGTCAAAAAGTTTTGAGCCGAACATAACTAAAGCTGGACTATCGCTACATAGCATTTATTTTTCAACAATGTCCCCTTGTAATTCAACTGACTTGTTCCACCTGGTCTGCCAGTCGTTGATGCTACGTCTGTAGAAGTCCATATCTTGGTTCTGTAGCCAAGCCTCCATAGCAGCAGTAAGTTCCTCATCATCTTGAAATCTTTGACAACGTAAGTGTTTCTTCAAATTTGGAAAGAGATGATAGTCACCAAGTGACTACCATCTCTTTCCGAATTTGAAGAAACCCTTACGTGGTCAAAGTGACTACCATCTCTTTCCAAATTTGAAGAACATGAGTGTGTATGTGTGCAGAATGGTTTATTTCGCTTCACTACAAATGTTACACAGATTTGTCTCCACCAATTCGACTGTATACAGCTTAGAATTGGTATATAAGCACCTATGTTAAAGTTTATATTGGAAGGATTTCAGGTGTGTGTCGTCCAAAATCTTGAATGATCTACTGTATATCAACCTCTAGCCCTCGGGCTGAAGACTGACATTCAATAGATCATTCCATTTTTCTTGAGCTTTATGTGGTGATTTTGCTACAAATTCAAGAAACTTAGTTTTGTGGATGAGAGTAGGCAGCTCCTGGTTTTGCTTTATTACATTTTTCCATTTTAATGGTAGATAATTGATCACTCCCTGAAAGACTCTAAATGGAGTACGAATGTTATATTTGTCCGATAAATCCGAATGACTAAGAAATGTCTTATTTTCGGTTAATAGATCATTAACGAAATTAACTATCTTTCTACGTCATTTATCCCTTTCAATTTATTAAAAAAACACTTTTTTATTGACTTTTATATTATTGTTGTAGAAAAGAGATTGGGATGGGATGTGTTCTGGTGTTGTGGCAGTATGCTTATTAACGAATGCCCAAGCTTTTCACACGCTTTTCCGAAAATAGTTCAGATTTTGTGCTACTCTTACCAAACCTTATCCCCTCCTAAATTTTCAAATCCATCTATTATAAGGGTTTTCCAGCGGGCTACTATTGATGGATTAATAAGTGTTTTAATCTATGGCAATTTAAGGCAGTTGGTCTATGGTGTTGACTATATATTCTCGCTTAACGTTATCTTTTTGGACGGACCAAAGGAAACTATAAAGAAGGTTTTGAATCTTCGTAAAGCATGTTTCTCGGGTTCTGGCAGGGCAGACAGACAGTTAATTACAACCGAAAGAGCAAAGGTTTTTATCACAGCGGTTTTTTCCATTAAAGTTAATTTTTCGAAAGCTCAATCATTCAGCAACGTTTTCCATCTTCTTCAATTTATTTTAGTTATCAGCTATGTAACTTTCGCTAAACATTCACTTTGAAAAACACGTTTAGATGTAATCAACATTGCCTGGGGTTTGACAAAGTTTACTTTCATCCCGGAATATCGTGCGAATATTTCTTCCGTATCTAAGGCGGAATTTTAAAATTTCAAGTCATTGTTAAGAAAGACAGAATAATCGTTTACATACTGACTGATAAGATATTCCGAATCATTTATATTAATGCCTTTAATGTTGGGGATAAACTCAATGAGAGGCGCTCAACAACTCCACACTGGAAATGAAAAGATACGGTGTTTCGACTTCGATAGTGTTACATTTTATCTTCCAATCAACATGTATTTTGTCTGTATTAACTCCGCAACTGTCGTGTATCCGACCCCCTGATACAGATATTTGAATCAGGGGGTCGGATACAAGCACGTTCCTTCCGCGTGAGTTCCATTTTTTTTTCCTTTTTGTTCATCCGTACGAATAAATAGTTCGTTATATATTCGTCTACATTCTTGACTTATCCCCAACATATTGAAAGAAAAAAATGATTATTACCATTATGTGGATGTACAAAATATGTTTCCGAGTCTCGCTCCGGGTTCTGAGAGTACATCACGACTCGTATTCGACTCGTCGTGATCTACCCTTAGAACCCGGAGCTCGACTCGGATACATATTTTGTACATCCACATAATGTTAATAATCTCTATATATTTTGCATTGCATAGCGCAAACCCTCTTGTTTATATCATATTACTTCATTCTTCTGAGGTAGAAAGCGCATGAACTAACGAACAACTAACGAGCATTTTCTGTGCCAATTGTGACAGGACTTCATCTGTATCTCCCCTTTGCGTTTTAGCCTTGTGCGAGGTCTTAAGAAAAAGGGCATGATAAAAATTAATTAATAAACCCGCATTGAGCAAAATGCATAAGCACACGGTTAGCATGTCAAACTTCTATGATCGCTCCTCTTATAAAATGAATACTTTCTATGTTTGTAAAGCACTTGCCTGAATTGTAGCAAATCACTTTGGTTTGATGACAAGTCCAAAATAACATTTTATTCTGAGAACTTGAACACTGCAGAAGAGAATTTTCTTTTCCAGTACAGCTGCTGAGTAGAGACCAGGTTTGAATGCTGCTGACACTATCATTCAAGATACCAGAATACACTGAGCCATCAACAAACCCAAGTTGTCGACAGATGACTCTTGCTGTTAGAAAGGCAGTAGGACTGTTACAGATAAGACCTTCTTGACCATTAGCTGTGATCATCGCCCTGCCAAAGTTACGTCCTCCTCCTGCAAGGTATATTCTCAAGTCATCTGAAACAAAATAAAACCAAAATATCAATATTTTATTTTTCTTTCCTTCGGTGTCAATTTATGTCAAACTGCATTATTTATTGGTGTTTAAGGTTGGTCACATATTTTTGCCCAATGGCTATTCGTGGCCGCTACATGGATATAAAGTCAAGTCCGGCCAATCGTTTATATCCAATTTAGACGACATGCACCCCAGGCATTGATGACCAGGTCCTATGTTACCAATAAAACTGAACTTGTTTACCAAAGTAAACAAACCCTGCTTCACTTCCCGGGGTTTACATGGGAACATGCCAGCTTACATACAACACTGGGTGTATTGCAGTTGATTTTTGATTCGCTCACAAATTGGTTGTGTTCAGGTCAAAAGTATATTTCTGCTTTTCTCCTCAGACCAGTTCTGAATCTCACCATTCAGACAAGAATTGCGAGAACATCAAATAAAGGATATTATTATATGCTAGCCTGATAATTATCGCAAGTTAGCTAAAACATAGTTCTCGATATCCACCGACTTGATGGATAACGAGAAATATCCCTCAGTAACTTCTAAATGAGGTCACGCTTCGGCGAATCACTTTGACTTTGGTACTGTTACAAGCGATTCAGTGCGGGTTTTACCTGCAGTACTAAAATTTATTTCATGCTATTCCATGCAGTTCCGGTGATTCTAAAACTGCAAAAAGTACAGTTAAAACTAGACGTTCTGTCACGAATAGTGTGCTTATCTAGGCTTAATTGCGCGTTGGAATTGCGCGCAATTGCCATATCGAATGGCATCCAAAGCACGGCAGGTTCTCCTGGTTACTCGTAGCAAACACATGCAATGTTTCTGCCAATGGACCTCCTGGTTACCCGGAGGTCCATTGGTTGAAACATTGCTTGTGCACAGGCCATATGTACAGAATTTGATAGCTTTACTATGGCCATAACGCGTACATTAACGCGCAGATCAACGTGCTATTTGTGCGCATTTCATGACAGGACTTCTTGGTTTAACTGTAGATGCATAACAATAATAATATAATGAAGCAAAATAACTAGATGTATAGAAAGTGACTCTGAGAGTGATATTGAGCTTTGAACTGGGTTTCTTTTCTGAAAAACCTTTTGGAGGGATTCGTCCAGGACGTTTTTTTTTTGGGGGGGGGGGGGGGGGGAGTGGGTGATGATTTGGCGCCCTCAGATACGAATTCCTTGTTGTAAATTGAAATTAAGACTATTCAAAAAATTAACATAAATGAAAAATTGAAAAATATGAGAATATTCTCATCTGTGGTATTATAATGACTAAATGTCATTTCTGATATGAACAATTAGTTGGTAAAATGTTCATGGGAAGGTGGGTCTATTTTTATGTTGGAGTGATTTGGCTAGTACAGGCTTGACAGAACGATCTGCTGATCTTTGCTATTGTTTTTAAACGTGCGTCTTTTCACTCGAATTGGGTTGAATATTGCGCCGAGAAAGTCACGTAGCATATAATAAAAAAGAAAATCTACGCAAGCGCTCGTGAAAAAATATAACTTTTCAGATCCACACTCATGAGATAATTCTCGATATTCAGTAAAATTGCACAGATATCCCATATAAATGTCAATATAGTGTACAGTTAAAACTAGAAGTCCTGTCCCGAACTGTGCGCTTATCTAGGCTTAATTGCGCGTATGAATGGCGCGCAATTCCCATATCGAATGGAATGGCATCCAAAGCACGGCAGGTTCTCTTGGTTACTCGTAGCAAACACAGGCAATGTTTCTGCAAATGGACCTCCGGGTTACCCGGAGGTCCATTGGCTGAAACATTGCTTGCGCACATGTCATATTTACAGAATTTGATAGCCTTAATATGGTCATATCGCGTAGATTAACGCGCACGTCGACGTGCTATTTGTGAACATTTCGGGACAGGACTTTTAGTTTTAACCGTAGTTCGCCAAAATATCTTAAGAAAGCTACACATATTTTGATGTTTTCTTCATCATAAATATAATTTCTCGTTTAACCCTTTACCTAACCTGAAAAACAGACGACACTTGCAAAAATAATTCTTGAATAACTATTTTTTTCATTTTTTTGTCTCAAAAACATAGGTTATGACCCCTCGTTGGAACGAGCTCGACGAGCTCGTTCCAACGAGGGGTCATAACCTATGTTTTTGAGAAAAAAATGAAAAGAATAATGAAAATTAATTGGCGATTTTTGAGAATAGCGCTGGCCGGTTTTTCCCGTTACGTTAAGTAAAGGGTTAAACACTCATTATTGTTAAAATAGCAGAGAGGAAAAAATAGTACTTTGATTTGATTTTCCTGATTCAGTCTTAATTTTGCAATATTTTAATGGCAAAGTCTCGAGACTGTGGTATCCAAGTGCGGCACAGTACTATATCCTATTTTGACTATCCACCCTCTGCCCAGATGTGAAAGATCAAAATATCAAACTGCAAGTGTTTCCTATGAAACCAGGAATTTAACAAATACAATCTCGTTTGACAGAGTTCTGTCAAACAAGACTGAAATGGTTAAATTCCTTGTTGCAAAAAAGGAAACACTTGCTACTAGAAATTTTGGTTGTGTAATTATGGGTGTGCAAGGTCAAATATTTCTGTACAATGGGTAATTGTGACCTCTACATGGGTATAAAGTCGAATCCAGCCAATCGTTTATACCCATGCTGTCCATTTTAGACAATGCTTACTGGGTCCAATTCTACCAGTAAAACAAGCACTGCATCACTTTCCATGGTTCCCACGGGGACATGCGCGACTGTATACAGTACTGAGTGCAGTACAGTGTACAGTTAAAACTAGAAGTCCTGTCACGAACTGCGCGCTTATCTAGGCATAATTGCGCGTAGGAATTGCGCGCAATTGCCATATAGAATGGCATCCCTAGCACGGCAGGTTCTCCTGGTTACTCATAGCAAACACAGGCAATGTTTCTGCCAATGGACCTCCGGATTACCCGGATGTCCATTGGATGAAACATTGCTTGTGCACATGTCATATGGACAGAATTTGATAGCCTTACCATGGTCATAACGCGTAGATTAACGCACAAATCGGCGTGCTATTTGTGCGCCTTTCATGACAGGACTTCTAGTTTTAACTGTACAGTGCATTGCATTGTACAAAAGCAGACTGTAGCTTAGCCCGCAAATGGATTGTGATCCATTCAAAACATTCTCTCTGCTCACTCGTCAAATCAAAAAAGAAAAGCGTAAAGCGTTAACATTGAATTTTAGATAGTTATGTTATTTGATTTTCAGTATTTTATACCATGATTACCTATTCTACTATATATGAAAAGACTATGATATAAAATTTAGCTTTATACACCAACCGTGGAGAACACTTCAGCAATGGTATTTCTGTAGTAAAAATTTACACCTACAGTAGAACTACGTCCAAATTGACCTTTGGTGACGTCGATCTGAATGCAAATTTATCGCACGTCGCCTCGCGAAGAGTGGAATGAAGGTGGCAGTTTTTTATTACGTTTTTTAAATGGGTTTACCTCAAAAGATTAACAAACATGCATTGTCTCATGTTAATGAAGCATCCATAACTCGAAATAGTATGTTAATATGTTATTAAAATGAAAAAGGCTCGATTTCTTTTTCCATTTCGGCGATAAAACTGACAGCGGAAGTACAGCCCACCGATGCTCCTGTAAACAAAAACAGATTCGCACGTATGCACGCCCGCTGCTCAGTAAAGTCGAGAAAAAATAATAGCGACTCTTAATAATCTGACGATCATGGTATAAATAAAATATACCCAAAGTAGCTTGGTGTACCAAATGTTCACCAATCGTGGTGAAGTGGTGTTAGCCGCGCGCCAAAGGCTTGAACTGACTTATCCCACCCCACCCCCATCCCATAAGACCCCTCCCTGCCCTATGCCAATCAGGATTCTGACCATTAAAACTGATGGTGGCAGATTTTCGAATAGTATTCCTCATACTGGATTAAGTTAAAGAACCTAAATATTAACCCTGGGACTTACAAGTCTGTATCTGACTCCCCCGAGAATGGTGTACAACATATATCAAAGGATTCTGACTGGGGGTTTATGAAAGAAGATGTGTAAAGAATATTCCTCATATTGCACCAAGTTAAAATTCTACATAAAGTGGCCCAAATATTAACAGAGGGGCTTTATTTGAACAACCAGGAATCTGGCCCCCTTATGGATGCGGTAAACCAACAGCCAGGTATTAAATCTCCATATACCATACATACTGCCTGATATAACGTTTTTATCCTGTTTGGAATACAATAGAATCATAGTTTAAACAAATTTGTGGACGTGTGCGACTGGTGCGACTATCATTTTAATCTAAAACTACATGGAACTCTTGAAAAAAATGATAATGCACTGTCAAATCTGGCCCATCATTTGGTGCAGGGCGTCATATTAGGGAAAAATCGGGGGGGGGGGGGGGTGCGGATCGGTAACACCATTTACGTGGAGCGCCACCATTGGTTGGCGCGTAGCGTGCCAAACATTTTGGCAAAAATGCCTCACAGATTGCCGGAAATGGCACTTCCCAGGCCTTCGCCGAAAATATTTGGGGGAGACTGCCCGCTCCTTCCACGCGCCACCCCCCCCCCCCCCCCCGAGCACCCTTGGCATGACACCATTGATTGGGTGAAAACTAGACAACATCTTGGGTCGTTTTTGGAAACGTTTACTTTTACACGTCGTGGACTATTTTATTGACAGATTTGCTCTTATTTTATTTTTCTCAAGTTGTTTGATTTAATCATTCGACTTTTTAATTTCAGTAAAATGTGATCGAATGATCAGAAATCTGATGATATTTGTGACACTTTTCAGGTTTTGGGTTCGATTTTTATTCCGAGGCCAGCTAAAGTGAAACGCTTTAATTTAAACCATATGCTCCCGGTGTTTCGCGTGCCCTCATGTTGCACGCTCTCATTTTCCTTGTTTGTTGGGTGCGCACTTTGCCATGGATGGCTATTTGTCCTACGCATTCTGACCAATCAGAAAACAGAATTTATCGGGATGAAGGGACAATGTTTTTTTCAAACATTTTCCAGAAAACCATATCAAGTGACCACCCATTGGAACGAGCTGAATGAGCTTGTACCAATTCGAAGGCACATGAAAAAAGTTTTCTTAAATCTATTTGAAAAATATATATTTTTCAAATACTTTATTTGCAAATTGTGCACGCGTGTGCGGGAGATGGGTTAGTTTGTCACCTGACGAAACACCATTAATTCGCCATAGATAAGATTTTAAAAAACATAGTCACTCAGTATTTACCAGCTATGAAATGTCAATAATGATAATAACATGACTTTGTCGGGCCTTGTGGTTTATTAACGGCCCAACAGGTATGAATAACAGCCCTTCAGCTTATTAACGGCCCTCGACTTCGTCTCCCGCTTTTTATAAGCTGTAGGGCTGTTATTCACACCTGTTGGGCCGTTAATAAACGACAATGCCCTCCAGAGTCATGGTATTGTTTATATTCAAGCTCATTTTAAGACGTGGCCTTCTGAAATTTTAGAAACATAATCTTCACAAAAATCCGCATCGAAATATGTGGTGTTATTGTAGTGGGAAATTCTAAACAATTAATACCGCACTTTTCGATTAGAGGATCGTAAATTTTAGGACGTTGCAGAATAAAACAAATTATCAGATAACTATTTTATAGTTTTACCACCATTTTTGACATTTTTCCGTCCAATGGATGTTTTAGCATTTTTTAAATTTTTTTCTCCTTTACCGAAAGCAGACGATATCAAAATTTATTATTTTAAAGATCATTTTTTTTAAATTTTTCAAAAAGATTCATTCAACAAAACCATATCATGTGACCCTCCGTTGGAACGAGCTCGAAGAGCTTGTTCCAACGAGGGGTCACATGATATGGTTTTGTTGAAATTTTTTAAAAAATAATATTTTTTCAACTGCTGAATTTGCATATTACGCGGGCGGATCCAGCAGATTGGTTGGGTAAAGAGTTAAAACTATTTAACCCTTTACCCAACGCAGACGATATCAAAATTTATTATTTTTAATATCATTTTTTCGAATTATTCAAAAAATTTCAACAAAACCATATCATGTGACCCCTCGTTGGAACGAGCTCGACACTTCCACATTTGTTGTTAAAACTATTTATCAGGCGACTGTTGTACGAACTGGTTTCAACTTCGTTGTTACTGATGAAGCAAATTTAACATTTGAACGTAAATACCTCATTTTTAAACAATTTTGATTTCTCAAATACACAAAAGATGTTGCCTCCTGAAATTTTGGAGATCATATCTCCAATACAAACCATATCCAAAAAGCAATCAGTTTTCACTCTACACGTCTCTGGTTGGGTAATTGTGTTGTCAGCGTCACAAAAATGAAAGTTTGTACTATTTTTCCGAAAATGTAAAATACTGTAGAGCTAAGATAAAGACTTATGTATTTTCATATTTTTCTTTAATAATATCATTTTCGACGGTTTAACGTAATTTCAAATTGTTGGTGTATTCAAATATTGCCAATTTTGTGACAGGCTGAACTTGAAACGTACAAAAGATTCCGCTACAATATTTCACACACAGCTTCATCAATACCCGAAAGTATGCCACTCCCACTTCGGGTTCGATTAACCGAATATTATTGATGGTATGATATACTAGGGGGGTTTAACCATCCCCTACTAGGCAGGTCCTCAGGTGGCCGATACAGGACGACCTGCTCAATTGGGACGGTTTGTTGTTTTATATTAGTAGGTTTGCTCAACTGAGCTGGTTTGCTGCGAAACAATTGAATACGCAGCCCCAGACCAAAATTGTCCCTCCTGCTAATACCATCTTGCAGGCGCCTTGTTCTCCCATGAGGTGCGTTCCGAATGCCCCGGAGAAAGGAATCCTGGCAGTTGAGGGCAGATAGTGTCCCCGGTTAGGACAAATCTCCGGGATGGAGGTCAGGGCGTAAACACTGCTTTGGCTCTGTTCTCCATCTTGGAGATACCTGTCCAATACACTGCTTTGGCCCTAACCTCGGGAGTAGACGGATGGTCGGACCGGTCCGTTCTGGCCAATCGGGGGCCCCCAACCCAAATGTATAGGGTGTCACGTCGGGTGGCATCTAGTGGCCATTCAATCAGTCATTTCTTTTAATCACATATCATGACTGACATTGTGTACTGTTTTTAAACGTATTATATTTTTAACAAATACTTAGTTTTGCTGCACTGTCAGTTTCAGCTATTCGTGGCATCTTTAAAATGACTGGTTGTATGGCCACCATCTGAAAACATGTCACTTCCACAAACGGGTCAGTCAGTCAGCGGTATGCTTCGGCATCAACACTGCCTGAATATACTGCTTCATACCAAGTATGTGGGAATTCTGGCAACCCGTTGGGTTCACTGCATGGCAGTAACCCTACCCCTCGCTGGGTGGGGGCCGGGGCCGTGAACAACTTATATTACTACAAATGGCATTTAAACCAAACAAAACAAACTGGGTTTTCTCTGCTACAGATTTAGGAAACTCTGACTCTGACGAAGAATTCATCGCATCTTTAATACCACCTGAGGATAACATACCGAAATTTATACTACAACACTCTACAGACGAAACAACAAAACTTAGCACCATTAATCCATTTGCCTTTGAGAAAACTTATATTTCTACCATGACATCTAAACCAAACAAAACAAAAACACTGTTCTCTGCCACAGATTGAGGAAACTCTGATGAAGAATTCATCGCATCTTCAATACCACCTGAGGATAACATACCGACATTGATACTACAACACTCTACAGACGAAACAACAAAACTTAGCACAATTAATCCCTTTGCCCTTGATAAAACTATAACGGGTTTTGCAGGAACCGTTCAGAGTATCAAAAAATAAGATCAGGTGATATATCAATACAGTGTATTAAACAAGCTCAGGTGCAATGTCTTCTGCATACTACCATAATTATGGATTTTAATATTAAAGCCGATTACCATAAAACATTAAATACTAGGAAAAGGTGTCACAAGAACACAGGAACTGGCTGACATGCAGGAAAAATATATCACCCTTGAACTAAAACCACAAGGAATAACAGCTGTGCGACAGGTAGAAATTAAAAAAGATTGCAGACATATTAAAACCAATACTGATATATGCACCGTTGACGGTACTAAAGCACCTAAGCTAACAAAATTGATTACTTGAATGTCGGAGTGGATTTGTATGTTCCAAATCCACTTCGATGCTTCAAGTGCCAACAGTTCGGGCACCGGCAGAGTTCCTTCTGAGGCAAAAAAGTGTGTTTTAAATGCAGCTTAAATCGTGAGGAGCCATGTGAAACAACAACATTCAAATGTATCAACTGTCAGGGCAACCATATGTCATCGACTAGGTATTGCCCTATCTGGAAGAAGGAAAAGTTGATACAAAAAGTAAAGTGCGAAAAACAGATTAGTTTTAAAGAAGCCAGAGACATCGTAACATCAATGCCTGGCATGAACTCATCAATATCATCTTATGCCTCGACTTTAAAATAAAAACAATCGACTGAATCAATTGCAAAACTGAATTTACCTGGCTTGGAGACACGATTCCAACTTTACTACAAGCTTTTACCATATGGAACCAGTGGCGGAGCCAGAGTTACAGAAGTGAGGGGGTTCAGCTGGGGATTGTGCAGCGCAGGGCTGGGGTGGTTTTCGGTGGGGGAGGGGGTCCTCTCCCTAAGTTGAGAAATTTTTTTAAATGTTTTGCAACAAAATCATGCGAATATGGATATCATGAAAAAGCCGGTTCCAATGATATTCATATTTGCATGATTTCATTGAGTTATACCTTTGAGAATTTTTCTAAAATATTAAATTTTATTTATTTTTTAAAATTGCTGTAGGCTGAATTCCAAACGGATGCCTTGCACGCTCTCTACTATAGCATTCGTCGAATACTCTTAAGCACTATAGTGGTATGTAATGTGGTTTTGAGGTCTAGGTTGCAGGACCTCGGTGCAGGACCTCGCAAGTGACGTCATGTCACGTGACCTAGTGGCGCCATGTTGTGTTGTCATGGTAACCCGCGTGAGCGGCCATGTTGTGACGTCATCCCCATAGTGATACGTGGTGTGAGTGCCCATGCGCAGCGCGTGTTGTTAGGGTGATACGTGTTTCTGTCGTCCATTTTGTATACTGGAGGCCGCCATCTTGGTTTCTATGGTAGCACGTGATTGCTATGTTACCCAATTTTTCTGCAATAAGACGGGGTATGTTCGGAAGGTGTGTTCGATTGTAGAAGAGTATTTTATGGAACGACTTCCCTGGATAATTACCACAAACAACCCGACAACTTGTATTATTTCGAATTCTTCCAGAATTCTTTGCTTCTATCTATATATGCAATAGTTTTCGTCTATCTGGCCATGTTCCTTTGTTCTAGAATATACTCCAGTAGCGTAGAAGAGCCCATTAGTTTTGCTTATTATTACTATATTTAGCAATTTCTGGTCTATTCTTGTTAGTTCTGACCCTATACTCTTGTTGTTTCATTTATCTAGATAATAACTAACCAATCAGATTGCTTGATTTCCCATAACCTGTACTTAATCGTATAGAGTTATCTCCCCTGTGTATAATAAAAGCCTATATCCAATGGCCATATCCCATGGAATCCCATTTTGGGGAAACACCCGTGGCTATAGAATCCCTTTTTTGTCGTATGAGGCCATGAGGGCTATGTAAAAGCCCTCAATGAGTCCTCATTTATTATCCCTCATAGCCTCATTGAATTTTGAGGTTATAAGGACCATTAAAAATCCCTCAATGAGGTATAATTTACTACGACTCTTAGCCTCATTTCAGTATTTGAGGATACCTATGGCCTGCTATTGTATTATTCGAGGATACCTATCGAGAATATCTTTAGGAGAATCCCTTTTTTGTCGTATGAGGCCATGAGGGCTATGTAAAAACCTTCAATGAGTCCTCATTTATTATCCCTCATAGCCTCATTGAATTTTGAGGTTATGAGGACCATTAAAAATCCCTCAATGAGGTATAATTTACTACGACTCTTAGCCTCATTTCAGTATTTGAGGATACCTATGGCCTGGTATTGTATTATTCGAGGATACCTATCGAGGATACCTTTTGGAGAATCCCTTTTTTGTCGTATGAGGCCATGAGGACTATGTAAAAATCCTCAATGAGTCCTCATTTATTATCCCTCATAGCCTCATTGAATTTTGAGGTTATGAGGACCATTAAAAATCCCTCAATGAGACATTTTTAATACGACTCTTATCCTCATTTCAGTATTTGAGGATATCTATGGCCTGGTATTGTATTATTTGAGGATACCTATTGAGGATACCTATCGAGGATACCTTTTGGAGAATCCCTTTTTTGTCGCATTAGGCTACGTAAAAGCCCTCAATGGGTCTAATGTAGTCTTACCAACCGCTTCCACCTTGTCGCCAAAGCTCCAAGGCCATTACAGGGCTATGTTCTATCTGTCCTACCATTAGCTTCTACAACAGGCTTGTTCCATTGCGGCCTTGTACCAGTACTATTGGCTTCTGTTATTCTGTCCCATATCTCATCCATTACTTCCTAGCTATACCTAACTCAGTCTGGACTATAACATTGATCAAGGTTGAATCAGATTTCCCCTGTATACATATAAAGCATTCCGTAATTGAGATTCCTACCCGATTCCGTAAAATATGGATTCCGTGTTTTTTCATCAACACTCGAGGGTATTAAAGAAACTTTCTATATTAGTATTAACGTCTATAATACAAGATAATGATATAGTTTGTTCTATAACTGAGAATTAGTGTTCATTATGATAGATTCCGGACACTGAGTTCCGCCACACATTCTCAATTTTTTAGTCTACCCAACATAGCCAGCGTCTGACACGAACTATAATGTTGAAGAGTGTTGTCTGTTTCCCCCCTCTGTGGCAACTGTTTCACGTATACAATAATTGTTGTCTTTGTGTGTGAATATTGTATATTAAAATCTTTTATTATGACTGGGCGTCCATATCATTACAAGAAAGTATAACAGGTTGTACACGAAAAATGCCTGAAAGCTGTTGAAGTGACTATTAGTAATTTCAACGCATTTTAATGTTCAAAACAATTGCGCGTAACTGACATAGAAATATGGATAGTAACACCCTAGTAATATTTATGAAGAAAGCGATGTCTAAGGATTATTTTGGTACATTACTTATTAGAAAGCATTACCAAATAATGAAATACCAATACATTTAGTGTCAACGAGGAAACACGAACACCAAGAACCGAAAGAAATTTCTGCTTTGACACTCGCAAGTAAACAAAGGCTTTCTGAGACGCCCGTCGGGAGTTTATAAAATAACGATGGAAGCGTTCGTCGGGCTACCTTTCTCGCAATGGATTCGTTGCCGGTTGAAATTAGAGAAATGATTTACAGAATGGTGGTTCGTATGAACCACTATTCGGTTATGGCAGACATTAGAGGGGGGGTGGCGGGACTGGGTTTTCAGGACCCAGTCCTATGACGAGTACCGTCAGCGGATTATAAACAACCCTATGCGGTTTCCTGCAGGAAGCAAATTTGGGCAGCGATCATAGATTGCTGCCCAAGGCCCTTTTTAGGGCCGCCTAAATAATATAAAGATAGACCCATTGCCCACATTCAAAAGTATTCAGGTCACCACAGTGGTGTTCCGATTACTTTTTAAGCCTGGTCATGTATGATCCCCTTTCCGTCGGTCACCCATCTGTTTGACCTAAGAAAGAAGAGGTACTGTGAAAAACTTCACTTTCGTTAGTAAAAGACCCCAGGCAAAACTGAATCATTCTCTTAACATACAACCATCTAGGAGCTAAAGTAGTTATTGGGGGTTAACAGCACTTTCAACAACCAGGATCACATTGTATAGGATTGAGCGTCCTGTACTTCACAATGGAGGGTAGAATTTTTCGATAATTTATGTAAAAACACGGAATCCATATTTTACGGAATCGGGTAGGAATCTCAATTACGGAATGCTTTATATGTATACAGGGGAAATCTGATTCAACCTTGATCAATGTTATAGTCCAGACTGAGATAGGTATAGCTAGGAAGTAATGGATGAGATATGGGGCAGAATAACAGAAGCCAATAGTACTGGTACAAGGCCGCAATGGAACAAGCCTGTTGTAGAAGCTAATGATAGGACAGATAGACCATAGCCCTGTAATGGCCTTGGAGCTTTGGTGACAAGATGGAAGCGGTTGGTAAGACTACATTAGACCCATTGAGGGCTTTTACATAGCCTAATGCGACACAAAAGGGATTCTCCAAAAGGTATCCTCGATAGGTATCCTCAATAGGTATCCTCAAATAATACAATACCAGGCCATAGGTATCCTCAAATACTGAAATGAGGATAAGAGTCGTAGTAAATTATACCTCATTGAGGGATTTTTAATGGTCCTCATAACCTCAAAATTCAATGAGGTTATGAGGGATAATAAATGCGGACTCGTTGAGGGCTTTTACATAGCCCTCATGCGACAAAAAGGGATTCTATAGCCACGGGTGTTTCCCCAAAATGGGATTCCATGGGATATGGCCATTGGATATAGGCTTTTATTATACACAGGGGAGATAATAAAATAATTTCAAAACTTTTCTGATTTAGTGCACTTGGGAATATGGGTTAAGCATACCGACCATTACACCGCAACGTTCAATACAACAAAAATTAAAATGATAGTATTGTTTTACTACGCTTGGCGAAAAAAGTGGAGGGGTAAGTACCCCCACATACCCCTACATGGCGCCGCCACTGTAGGGAACTAAGTCAACACAAACAAATACTACTACCCAACAAATGCGTAACCACAACGCAAAAACGAATAAAACAACAAAAATCAAAACCAGAGGAGACATAAAATGAAAGCAGTAATTAAGTCCAGCAATGTAAGAATGGCAACACAAAACCAAAGCCAGAACAAACACAGCAATCGCAACATCAAAACCTGAATCAGAGTCAGAGCAGTGGTGGCGCCAGAGTTACAGAAGTGACGGGGTACAGTTGGGTATTGCCCGCAGCGCGTAAATTTTAATAATTTTTAAAACTTACGTTGTAAATGGTGTTCTTTGGAGCATTCTCAGACAATTAAATTAAAACAGTTTTATCCTTTTGAAACTTACTGGTTAGGTCTTTCAGTTATAGAAAACGTCGTACATGGTGACATTTTAACGGAAGAACGCTGTTGTAAAGTGCGAGCACAAAGCACCAAACATTCCAAACGGATGCGATGCACGCTCTCGATTCTAGCATTCCTCGAAAACTCTTAAGCGGTATGTTTCAGACCGTTTGAATGCGGCACACCTTGTTACAGTTTGGGACATCGTCTCTTGTTTGTTGTTTGCAGCTAATGTGTGTGTGTGGGGGGGGGGGGGGGGGCACACACAAACATAATTTAAAAACTTCTCTGATTTAGTGCACTTGGGAATGTGGAATTAAGCATACACATCATTACACCGCAACGTTCAATACAAAAATTAAAATGATAGTATTTTTTTACTACGCTTGGCGAAAAAGGTGGAGGGGTAAGTACCACCCCCCCCCTACAGCCCCCCCCCCCCTTCCCCCATGGCGCCGCCATTGAGTCAGAGACAAAAACAAGAAAAATAGAAAAAAGAAGACAGTGAAAGCAAAAATCAAACAATTGTCAAACAGAACTCCGAAAGCCCTCGAAGCTCCTGTTACCCGCAAAAGATTTCAAGGCTTTGAGCTGATGGACGTCGGTAACGGAATCGACGAAATGTCCGAGCGGCTATGCTCAACATCTTAGAATAAGTCCCCAAGAAAAAAATCACTGATGAAACATAATGGGGCGGTATCGCCCATACGTCCACCATCCCAGTCTCCAACCACAGGAAAATAATATAATACAGTGGAAATGTCAAGGTTTTAGAGCTAATTTTAATGAACTGGGTCTTCTGAGCCAAAATATAAACCTGCAGCTTTTTGGCCGTAGGAAACTCTGTTAAAGACACCTGAAACTCTAGATCATTCTGTGTTTAAGGATTATACATCGCATAATGCCTTCATATCCGTGGAACATCTGATTTAGTTAGAGACAATATCATTCACAGATCTGTACTTTTGATTACAAATTTACAGGCTGTGGCGGTACGCCTAACCTTAACCAAACAGTTACAATTTGTTCGATTTACATTTCACCAAGTAAAACCCTACAACTGAATGATCTTGAGATTCTGGTCCATCAGCTCCCAACTTCATACATTTTGTTGGGCGATTTTAATGCACATGGTCATATTTGGGGTACTTCCTGCCGTCAGGAAGATGTAAAGGGTAAAGGTATGGAAGAGTTTATTTCAAAATATGCCTTTTGTTTGTTTAATGATGGTTCATACACTTACCTGCACCCCGCATCTGGTTTGTATACATCAACTGATCTTACAGTTGCTTGCCCTTCTATCTTGGTCGATTTTTTCTTGGAAGGTAGAAGATACCTTGTGCGGGAGTGACCACTTTCCAATTGTGTTGGGGACTGTATTTCCGGTGGACGATGAGAGGGTGCGCCAGTGGAACTTTAAAAAAGCTGATTGGGGCACTTTATCATCGCTTTGTTGTGAACGACTCACACGGGAGAAATTTCAGGATAGAACATATTAGAAACGAGTTGCTTGACATTGCAAACACAGTCATCCCTAAAACCCCGGCAAATCAAAAATGTTTCACCAAACCATGGTTTGATAATGAAAGTAAACAAGCTATAAAGGATCGAAAGATAACTGAACGGGAATTTAACAAGTCACCAACAACACATAATTTTTATAAAGTACGTAAAAATCGGGCAAAAACAACACGACTTATAAAACAAAAAAAAGGAAACTTCTTGTGCAGCTTATGTTTCTAAGATTAACCAAAACACGCCGATCACTAAAATTTGGAAATTATTAAAAAGATTAAAGGGAAAGAAACAAAATCAGCTGTACAACACCTGCAAAATAACAACGCATTAATTATACCAAAAAGGCAATTTCAAACAAATTGGCTTCAACATTTTCTAATTATTCGTCCCTTGAACATTGTAATCCAGAATTCATCAAAATTAAAAAAACAACAAGAAAAACAAAAGATTAAATTTACCTCCAATAATTTAGAAGATTACAACGAACCTTTCTCAATGAAAGAGTTAAGTAGCTCTTTGCATAGAGCAAATGATACTGCCACTGGTCCCAATGAAATACAATACAAAATTCTAAAACATATGCCTCCATCTTCACTTGAACTTTTATTATCAAATTTTAATGATATTTGGGTGACTGGCCACTTTCCACCATCCTGCGCAAAGCAACAACAATTCCCATTCCTAAGTCTGATAAAGACCACAACAACCCTAGTAATTACAGGCCTATTGTCTTAAATAGTTATCTGTACAAATCCATGGAAAGGATAATCAATGGTCGACTTGTCTGGTTTTTGGAATCGAAAATCTACTTGCGAATGTTAAATGTGGTTTCAGAAACAAGAGAGATACTGTGGATCATATGGTTAGACTTGAAACGTTTATTAGAAATGCTTTCACCAGAAAAGGACATGTCGTCGCCATTTTCTTTGATCTATAAAAGGCATATGATACCACGTGGATATATGAAATTTTAAAAGATCTGTTTAACATGGGTTGAGAGGGCGTATGCCTATTTTTATTGAATTTCTTTAAAGGACCGTCAATTTCAGGTTCATATGGGATCAACGTTATCATCTGATTCCATGAACAGGAATTGGGGCTTCCTCAGGGTAGTATTTTATCAGTTACCCTGTTTTCTGTAAAAATTAATAGTATTATCGATGCAACTGAGAATATGGCAGATTCTTCGTTGTATGTCGATGACCTTTTAATCTTATAGCAGCAAAAACATGAATGCTATAGAGTGCAAACTTCAGCTGTGTTTAAATAGAATTCAACTGAGCTATTTAAACGATCAATCTTTCCATCTTGTACGGAAACGTGGAACAATTTACCCCAGTCAGTACGAAATTGCTCATCGCTTTCTGAATTCTAAAAACTCATATCACCCCCGTATGCAGACCACCTGTATACTTCTCGCATGGTTCTAGAAAATACAATATCATTTACAGTGGAATGAGAACTTGTTGTAGTGATCTGAAAAGTGATAAATTCCTCAATTACATCTCCGAACGTCCGTATTGTCCACTTTGTATAACTGTTGTTGAGGACGCAGAACATTATTTTGTCCTTGTCTGCCCCTCTTATTCAAACGTTCGTAACGCTCTAATTGTAATATTATATTAATTTTAATTCGGTGGATATTCTATTGTACGGTGATCTGGTGTTAGAAACCAAAACTAACACTGATTTTTAAATTTGTGCAACAATTTATTTGTAACACAGGGAGTTTCGACAACGAGTTTTCCATCTAGTAATATTTGCAAAACAATGCTGACTCAAGGTATCCACTTCAATATAGAATACGCATGGAGGGATCACAGGAAAGGACGCGTCATCAGGGTGACGTTGAGACAGCGCCTCGATGCACAGATTGCACTGTCACGATGATAGTCACGTTTGCGCTGTTGGTGGCCTGAGTAGCTGGCGCGGCATTTTCCCTACCTCTTGTGTGAACCAGCATGGATCTAATAAGACACGTCCCTAAGCTGCAGTACAGAAGGCGGAGAGATGATGACTATTATTATTATTATTATTATTATTATTATTATTATTAGTTTAACACATCCTAATCAGAGCAGCGCACAAGCGGCCTTTGGCTTAGAATATTAATTTGATTCAAATCAAGAGAGACAAAGAATGCAAAAAGGACATCAACAGTATTTCTTTCTTTCTTCTTTTTTCTGTCTTTGTTTACTGCTATATATTCATGTGTATTTATACATATACACACACATATATATAAACCCTTTCAAATAGTTTATTTTACATTTATGAATTTCAAAAACTTGTTTGTTTCGCAGTTGTAACATTATCTGTATTCAAGTTATGGGAGCGTGGGTTTCTACTAAGTGGAAAGCACTTGTCCTCCTGTCCCTTTTGCTTAATAGTAAATACAAATATGTTTAATGCAGAATTCAGAAATGGGCAACAGAACCTATTTTTAAGTTTTCAAAGGCAAAAACAAATTCTGTTCATTTTTGTAAATTCGGAAACAACACCTCGATTCGGAGTTAAAATCGATGGGAGTCCTGTTAACGTTGTTAAAGAGGGGAATGTCTTAAGTTTGTTGTTTGACAACACACTGAATTTCTCTGCTCACATAAAACAACTAAAAGTTAAATATAAGAGAGCACTGAACCTCCTGAAGGTTGTTGGTAGCACTGATTGGGGAGCTGACCAAAAACATCGTTACTCCATCTGTACAGATCACTTGCTCGATCAAAATAAGATTACGGTTGTATTAATTACGGTTCTGCAAGGAAGTCATATCTTAAACCACTTGATGCAATTCAATAGTGGTACTGGAATTACTTTAGGGGCTTTTCAAACATAGGGGCTTTTCCAACATCACCAATAGATTCGATGCTTGTTGAAGCAGAGGAGCCTTCCGTTGAGAAGCGCAGAATTAAACTGTCTCTCCAATATGCAAATAAACTGTTAGCTAATCCATCAAATCCTGCTTGTATTTGTATTTCGGACCCGCAAAATATTGAATTTATCAACAGACACCAAAAACAAATTCCTCCGTTAGGAATTCGAATACATTCCTTTTCATGTTCTATCGGTCGATATTACCTGAGTTTGTGTGATTTCTGAAATAAAACCGGAAGCAGCGAAGCCGCTTAAGGTTTTATTTCTGAAATCACACAAACTCAAGTGCTATCGACCGATAGAACATGAAAAGAAACGTTCTAATTATGGCGAACAAAGAATAGCTTTCATTGTTAAGCGTTAACTGCAACATGCCAACAATCTTGTAATAACAATGTAGTCGAATCCAAAAACATGACGTCATATCTTTTTAGGAGTTTCTAGATCACCAAATCTGAAAATGACTTGTCTCAAGGGTCAGTCGTGTTGGAAGTTTCTATATCACCAAATGCCAGTGTTTACAACTGTATCATGCTGTTCATGATCCATTATTAATGCTTGTGTGATAAGTGGAATAATGGAATATAAATTCACGTTTCTTGGACGACGACAGTTATTAGAATTAAGCGGATTGAAACAATTTATTTTGAACTTGAGGCGGGGGCTCAGTGAGGACGAGGAGTACTAAACTTGTGGAAATATAATGGATTGAAGTCATAACTCATAATCAGGATTCACTGAAGTGGTGAACAACACGTGAGTTTTTAATATGTCTTATTCTTTTCAATTCATTGTTTGCAGTTAAAATTGAAAACACCCCCACTGTAGATGATATATTTGTTGGTAGGTTTGTGTCTATCGTTGACGAAAAAAGTTAAACGGACACGGCGCCAGCGTTTGTTGTTGAGAAATTCCAATCAGAGCATGCGTAATCGACGCTGATCAATGGAAGTGGAGCTTACATTTTCTTTGTTCTCTTGTCTTCAGGGAAGAACGTTCCGATAGTACCCGTGTTTTGCCCCAAAACTCCAGTACTATGACTTTTAGAAGGTGTCAAATTAACCAATCACGGCTGATGTTTCAAATGTGAGGCATAATAAAGCCCCATATGGAATCCGCATTGATTGAATCTACTTCGATAAAAGAGAACCGCAAGTAACATGTTCCACCATGGTATCTTATTTTGAACCTTGCTTCTACCAACAAGTCTGACACAATTGTTTTGCAGTTTGAACAAAAATATGCCGAAATCAAGTCCAAGTATAGTACACATACTAGGATTTATACAGGTGGAGCTAAAGTTACTGATAAAGTTTCACCAGCCGCTGTCACTGGTGATCATATCACCTCAATCAGAATACCGAACCAAAGTTCTATTTTCACAGCTGGAGCAAAAGCTTTACAAGTTGCGCTTGAACACATCAAGAATGTACAGGAAAATAAGTCGATTGTTTTTTTCCGACTCACTTTCCTCTTTACTTGCTTTACTCAACCCCAGATCGAAGAACCCTCTCATTTTGAAACTTCGTGAGAAGTTAACAACTCTCGTGTCTGGACAATATGATATCGTGTTTTGCTGGTTACCCGGACATATAGGTATCACTGGTAACACCAGAGCAGACAGTGCAGCGAAACAGGCTTTAACTAAGCCTCTCGCTGATTTTAACATCCCTTTTAGTGATTTCAAACCTCATACCAGTAACTCCATCAAATCTGTATGGCAGGCGGACTGGGGTGGAGCGACAAATAAAAAGCACCACCGAATCCGACCAACTATTCTTGATCCACTACCCGTCATGTAGCCTTTGTGGAAAGAATCTTACAGTTTTGACGCAATGTCATATTGGTCATACACGACTTACACATTCCTATTTGTTGAGGGTAATATGCGACCAGAGTATGTTCCCTGCCAGCAAGTGTTGTCAGTCGAGCACATTATTTTACAGTGTACTGATTTTGATCATGTTAGAGGGCAGTACCTTACTGTAGGATCTCTAAGAGATGCGTTTTATCATACAATCCTGCTCAAAATTCTATCATTTCTGAAAGTAATCAACCTTTTTAATAAATTTTAAAATTGTTTTTTTATATTTTTAATCGGGACTCTTCAAGTTTCAATTCATCAGGTTTATTTATAAGTCATTCTCATTACTCATTGTTTTCCAAATCACTCCTGTCTGTCATCTCTAGTGTAATTACTCTGTTTTTTATTCATCTACTGTAATTTTATTTTTATTATTATTCAATCTTTTTACTTTGTACTTGACAGTGGCATGTTTTATTTCCACCGTTTTCTCGCCACTACATAGCCTTGGATCTTGATGTGGCGTTAAGAACCAATAAACAAATAAATATTTAAAAAAATGGTATGATATATAGAGATTACTACCATTATGTGGATGTACAAAATATGTATCCGAGTCGAGCTCCGGGTTCTGAGAGCAGATCACGACGAGTCGAAGACTCGTCGTGATCTACCCTTAGAACCCGGAGCGAGTCTCGGGTACATATTTTGTACATCCACAGAATGGTAATAACCATTTTATCTTACAATATATTGGGGATAAGTCAAGAATGTAGACGAATATATAACGAACTATTTATTCGTACGGATGAACAAAAAGAAAAGAAATGGAACTCACGCGAAAGGAACGTGCTTGTATCCGACCCCCTGATACAAGCATCTGTATCAGGGGGTCGGATACACGACAGTTGCGGAGTTAATACAGACAAAATACGTGTTTACTGTAAGAGAAAAAAAGTTACGTGGCGCGTTGCTGACTGATACATTTCCACACAAAGCTCTGAGATTTCATATCACGTGAGGCTTCGCCAAACCTGATATGAACACTCAGAGCCTTGCATGGAAATGTATCAGCCAGCTACACGCCCTGTAACATATTTACTATTTCGAAAGTCCACGGCAATCAAGATATTAATAAATTTTAGCGAGAAGCAAACAACGACCGGACCTTTATTATTTTTTTAGAAACCGCTATTGATAGCAGGGTGCAGAATAATCAGCAGTAAACGGCACGGTGGCAGTAGACAATCGCCGTTGTTCGAAGTGCAATATTTGTTTACAAAATAAATCGTATAGCTTCAATCTCAAATAACTTTATATAGATTTACTGTCATTACCACCTGGAAAAGGGGTTAACAAAGCACTTTTAAATTATCGAAAACACCTTTAATCTCCTGAATAAAGTGTAAAAATAATGTTCGCTTCAGCTTAAAAAATCGAAAGTCGTAAAAAACAAGAAAGCACTTTTATGACTACAAATAATATTTTCTTTTCATCTTTCGTAATGTAGGTTGTTATAATGAGTTACTAAGTCGTTACAGCGAGTTACGTAAGTCCTTATACGACGTTACAAGTCGTTATACCGAGTTCAGTATGTCGTTATAACGACTTTATAAGCCGTTATAACTAGTTGTTAGCTCAGTATAACGAGTTATGTAAGTCGTTGCAGCGCCTTTCTCACAAAGTTTGCAAAATCGTTGTAAGGAGTTAGTAAGTCGTTATAACTATTTATGTGGGTGGTTATAAAGACTTTAATGGTCGTTATAACGAGTTTGCTATGTCGTCATAACAACTCTATAAGACGTTATAACAAGTTACTAACACGTTATAACGAGTTATGTAAGTCGTTATAACGAGTTAGCAGTGTCGTTATAACAACTTACATAATTCGTTATAATGAGTTACTAATTTGTTATAACGATTTAGGAAACATTTCAAAAGAAAGTCCTCAATACGCTTCCGGAGGTATCCGCGGTCGCAAAACACAAACAAAATATATTTCACTGGATAAAGTTGGAATTAAATTACATTTTACTTCATTTTGGTAAACATGGTACTTTTAATACAGGATATAAGGCGTACACACTGGAATGATAGAGACATTTTGGACATTTGTCATTAACTCTTTACCCAACGAATCGGCCGCGTCCGCCCGCGGAATATGCAAATTCAGCAGTTGAAAAAATATTATTTTTCAAAAAAATTCAACAAAACCATATCATGTGACCCCTCGTTGGAACGAGCTCGTTCCAACGAGGGGTCACGTGATATGGTTTTGTTGAAAATTTTTGAAAAAATTTGAAAAGATGATATTAAGAATAATAAATTTTGATATCGTCTGCGTTGGGTAAAGGGTTAAAACAGAAACAAACAGAGTTCCAAATGGTAAAGAGTCATAAGACACATATCTACGAAATTTTATACACTACTAGCAATATCTCAATTGTAGCATAATGTTATTATTTCGGTGTTTAGTGATATAATAATCTTTACGTTTTGAAGTAAAAACATCATTTATAGTAATGTATACACAATTTATGTTGCAGATACAAAAATGGTTCTTAAGTCAGAAATTTTGGAAATATAATCTCCCATAAAAACATATCCAGTATTAAAGTCGATTTCAACAGAACGGGATGAAAGTTTACAGACGGAAAAATTCCTCAGTTATGATGTCTGTGTAAAAAAACTAAACTCTTATAATTTGGATGAAATTTTAGAGTGTCGTAGAGCACAAAAATGAGAAGACATATATATTTGTTTTCTTCAATTTACCAAACCTTACAACGTTTTTACGTCAGTTTTTTGACATGCCTCCTGCCATAATTACAACACATAGATGTACTGAACTTTTCAGCGAAAACGGGGTGAAAAGTGCAGCATCATGGTTTGACCTCGCTGTATTCAAAATGGCTGTAGTTGCAGGCATAAAAACATAAAAAGCACAAAAATGTCTCAAAATTACATTTCATTTGATAAAGTGGAAATCAAGTTACATTTTTCGTCATGACAGTTCAAATAGCATTTTAGCACACATTATTCCAAATAAAAAGCAAAAAATATTGAAATTCGGTCTTCCCATACACTTAAAACTAGAAGTCCTGTTATGAAATGTGCACAAATAGTACGTTGATGTGCGCTTTAATGTACGTGTTATGGCCATAGTAAAGCTATCAAATTCTGTACATATGGCCTGTGCACAAGCAATGTTTCAGCCAATGGACCTCCGGGTAACCCGGAGGTCCATTGGCAGAAACATTGCATGTGTTTGCTATGAGTAACCAGGAGAACCTTCCGTGCTTTGGATGCCATTCGATATGGAAATTGCGCGCAATTCCAACGCGAAGTTAAGCCTAGATAAGCGCACTATTCGTGACAGGACTTCTAGTTTTAACTGTACCGGATATATGACGTAAATATGGTCGAACGTATACAGAGGATTTCTATGCTGTTTTAGTGAATCTCGGGAAGTATTTCATGAGCGTGGACCTGAAAAATATTATTTTCAGGTCCACACAAATGGGATAATTCCCGATATTCACTAAAATATCGTAGATTTTCTTTTTTGTTATATGATATTGACACTGTACTATCCAATATTCAGCCCAATTCGACTGAAAACACGTAAGTTTCAAAACAGTAACAAAGATCAGCTGATCGTTCCTTCACAGCGACGATCAAGGCCACGTCATGCGTCGAAGCATGACGTCATTTAGGAAGCCACGGAGAGATACTCCCCGTTATCCATCAAGTCGGTAGATATCGAGAAATATGTTGCAGATAATCTGTGATAATTCTCAGACTAGCATATAATAATTCCTCATATTTTCCGCTATTGTGTACAGTTTTCATTAGAAAGGCTAACTAGATTACACACATACCTCTATAGTTACTGTAAGACCGCCGTGGACTGGTAACTTTCCCTGGGGTTGGCAGTGTATCCACGGGGCACAATAATATTAGATTCCAAACATGAATAATAGAAATACTTATCAAATAATTAATTCAGGAATCACCGAGTACAACCCGGTGCTTTATTAATTAAAATTTTGCTGATGAAGATTTTTCGTACACAGGAAACAAATACGTGGTCATCACTGCCCACTGTCGTGGATTACAATAAAGTTAGAAGCCCACGGTGACTCTACCGTATACAGTACGTGCAGAGTGGATCGTAACAAAATCACTCGCAGAGTGGATTTATCACCCAAAGTATTACTTTCAAATTTTGTACATACATGTATGGACAAACAACAGAAGCAGTGTTTCAGCCAATGGACCTCCGGGTTTAACCCGGAGGTCCATTGGCTGAAACTTTGCTTGTGTTTGTTACGCTTTGCAATTATTGCTTCAGTGGAATCTCCACTCCACAGGAAATTTAGTGATAATACACTCTACACGTACTGCATGTGGAAAGGCACTGAAACTTCGCAAACAGAGTTTCAGTCATTTGAAAGTATCAACAATTTCTTTACTTCTTTCACTTTCGATCCGTGATGCCAGAGATGCAAGGTTTAATTGTTCTTCTTAATCTTTCGTTATTGACCCATTTTTAGGCTCAAAATTCCTAAAGTTAGAAACTGCAAGATATTCATCTATCATATCTTACACACGCCTAAAAGAATATTTAAAATTATTCAGCTTCACATTCACTTGGAGATTATGTATACAATATTATCATGTTAAATCATACTGATTGTTGGGAAACTTGTAAATGAAATTTCATTGTATAAAGTTGAAATTAGGTGACACATGATCCGGACACCTTCTCCTTGAATTGGCGAAAATTAGCGTTGGCCATGCCACATTGGATGGCCTCAGGAGATTCGCTTGCGATCTTAAGTACACTTCCACATTTGTTGTTATGTCTGTCTTTGTTTTCTAATTCCGAGCTTGTGCAGCGTTGGATCAAGAACAATTAACAGGAACTGGGTCATTTCCTGTATTCTAATTATGGGCTATGAATTCATTCTCTTATACAGTTGAAAGCAGAAGTCCTGTCACGTCACAATTAGCATAGGGCATGCTCGTTAGTTGATGCACTCCTTACTTCAGAAGAATGAAGTAGTCGGAAATATACAGAAACGCGTGCAATGCGCAATGCTGCATATACTGTTAACAAAAGCAGGGGATATCCAAACTGATGTTGATATTTTCGGAAAATGGTACTAGATACGCGTGATTGGACATATCAATATGTTACCAAGTTTAGTGTGGATCATGAATGTCACCGGCTCACGAAAACGTCGTGCAGGCTTTTCCTCACGAACGTCGCGTTAATGTCTGTGGGGTACGTTTTGAAATGTTCAATTGTACTGGACGAATTTTTTTGGAGGTCTCATCGTTCTCTTCTTGGTATAAACTCGTTCATCAATAGTTCCTGGTCGAAACGTAAGTTTTGAGGTGTGCGTAGACTTACACGTGACGTGTTGGAAGCTGGCAACACACACGCGGCAGTGGCTCAAATTCGCAACGTTACTTAATCGGTGATTAACAGGTTGTGGTCATGCTACCGTCGGACAGGCGATGTCGATGACACACGTCGGTCAGGTCATCCAAGGGCGACAACTGCTAACCACGATCATTTCATCCGAACCACAACATTACGTAGCCACCAAAGTAACTCAGAAATTGGACTGCTGCTGCGCTGTGCGACAGATGAGCGAGTAGAGGTCAGATTATCCGCAATTGAATAATTCTACGTTTGGCTGAACGTCACGTCGCAGCAATGGGTAACTGGTGTGGAGCACGACAACGCTGGGACAATCGTCGGCGGAGCAACGCAAAGTTTTCCGATGAATCCATGTTCACTCGCGACTTCCACGACACGCGAAGTAGAGTGCGGCAGCGGCGGAACGAACGATACCATGACGTAACCGTCAGATAGCACGATCGTTTGGATGGTGGATCGGTTAGGGTGTGGGGAGACATAACCATGACAAGCAGAACAGCATTATATGTCATCCAGAGGCGGGTTACAGGGCAGTACTACCGTGACAGTATGTTAGCAGCTCATGTGGTACCATTTGTGCGACGTCACGGCTGTCGATTCATTTTCCAAGATGGCAATGCAAGAGCACATTTGGCCCGTGTCATTACAGAGGTCCTTCCGGAACAGAACATCACTACACTGCCTTGGCTAGCACTAAGTCCAGACCTTTCACCAATCGAGCACGTGTGGGATATGCTTGGCAGGCGCCTATGACAACGCCAAAAATACTCTACTAATGTCCTGCAACTTGCCGCTGCATTGCAGGAAGAATGGAATAACATCAGTCAAGCTGATATTGGACGTTTGGTGAGGAGTATGCCATGTCGGATCCGCGCTTGTCTCGCGAACCGAGGAGGATTGACAAGGATATCTAGGTCTTGGCCTGAATGTGGTAAATTCTCCGACTGACCGTTCAGATCTTCTCCTGCTCAGTGCGTGGAATGTGTGCTTGTCAGACACCCAACTATCGCTGAAATCATTCAGCAGATGTCATAGTGCAATGCCTCAACTGTCTTTTTGATCAAAATATAAATATATTTCATCATATATCTCACTTTTATCAGAAAATCACCAACTTTTTTGGATAGTATATATTGCGCTATTAGCGAGGTCAGGAGATAAGTCATGAACTGAACCGATCAAACAAACAAAAAATACTGAGTCTACAGTCTGTGGAGGGTGGATTACTACTAAATCGCAGTGGGAGAGATTTTTCACTTTGCATTTATTTACAATTTCTGAGGACAAAACAAAAGAACAAGAAAGACTTGCAAACCAGTGGTCCATGTGATGAAAGTTTGCGAGTGTTTAGTGCGCTATTATGGAAAAAGTATAAATACCTTTCGAGTGTAGATTATATGGCGATGCGTTTCTGTGGTAATCGACCCCCTCTTTCTGGATAAGTCGAGTTTTATGTATCTAGTTACGCCATTATGTGTACATGTATCCCACTAGATGTTAGGAATGACGTTAATGATCCCTATTTACTAGTATAGAATTGCACCGAGTTGGTACGGTGCTTCTCTACAGAAATTAAGTTGCGCTAATTTTTCAGCTTTAACCCTTTGCCTAAAATGAAAAGCAGACGACACTTGCAAAGGAAATTCTTGAATAACTAAGTTTTTTCATTTTTGTCTCAAAAACATAGGTTATGACCCCTCGTTGGAACGATCTCGACGAGCTCGTTCCAACGAGGGGTCATAACCTATGTTTTTGAGACCAAAAAAAATGAAAAAATAATGAAAATTAATTGGCGATTTTTGACAATAGCGCTGGCCGGTTTTGGGCGTTACGTTGGGTAAAGGGTTAAAATAGTACGCAATACAGAGACACGACTTCTAATTTCAACTTATTTTGTTTGGCAAAGCTCACATAGCTTTGGGTTAAACAAGATACAGTAAGATAAATACCCATAACGGATGTACTGAGACCAAATGCGATGAATGCAATGGATATCAGAGGAGTTGTTGACAGATTTCAAGATGTTTTATTCAGTTAACAGGAGGTTACTCTAACCTATATGCTATTGTTATGTCCAATTTGTACAGAAAGTTTGCTAAATGGTTTGGAACTTATATTCAATTGGAAAGGGTTATTCAATGAGAGATACCCAATGGTTATTGAAAAGGCAATTATACCCCCACTGCAGTGCTAGGCCGGTGACTCACACGGGAATTAAATAGAGAGTAATCGCTTGACTGGGCTGGTTACGTGAAATAATTCGTCAGAGGTGAGGGACGTTGTACAAACACGAGTGCGCGAATGCGCACGAGTGTTTTACAATGTAGTCACTCGCCCCGAATGAATTATTTCACGTAACCAGTCCAGTCAAGCGATTACTCTGTTTATTACTTTTCATTATTAATGATAATTATTTTATTTAACCCTTTACCTAACGCAACGGCCAAAACCGGCCAACGCTATTCTCAAACATCGCCAATTGTTTGTCTCTAAAACATAGGTTATGACCCCTCATTGGAACGAGCACGTCGAGCTCGTTCCAATGAGGGGTCATAACCTATGTTTTTGAGAGAAAAAATGAAAATAATAGTTATTCAAGAATTTTTTTTGCAAATGTCGTCTGCTTTTCATGTTAGGTAAAGGGTTAAAAAACAAAAAAAACAATGAAGTCCCCCTTACACCCACAGCATAGCGTCTTCGTTTGATTGCATAATTCACTTGTGAAGTTATCGTTTATAAACAAACCCGGAAATCCCAGTAAATCACACTTTGGAAAGTAATAAAAATAAAATAAGGACCATAGATGAAAAGATGCAGTGGATTGTCAAAAGGATCTTACAAATGTTGCTGGAATCCATCCACTCACTGGTATGATATCGCTGCGGACAAACGGATGCATGTGCAGATGGATGGATATACATGTATAAGTGAGCGGACGCATGGACAGACGGACAGACGGACGCATGTAATCCAGTATTCGAGAGTGTAGATATATGTATATTACTACTTTCTATGTATGTAAAACACTTGCCTGAATTATAGCAGATCACTTGGATGTCGTGACAACTCCAAAATGAACCTGCATTCCAAGAACCCGAACACTGCAAAAGAGAATTTTCTCTTCCTGTACATCGACCTAAAATAAACCAAATCTTCGTGGTGAAGCTAGTACCATTCAAAGTGCCAAAATATGTTGAACCAGCAGTAAAGCCAAGTTGTCGGCAGATGACACCTGCTGTTAAAGGGTCTGGGGTAGAAACTCGGTATAAGCTACAAACTTGGCCTTCTAATCCATTAAAGGAAATCCTCACCCTGCCAAAGGTGCTTCCTCCTCCTGCAAGGTATATTCTCAAGCCATCTGAAAATAATATCAAAACATCAATATTTTTGTTCTGTTTCACTTGTGTCCATTTAATTGTGTACGACATTGTGTGCACTACACAGTACAAAAGCAGACAGGAGAATTTTGATTAGCTGGCGAATGAGTTGTGGTCCAAATACACAGAGGGAGACGCCTGTGAATGTGTTAATCGATATGGCACGAGTGCCAGCGTTTAAGGATACATCGAGAGCCCACAGGCCTCGAGTTTTATCCTTCTGCGATGGCACAAGGGTCATATGGATTAACCCATTCACACACGCGTGTGTCGTTCTTTGTTTATTACACGCCTTCACGTGTATAAAAATATATTAGAAGGACACTTAGCAATTCATTTGACAACTATCAACAAAAGGAACACATTTTATCGCGAACCAAATTAGTGATTGGAACCCGTGGTACTATTTCGGCCCCCGAGTTACAACACACTGACAATGAGGAGACGATTTTCAGCTATCGCCAGTGATTCAAATTGTAATTGCGTTGCAGGATTTGTAGAAATTTCCAGTGACTTTTCGCTTCTATTTAAAAATATTCAGTCAACGATTTGCCTTCCGCACATATGAGCGGAACAACTTTCATTTTCCGCAGGGTTTAGTGTTGCTGTAGATGGGGATTACATACAGTTAAAACTAGAAGTCCTGTCACGAATAGCGCGCTTTTCTAGGCTTAATTGCGCGTTAGAATTGCGCGCAATTGCCATATCAAATGGCATCAACAGCACGGCAGGTTCTCCTGGCTACTCTTAGCAAACACAAGCAATGTTTCTGCCAATGGACCTCCGGGTTACCCGGAGGTCCATTGGCTGAAACATTGCTTGTACACAGGCCATATGTACAAAATTTGATAGCTTTACTTGGGTCATAACGCGTACATTAACGCGCATATCAACGTGCTATTTGTGCGCATTTCATGACAGGACTTCTAGTTTTAACTGTAGAACAGGCGAGTAATAAACTATCTTTCCGCTTGTTTCCCCAATGCACTCTTGAATCTCACCAATCAGAAAAGAAACGTGTAAACATTGATTATAAAATAACAGATAAAATATGATAATTTACTTGGTTGATACACTTCAGTATTGCTGATGTATTTTATTTTTATCGAAATCGTGTTGATATTTCCCCGATCTGTCATTGTTGTCTATGGAATTTCGCAGTTAGGTTAAACTAGAGGTGTCACTGTCCCAGATGGGCCTGTCCATACCCCGCTGCCATTATTTTAAGACGAAATGAGTCATAACTCTAGCCTAAAAAGTCTGATCGAAACTATAATCGCAGGTGCACAGGTTTCCATGGTAGTGAACACCATACCAAGTTTCAAAGGAATCAACTCGTAAACATCTGAGAAAATCTCCGGACAAAATTCAAGGCAATTCAGGCATTCTAAGATGAAAGGGGGCATAACTCGGTCAAAAAAGTCTAATCGAAACTATAATCGCAGGTACACAGGATCCCGTGGTGGTAAATATCCAGACCACATTTCAAAGGTATTGACCCATAAACATCTCAGAAACTCTCTGGACAACATTGACGCATTCTAGGACAGAAAGGGGCATAACTATGGCAAAAAAAAGTTCGATCGGAACTATAATTGCAAGCGCACAGGTGCCTATGATAGTGAACATCCATTCCAAGTTTCAAAGGAAACGACCCATGAACTTCTGAGAAAATCTTCAGACAAAATGTTCGCATTATAAGATGAGAAGGAGCATAGCTCTGGCAAAAAACGATCCATAGAAACTATAATCGCAGGTGCACAGGTTCCCATGGTAGTAAACACATCCATACCAAATTTCCAAGGAATCGACCCATAAACATCTGAGAAAATCCTGGACCAACTTCTAGGCAATTCAGGCATCCTAAGATGAAAGGGGGCATAAGTCTGTCAAAAAGTCCGATCGAACCTATAATCGTAGGTGCACAGGATCTCATTGTAGTAAATATTGATACCACGTTTCAAAGGAATCGACCCATAAATATTTCAGAAAATCTCCGGACAGTATTCGCACATTCTAAGATGTAAAGGGGCATAACTCTGACCAAAAAGGTCCGATCAAAACTATAATCTCAGGTTCCCATGGTAGTAAACATTAATACCAAGTGTCAAAGGAATTGTCCCATGAACATCTGAGAAAATCTCCGGACAAAATTCTTGGTCTGCTAATTCCAGTTGAAAAGGGGCATAATTCTGCAAAAAATAATCCGACCGGAAGTATAATCACTGGTGGGCAGAATCCCATAGCGATGAACATTCAGACAATGTTTCGAGCAGATTAGTCCATGAACGTCCGAGAAAATCTCCGGACAAAATTATGTCTACGGACAGACGGCCGCAAGGCGGATGGACGGACGGACGGACGGACAAGGTGATTCTTGTATACCCCCCTCAAGCTCCCCCACCCCCACAACTCGTTGCGTGGGGTATAAAAATGATTTCAAATACCTGCTTGCAATATGTTTAGGAACTGTTCAAATATAACAATTAACTACAACCTAAACAAATAAGTTAACCCCTTGAAAAATAGAGGCCCATTTTTCCATCCAGGAAAATGATACGCCATAACGTTATTGAATAGGATGGCTGTTCAGTAAACATGTGGTCTACCTCACATGTTTACTGAACAGCCCAGAGGCTGCACGTTGAAAACACGTTGAAAACATTGATTGGTCTACCCCAAATAATGAATATGGACTCTTCTAATTGTTGCTTTTGAAGTGGTATGGAAGATACCACCAGATTTCAAAGGGTTAATGCACATATAATTATGTCGAAATTAAATTTATTTTTTTGCATATGAATATGCTGTTTTTCGAAAAAATATATAGTAAGGCAATGATTTTGCAAATGATTTTTTCTGTCATAAAAATACAACAATAATTGACTTCCCTTGAGGTTGTTGTCACAATGAATTAACAACCCGAGAAAAGTGATATTCACCGAGGCCGTATCAACCCTTCATAAGAAACATTCACCTGCGCCTACCGTTTTTTATCAACTTCAATAAAAGTCAATAACTGTATAATCTTTGACTTTATTACATGCCCATGCAGTCTCTCTTATGCAATACGGCTGTGCAATACGGCTGTGCAATACGGAATTCCGTATTGCACACCAACCTGTTCCAACCAGGACTTTTTTATGCAATGCGACTGCATAAAGTGCACGGTGTTTACCACCGTTGATAGAAAAGAAAATTAGGTCAGTAGGTGCTTGGGTCATGTAATAAATACAAAACCACATGTATGTTTCAATGAGTCGTTTTGTATTCAATTCGTCAGATGTGCGTAGAAAGAAATCGTCTCGACCTTCGGTCTCGACGTTTTCTTCCAACGCACATCTGAAGAATTGAATACAAAACGACTCATTGAAACATACATGTAGTTTTGTCTATGTATTTTCATTTGTTTTTTATTCGTTATTGCAATATTTCGTCGCCTGGGTGCTAGAATGTCCCATGTCCCATAGGGGACTATGTATTATCTCCCAAAGGGGACATAGGATATTCTATCACTCAGGTGACGATTTATTGGCGTCTCAGCAACGTACCCTATTATGACTATATGAAAATATCAACAATCCAAGCGATACGTTTTCCCCATAATGCAACTAGGAATTTAACCAATACAATTTTGTTTAATTGAGCTCAAAACGGGGAGGGGGGGGGGGGGGCTTCACCAGCCCGTGACGTTTCGATTTTCATAGACAAACATGAAACAAAGGCTCCAGATAATGTTCAGGCTGAAAAAAATGGCTGAAAATATCTTGTATTTCTATGACTGAATTATTTTCTGAACAAAAGTGTAAGTCCAAGAAAACATAAATGTTTTACATTGAGTATACAGTACGTGGAGAGTGGATTGTAACTAAATCACCCGCGGAGTGGAGTTATCACCCAAGCTATAACTTTCAAATTTTGTACATATCGACAAAAACACAAGCAATGTTTCAGCCAATGGACCTCCGGGTTGAACCCGGAGGTCCATTGGCTGAAACTTTGCTTGTGCTGGTTATGCTTTGCAACAAATTTGGAATTATTGCTTGGGTGGAATCTCCACTCTGCGGGTGATTTAGTGATAATGCACTCTCCACGTACTGTACAACGATTCAAAATACTTCAACACATCTTACCAGATAAGAACATAAATAAATGCAAGTAAAATTCACAGCTGGAGAAAAACAAACTGAGGACTGAATTCATAATTTACCCGTACAACGGCTGTAAATATGTTGTATTTCTATGACTCAATTATTTTTTGATTAAACTTAAAAGTCTGAAGAAATAACAGTTTTACATTGAATATAAAAACCTTCAAAATACTTCAATATATCTTACCAAATAAGTACATAAATAAATGCAGGTAAAGACACAGCTGGATAAAAAATGAAATAACGTTTATCTCATAAAGTGATGGAATATCGCTGTTTAATAAAAATAATATTTAAGGGGGTTACAGAGTGTTAACCCTTAACCTAACGAATCGCCCGCATTCGCCCGCGTAATTTGCAAATTCAACAGTTGAAAGAAAGAACTTTTTTCAAAATATTTCAACAAAACCATATCATGTGTCCCCTCATTGGAACGATCCCATCGAGCTCGTTCCAATTAGGCTCACATGATCTGGTTTTGTTGAATTTTTTTTTAAACATTTTAAAAATAGTAATTAACATATTAATTTTGATATTGTCTGCGTTTGGGAAAGGGTTAAGTATAGAAGGTAGTTTATATAGAATGAAAAAAAAAATCTGATCACAAAAATATCTAATCATTAGTAGAAATAATGAAACTTAAATCTCTCGTTCAGGAGTTCAAGTGTTTAAAAGCTTTTATTTACAGTACATGGAGAGTGCATTTGTTTGTAAATCATTCATAGGGAGATTCATTTAGACAAAAATTTCTTATCTTGAAAAGAGTACGACAAACAAAGCTGCAGCTAAAGGACCCCTGTGTAAAACTTGGAGATCCTTTGCCTAAAACTGTACTTGTCTTTTAATGCATTACCGCGGGAATCGACTGTTATTGTCTAGGTGGAAACTTCACTCCACGAATGTTTTTCGTGGTAATTCATTGTCCGCGTACTGTAGATAGGCTATTTGTTTAGGGTTTTCTTCTTTTAAACTAATCTTGGGTCGCCGTCAAATATATTAAATAAAAGAGAGGGAAACAATTAAAATGGAAATTTAAAATAAAAAAAAAACATGAAAAATTAAAAAAGCAGGTCATTTTAAAGACCAAAGATCTTATGTTGAGAAACTAGACGGTTCGTTGGTTTCTTGAATTAACCCTTTACCCAACGAATCGGCCGCATCCGCCCGCGTAATATGCAAATTCAATAGTTTAAAAAATATTATGTTTCAAAAACATTTCAACAAAACCATATCATGTTTAAATTTCAATTTAAAATATCATACACATGATATGGTTTTGTTGAAATTTTTTGAAAAATTTGAAAACAATTTTATTTAAAATGATAAATGTTGATTTCGTCTGCGCTGGGTAAAGGGTTAAAGAGGAATATATTTATATATTTATTTATTGGTGTTTAAGGTCACATATTTATGCACAATGGCTAATCATGAGCGTGACAGTTTTACGGGTGGAGGAAGCCGGAGTACCCGGAGAGAACCACCGAGCAACGGCGAGCAACTGTCAGCTCCCCAACATACTAACTCCACACAAGCAGGGTTAGCATTGGTTGAAGGCAAGTGCACCATCGCCGTGCAGTACGCCTTAGTACACAGCGTCACCGCGCCCCCACGCGGGCAATGGAGATGAAGGGTCTTGCCCAAGGACACAACGCGGCAGCCGCAGGTGGGATTCGAACCGAGGACCTCTCGGCTTGCAGCCTGCACCTCTACCTTCTGAGCCACCGCGCTCCCCGGTTAAAGAGGAATATGGCTAAACGAATGGGTGATGGATGAAATGAGAGACAACTTAGTTGTTCAAACCTGTGACAGAAACTCAAGGAGAAATGAAAAAAAGAGATCGTCAAAGAATTGAAGCCCTTAGAGAAAGCAGGACATCAAGATACAGACCGTCTATTTACGAACCTTATATTCCGACTTGTGCTTACACACTCTCTGGTTAACCTCGTTACACACCATTGTCTGCCGCATACACATATCCTCCTACTGTTTAGTATCAGCACATTCCACCGAGTCCTTCCGATACAGACAGAATTGAGACCGACTCGGATAGTGAAATATCAACGGTAACTACTGCGAGCACGAGCAGCGACACGACAAGATGATAGATGCTAGCATGTATGAAACCCGAACATTACGCAAATTTATATAAGACCACTTCGTTGAGTGTGGAGTCTGTCTTTAGCTTGCGCGAGAGAGAGAGACGATGTCTGCATAGGTGCCGAAAGAGTGGAACTGACTGACGACTATAATCACTAATTCACTAGTTCACTAATACAAAGGTACTAAAGGAATGTGGAGGCTGTTCTTGTAGGCAAAACTTGATAATTATGAGGAAGAGGATTACACAAACCTTATGGGTATCTCCTGGTTCAGTCGAATGTCATACGAAAAAACACTGATTCCAGAGAGATGAGTCCGAAAGCGATCAATCATTCGAAGTGGAAGATCTTGGTGAGACCCATATGGTAAGAGAATTTACCTTACAATCAACATGTATTTTGTCTGTATTAACTCCGCAGCTGTCGTGTATCCGACCCCCTGATACAGATGTTTGTATCAAGGGGTCGGATACAAGCACGTTCCTTTCGCGTGAGTTCCATTTTTTTTTCTTTTTGTTCATCCATACGAATAAATAGTTCGTTATATATTCGTCTACGTTCTTGACTTATCCCCATACATTGTAAAATAAAATGATTATTACCATTATGCGGATGTACCAAATATGTATCCCGAGTCTCGCTCCGGGTTCAAAGGATAGATCACGACGAGTCTTCGACTCGTCGTGATCTACCCTTAGAACCCGGAGCTCGACTCGGATACATATTTTATAAATCCACATAATGGTAATAATCTCTGTAAAGCAGTCATCAAATCGGTCCTCAGGCAGGGAATGAATACAATACCACGATCATCATTTATTTATTTATTGATGTTTAAGGTCACATATTTCTGCACGATGGCTAATCATGACCACGACAGTTTTATGGGTGGAGGAAGCCGGAGTACCCGGAGGGAACCACCGAGCAACGGCGAGCAACTGTCAGCTCCCCAACATACTAACTTCACACAAGCAGTGTTGGCATTGGTTGAAGACAAGTGCACCATCGACATGCAGTACGCCTTAGTACACAGCGTCACCGTGCCTCCACGTGGCAATGGGGTTGAAGTGTCTTGCCCAAGGACACAACGCGGTTTGCCGCAGGTGGGATTCGAACCGAGGACCTCTCGGCTTGCAGCCTGCACCTCTACCAACTGAGCCACCGCGCACCCACCACGATCATTCCTTGCTCTCCTAATGTGCTACTGGAGAGATTAGATCGTTTTATGGTGAGCCGAGCTGCAGGTAATACCGGAGTCAGAAACGAGTTGGTGGGAATATGAGACAAATTGTTGCAAAAGAAGGTGCTGAATACGTATAAATCGATCATGAACGCGTTGAAGGAAGGGGAAATAAAATACTAGTAAATAAGAGAGGAAAAAAAATAAAATTGAATAATAAAAAAAAATAATTATTAAAAAAAGAATAAGACGAAAGAGAAAAGAAAGAAAAGAACAAAGGATTTGTAAGATATTATGTCTGTGGCGGATCGAGTCTGCTGGATTCGATGATGAGAGCCCGAGGTTGTAAAACAGATCGCTTCAAACGCCGAGAAGGTTGGAAAGACGAATGTGATGGATGTGGGTAAAAAAGTCACACGGAATCGAACACTAGAATTGCTTCGGAAGCTAGCATGAGAAGTGCCGATTTAATTCAGAAGTTGATAAGACAGCCACCGGCTAAACGATCGAAATTGTTGTCGAAAGCAGAAAACAGAACTTGGAAATTTCAAGGGTTCTAGCATTGTTCTGATACAGGAACTGGGTAAGACGTTAAACATCAGCAGATCGGGATTAAAAATTGTTTAAAGGCAGAAATAAATTGAAAAACAAAATTATATTATATATAATAAAAAAAGAAAAATAAAAAATAGTTAAAAAAAAACACATAAAAACTAACTTAGTTAAAAGAATCTTGGAAAACCACAACGAAAGTGGAAATCAAAGACTTATCCTTTAATGCACCAAAGACTGGGAGATCGAATCACAAACACTTTCCCCAAAGCACAAGAGTGCTGATAGTGCGAAAACCGCATTGTGGAAAGATGAATTTGTAGATGAATCTGTTGTTGCGACCAGAGTGGTTGGATTACGAGAGCCGGTTCGTGTTTGGAAAGCGTCTCTTTCAACTCGAATACGAATTATTGCAAAACGTTCTGAGCATAACATTACCGAAGAACGTTATGATGAGAATCTTCGATCATCGAGCCAAGTTCGAAAAATGCGATACATCGCTCGCAACGATCTTCCAAGAAACATCGATAGAACTTGGAAATAATAAAACATCGAATGTTGAATGCCAATTTTATGAACATGCGAACAACGTACCCAATCCTCAGGACTTGAATTCATAGATTTCAACAAGACCGTTTCATGTGACCCTTCTTTGGAACGAGCTCACCGAGCTTGTTCCAAAGAGGGGTCACATGACTTTTTTTATTACATGCAGCAGTGGGGGTCACATGACTTTTTTATTGCATACAGCAGTGATAATTTTATGTAGACAAATATTGCATTATGTCACTCATTTCAATAAATTATTTCAATATAGTTAAGCTCCACCCTGTATAGAAATTGTTAGTATTTGCAGGATTTCAACATTTTCTAAATATTGTTTACACCGTTTCCACTGTTTCCAAAAATGTTAGTTAGTACTTGCTGGATTTAAACATTCTAAATGATTGCAATACCAAATATTGTTACTTGATGATAATTCTTGAGCAGAATTGTTACCAGGTGATAATACATGAGCAAACTATAATTGTTTACAGTGTTTCCAGTGTTTCCAGGAAACAAAGTGACCTTTTGTTATATTCCTGCTCTCATGTCTTGCCACATATATGAATTCAGAACACAGAAATCTGATGAACTTCGATGACTTGATGTTGGAGGAAAAAACATCGGTGCGAATCTTACTATATTCAGGGGTATCACGGCAACGTGGACTGTTTCTATCTATCTCAAAAGTATTTCAGATCGCCGGGACAGACCATAAGAGAGAACGCGAATTTTCTGTGTCTGTTTTGTCAAACTCTCAAGAATCTCAGTCACTCTTACAACGATCACATGACTAACGACATGGGCAAAAGAAAATTCAAAAGGTTTTTAAGGTGGAGTGGGATTATGATCCCTTATAATTTCCCAACTGATTTATAATAACAGTTTCGACTGTAAACCCACGAATACTGTGATCTGTCTTCCTGCCGCCTCGTGTTTGAATTTCCCCACCACCTTCTTAGTCACCCGACGGAATATTACATTTATGTTCACTTGAATAATTGTTTGTGTCGATTCACCTGTCGACATGAGGAGATATGTCGCGGTAAAATCTTCGGTCTCCATCTTATAAACCAGAGTATATGTGTCGGTAAACAACAGTTTGGCTTTCGAATCGTATTTTATCTTAATGCACAAATAACGAAATCGACACGTCTACTGTTTGCTGGTGTCCAAGATCCACTTAACCAAATAAGTCGGGGTGTCAAATGTTAGACGCATTTGTTTCATGTGAATAGTTTGGTTTCGACATTTATTAGGTTAAACATATTTTTATTTGGTAAAAAATAAGTTGCAAATTGGGATAGGAGGACAAGTGCTTTCCACTTAGTATACCCTCCGCTCCCTTAACATGATACAAAAAATCAATACAATGGCGAAACAAACAAATGCGAGAAATGTAAAAAATATATACAAGAAAATCTAACTTCGCAATAAAAAAGAGTGAGAGAGACGAAAAAAATGTGAAATTTATTCCTAGTGTGACTGTCTGTCATCAAGAGACGAAAGTCAGTCCTTATTCTGATGTTTTCCATCCATTTTCTGTACATAAAATTGTTCATACGTTGAAAAGATTATTTATCGAATTCGGTCACGGCCTGTGTTCTCAAATTCGTGTTAAGATACTATATACTTCTTGATCTCATGCTTTTCATCAACTCGGATATTTTAACTAATTTCTTGTTGCAGTCTATGTAAGTTTCAGATTGTTGCAGTAGACAACATATTTAAGTTTGCCATTTAAATTTGGAATGAATTTATCATTCATTTTCATTTGTTCTGGTGCTAAATGTTAACGTTATGTGGATCGTGAACGTTCCGGGATATTCAAGATCTACCTCCTGAAGACAGGGATAATGTCTCGAATTTTGCATCTCCTCACGATTCGAAATCTGTTTGAACGGATGGGTTATGGCCCAACTATACAGATTATTAGCATCTAGATATGTGGTGCATTTATTCAGTACTCGCGCATCGAATCATTCTTCCCTGCCGCAATTGTTCAATTGCCCGTATCTGTGAGATATTTTTGACACTTCACCTATCACATCCTTTTCAAACGTGAGCAACATTACCACACCAGATAATAATTCCATGTGGATTTCAGACATCTTCAACAGTGCATCACAGGCCAAGTCGCAAGTCGTGTAATACTAAAACGGATCAAAATCGTAATATCTCCAACAGGCGTCTCGAAAATTTTCGAACACATCTGCCAAGAGAAGGACTTCGGTTTTCAGATACAGATCGTGAAAATCTCTCGTGGATTTCATGTCGAAATGTTCCATACTTGTTGAGCATATTCATAGCAGATGTCGGAAATTTTCAAATAAAAATTATCTTTTGAAGGTAGCTTCCACTCGTCCAATCTATTCAAACCGTCCTAATAATCATAGTGATAGACGCCTTCCTCAATACGCACTCCAATTGACGTCTGTTTCGAAAGTGTTCAGTTGTGAACTCGAATTTCTCCTTCTGTAAATTGCCGACTAATTTCTCGAGACTGGTCGACCTGAATTTATAACTGTCTATGAAATGTATTTCTCTGATATCGACAGCTGGCGTTTCTCCGTCTATTTTTTTCTTTTCATCTATGACCATCCCTTTTGCAAAAGAAATGTATTGTTCCTCCCTCGTCGCGATGCAGTTCATATTTCCTTAGCTAACACTATCAAGATTATTCACACATAGGTGTCTGCTGTAACCAGACATGTTGTGAAATATCACTTGAAAGAACTTAGCATATTGATATTTTAAATTACAGTCACTGCGTGTGGCACCTCGAAAGTCACCCATTTGGTGATCGTGATCTCTTAAGTACAGTAGCCGTTGATTGGTCGTAATCCACACGTGGGCAGTTATGTCCACGTATGTGTTTACCAAGTAGTACAAATCATCATCAGCAAAATTTTAATTAATGAAGCACCGGGTTGTACCCGGTGCTTCATTAATAAAATTTTTGATGATTATTCCTGTAATTAGTGTTTAAAATCTAATATTATTGCGTCCGTGGAAATATTGCCTACGCGTGGAAAGTGACCAGTCCACGGCGATTGTACTGTTTCTTTTTGTATTCGGGAACAAAAGTTTCGGTGAACGCAAGTATACAGATGTTACATTCGGTGGCTTTCTTATAGTCTTTCATGTTCTCGACTGTAACTCTCCAATGTTTTAAATTGCTTGTATATGTTTTGATTTGAGATTCCAATTATTGCACAAATGTTTGAGCCACATCGTCATCGTCCGACTGTTTCGTGTATGTGTCCAGACCAGAAGAATATCGATCGTCTAAAGAACGAAAGAACATTTTATGTAAAAAGAATATCCACACGGTGAGTGCTTCTTATATTTTGTCTGCGTTACACGTCGAGCTGACACGAAGTCATCTTCACCATGAAACATTCGAAATTGGCATACACCACAAAATGCATTCTCAGTCTTCTGTTGTGATGTATGAATTTAATGAAAATGTGAGGTTTGGACATGTCGGTGGCCATGCATTGATTTCAATTGCAATACTCCTTGTGACGATCCTGCGATTCTTTACTATGGAAGGAATTCAGACAGCTGAAACAGAAAAATCTCTAGTCCGGATGTCCGCTAATCCGTGTACCGCCAATAATCGACCCCTATTCTTGATCCGGCAGTAATGTTGTTTGTCGTTTTCCAAAATTAATAATAAATTAATGTGTTTCTAACGAGTTTTTGTCAACTTATCCTCAGCAGAAATATGTTTTCTTTCGTATAAACATATCCCAAAACTTTGACGGCAATCATAAGATTTCAATTTTCAAAATGATTGATGTCGCGTAGCTGAGTCCAAAAATTTCTTCCCGGCCAATCCAAGTTCTTAGAAGTTTCCACGTAATTTGATGCGCTCTGCGGATTCGGTTTTACGGATAAAAGTCAGATCGATTTGAAGCATTTACTGTCTTTTATATTTTCCACGTCTATCAAAGCCTTTTCATTTTCTATAATACCAGGCAATTTTATATAGGAAGACGTTCACAATGGATCGTACGTGTTGATGACATGAACTGGAATTTCATTATATTTCTGAATCTCCAATTACTACCTTCGTTTTGATACTGCGCCCAACAATTGTATTATCTTTCTTTCATGTTATTGAAGGTATCGGACATAGAAGACCTTTCGGTCACGGTTTTTGTGTCAGATTGAAAATAAGCTGTTTTTCCATGACTTTACCCATGTTCAGTTCGAAATTCTTCAGCTGACAATTCAGTGCCATTTTCGTGTTGACACCAACGCCTTGCATACGCCGAAATAAATCCTTTAGGGTTTATCTCATTCGGAATTTTTTAGGATGAAACTTTTTTGTACACGTAACAGCAAACATCTTAAAAATCCCTTGACGTCTTGCTCTCGTTATACGGGAGTGGGCAACAATTGTTTGCGTATGTCTTTAGGTAAAACTTCATCTATGTCATTATTTGTTTTTAATTAAGCCATCCCTACTTTTACAATAGTCATTATTTCATCTTCTTCTTTTTTCTCTTTTTTATTTCCGCTTTCGACGATTGAATCAGTATGTTTTGTTTTCGTTTCCTCTTTCAAGCCGTTTGAATAGTTATATTTCGCATTTCATCGCATCCTTCTCCATGCATCGCTTTTATAAACTCATTTTTATTATGCAACCGTACATCTTTCAAATCCAACTGACGCATTTTAAATTTCCATTTTGACATTTTGACACCGTTATCTAACTGGTCTCAGCCTTTATGACTCCGATCAGTTGTGGATTGATTTTATAACTCGACGATTTCACATTGCCGAGATTCTTCATATAATTTTTCATTTGAGTTCGATTGCATGCTTCTAATAAAAATAACAATTTTTTTTATAATCTTCAAATTTTTTTACAAGCATTCAATTTTTCTTCTTTCTTTTTTTAATATATATAACTTTTAAATTTTCAATTTGTACATAAAAATATTATTTGGTTTTCTTTTAAAATGTTCTAAATGATTTGCCGACTTTTAAGTTTTATAGAAATGTTCATTTTATTATCCTTCAAAATGTTCTAAATGATTTGCAAACTTTCAACATTTATAGAAATATTCAGCTTTGTTTTTTGTCCTTCAATATGTTCTAATTGATTGCAAACTCATATTTTTGTACCATTGGATTCTTGTTTACAGGAAATAAAAAATGAACATTATGTTATAAGAAAATAAAAAATAACTTCATATTATGAGAAAATGGAAAAAAAATGAAAGTTCGCAAAAAAACAAAGATTAGCTTCAGATTGTGAGAAAACGATAATACAAATTGAAACGTCAAAAAAAATGAAATTATATATATATATAAACCAAATATAAATTAATTTAAAGACACTATAAAACATTGATATTTTTCTAAATGTTCCTTTTCATATATAAAATAAAGAGGTATAAAAAACAAACAAAAACAAAAAAATATTATTAACATTTAAATAGTAAATCACACAAAATGAAACAGAAATGACAATGGAAACAAAATCGAATTAAAGACGATTGCTTCGTACAATAATAGTTACATTTTTATTTGAAACCTAATCCCGGCCAATTGAAAGACGTTGAGGTAACAAACTTTCAATAGAATTACGATAATCATAGCATGGGATTAATACTGAATGAGAATCAAGTCGATTTATTTTCAGATTTGAAAAAATTGTTGCAAACTCCAGAAGGAAAAAAATCAAGATGTTTACTCTGATCTGTGGCAAAAACAAGATATATCCAAAATTTGATAAAGGTATCATACAGTTAAAACTAGAAGTCCTGTCATGAAATGCGCACAAATAGTACGTTGATGTGCGCGTTAATGTGCGCGTTATGGCCCAAGCAAAGCTGTCAAAACCTGTACATATCGCCTGTGCACAAGCAATGTTTCAGCCAATGGACCTCCGGGTTATCCGGAGGTCCATTGGCAGAAACATTGCAAGTGTTTGCTATGAGTAAGCAGGAGAACCTACCGTGGTTTGGATGCCATTCGATATGGCAATTGCGCGCATTCCAACGCGCAATTAAGCCTAGATAAGCGCACTATTCGTGACAGGACTTCTAGTTTTAACTGTAGATCGACTCGAAGAAGAAGCTCTAAAAAATGTGAACAAAAATGAACTAAAGTGGACATGAACATCGAGCATCTCCACAAAAACGAAGAGGGGAAAGTGATAGCTCGCATACATATAAAAGATATAACTTTGTAAAAAAGACAATGTAAAAACTAGAGGAACAAATTGTAAAAAAATGTTGAATTGTTTTATTTTATTTCATAAATAAATGTTTATAAATATCAATATTTTTATTTTCTTATTTTTTTTAAACTTCTTTTCCTATTTAATAATTTTATTTTCCCCTTCATAAAATCTGAGTCGGATATTCCCTTCCTGTAAAGAATGCAAAATACTTCCTCAATCGTAATTCGTGAGATTTCGCGGCATTTTCCGAAACTGCTGAATTTCGAAATCCAAAGGCTTCGGTTGTCATCGATACCTGATCGTTGTCTTCCAAACCTCTATCAGCTCGTCCTCATCGAGCTTTTCCAACACCGACGCAAAACACAGGATTATATCGTCTTTGTGTTCATCGGTGTAACGGATGTGCGCCACGATCAGTTCCTCCGACATGCAATCCGCATATCTCTCGCTCATCGCTGTAGGAATGTTCATATCCACGAGATGGGAACCCACTCTAGAGAAGACATCGTTGAGAAACCTCTCGCGCAGATGATCTCTCTTTTTATTTTTCGGCTTCTTCTTAGGATTTTTAGTCTTTAAAAATGACATGTTTTTTAATATTTTGTTTACTTTGAATTTTATTTAAATTGTTTTTCCCTTCTATTTAATAATATATAGACAAATAAACAACAACATAATATAAAAAATATATTCCTTGGTCACAGACAGACAAAACCGCGGTAGATGGAATTAGAGAGAGAAAAAAAAATGTCCTCTCTCTCGCTGTATCGGTCGAAGCAGGCTTGGCAATTTCAGGAGAGCGATTTTTTAGCTCTCCTTACTGCCCTCCTGAAAGAATTAAGGAGAGCGAAAAATTGCCCTCCTAAATATTTTGGTCTGGGATGATTGAGATTACATGTATTATGCTCACATTAAATTTTTGTTGTAAAGCAAAAATGTAATTTAACTTCGAAGTCACATAACATCACGTAATTTCATTTTGAAACTGGTTTAGTGGTAAAGGATAATGGCTGCAACCATACCCAAACACAGTTGCAATCATTTGAAGCAAAATGGGTCACAGCAATATTTTTTTTTCTGTCAGTTTCAAGTTCAACAATTGACATCACAGTTTGAGGGGTAATTATTCAAGGAATATTGACACTATAATATACTACCATTAATACTATCCTGTCTCTTGAAGCACTTGCACCAGGATGTGACTGTAGATTCAAGCAGACCCCTTGGGGTGTTGAAGGTGGTAGTGGTAGGCGTATGACTTTCTTGGACAACAGGTCTGGGTACACACACAGGTCTTGTCAAGTGTGTGTTCGGTTGTTGAGTGAGACATCTAGATGTCTAAGAGATTTCGCTTCACCTTAGTAAAGTTAATAAAATCACTGATGTAGTCTGTTGGTTTCAGTTTCAATGAGTTCGTTCAACTGGATACTTAAAATGCTGTGTAAATGCTGTGTAAAGCTCCTAAGCTGATTGAGGAGAGCGATTTTTGCCCTCCTGCATTTTTCAGAATGCCAGGCCTGGGTCGAAGAGACACTGCGAAACGCAGGCAGAAAATTACACGGTTTCTGTAATTTGTGACGATTTCCACATTCGAGACATCACAGTCAAATCTACGACATACTTCGACGAGACTCTCAAAAAACTGACAAAAATACTACACGTTTTGACACTTTGTGTCGCGATGAGTAATTTCGCATCAGAAATATCTCGGCGAAATCTATGAACTCGAGCAGGGAAACACTCAAAAAACCCGAGTAAAAAATACATGGTTTGGAACTGAAGATTTTTTCCCTTCGGATTCGCGGTATGTTCACCGTTGTTATTGTCATCCTGGAAAAAAAATGCAATACATTTTCGGACTGGACCAGAACTGATGGGCCTAGGAATTTTCTAATACTTTCTGAGATTCTATGTTTGCTTCATCTCCGAGATTCGACTGAAGAGACGGAATAAATCTTCATAGTATCTCTATCGGGCATTCGATTTCCCATCCAATTTCCGACTCGAAACAAAACGCGTGTCGTCTCGTGGTATACCAGCGCATTTTACGAGAAAACTAAAGTGTGCCCAGTATTTTTTTTTTTCTTTTTTTAAAACGGACCTTACTGTGCTGGAATTCGCAATTATTCACTACTGTGGTATCTTATATTTGTAGACAGTTAGGTAGAAATAATAACATGGATGATTTTGCTGTGTGATGTCCCGAGAGAGCTTCACAAAGTTTTGGCAAACTAGGCAACATTTGCAGTATGTAGCTTGGAAGAATCTGCGCAAAAATGTAAGTGCTCTTTCTCATATAATAGTTTTTCGAGGGGAAATGTTTTACTCAGACGGGCTCTGACCTGTGATGACTCCGAAATATTAAATGAAACTGCTAATTTTGTGTCACTTTGGTTTTATAAGGAAGGAGCAAATTTAAACGACGTTCAGTCTTTGCTAGGCAAATTAAATTTTATATCTTCCTGTGTTAGACCTTTTTCACTCAGAGAGAGTTATTGTGGCGGTATTACGATTTTGAATCATACAATGGCGTTTCATTGATGGCCTTTGATTCTTGGAATTCCTCTGATTCTATTTCTCTTGTGATGCTAGTCTATTTTGGTTGCGATGGATTTTCCAGGAAGCAAATATTTCTATTAGGCGTGTCCTTCATATTAGTGGCATGTCGTTAGATATAACTCGGCGAGAGCTTCTAACTACAGAGGTGTGTCTGAAGGCGTGGGGCGCTGGTGTTAAAGGTAAAACTCATAGCCTGTTGTGATAATTTAACTTCCTTTAATCTTCTAAATTCAAGTGCTACAAAACATGTTTTTTGTACAATCCTGTTTGCAATAAATGTGTTTTTGCTGCCTATTTTGAATTTGAAATCAGTTTTTCACTCATTCGGAGAACAGACAATATATTGGTAGATTTTCTTTTTATACAGATGGGAAAAGTATCCATTGTTTGTGAACAACTTTAAAAGGTTTGTTTGTTATATACCTCTGAAAGAGAAAATAATTTCACCAGAGTTATTTCACTATAATTACATTGTTAATGTAGTTATACGTTTTGGGTCCAAAGACGCAACTCCCATTGGTTAGCTGGATGAAAACGTCATGAACAAATGAATACATTTGGTCGAACTTTGACCCACATTTACGGTAGAGCGCAGTTGACAGAATGTAATTCGGGAGGTGTTTGGGTGGGTTTTTAACTTTTAGCGTCTCTCTCGCTGATCATCTGCGCTGCTGTTCCTTTGGTGACATTTCCCAACTGCCCGTTACTAAAATACTAGTTTCCATTTTTGAAGTTGTGAAAATTAAAAATCAGAGTTGTGCGCTTTGTATTTTGTGTGAGGGTGGTTTTTCGCCTCGTTCGTTCGTACATGTTTTATTTCGTCTTTCTGCTTTGTTGTTTGGTAAAAAGAAAGTAGTTTAAACAGTTACGGGATGTAATTATAAGAATTGAATGCAATTTTTATAATCTTTATTGGAGTATGAACGTGTGGGAATGGGTACAAATTATGTATGAATCCCGAAGGGGATTCATACATAATTTGTACCCATTCCCACATGTTCATACTCCAATAAAGATTATAAAAATTGCATTCAATTCTTAAATACTCACCCTTGGCAATTTCATTTTGATTACAGAGATAAGAGACTGGAGGAATAATTTTCATTTTACCTCGACTAAACCAATATTCCTACCCTGCAAAGGGTTTCTGTTGTCAATAAAATAAACATAATTTGGGCACATTTAATCATATTTGTCCCGTGGAAATTGAATTGATCTTTTCACTACTGATTTCTTGTGTTACATTTAGATTAATTTCTCATTAAATCTAGTCATGGCTATTTCTAAGCAGCCTTGACTTGATTTGATGAAAAATATCTTGAAAATACTCAGCGGGTTAAGAGATAAATCTTTCTTATTGAGTGTTCGATTCATGTGAGCTCAGGCTCATTCTTAGACGTCCAGCTAGATGAAAGCCTTACAGTTAAAACTAGAAGTCCTGTCACGAATTGTGCGCTTATCGTGGCTTAATTGCGCGTTGGAATTGCACGCAATTGCCATATTGAATGGCATTCAAAACACGGCAGGTTCTCCTGGTTACTCATAGCAAACACATGCAATGTTTCTGCCAATGGACCTCCGGGTTACCCGGAGGTCCATTGGCTGAAACATTACTTGCGCACATGCCATATGCACACAATTTGATAGCTTTACTTGGGTCATAACGCGTACATTAACGTGCATATCAACGTGCTATTTCTGCGCATTTCATGACAGGACTTCTAGTTTTAACTGTATTGTGTGAAACATGCATTGGCGGTTGTTCCAACTAGTTTTACCGAACTGTGTCCCAACATAAATCAGAATGAACCTTTTCAATTATATTGTTCATGTTTATATCCATTAGCCTTTTCTCTTATGATTAAACAATCTAATTTGTTCCCGAATTCTGCTAAGTCTCTCAATTTACATCAATTGTTATCGAGGGTATCAAGAAAAGATATCTTCTACGCTAACAAACTTCTTTGAGTTCTTATAAAATGCTCCAAAACTATACAATTTGTTCAGACATTTTGAAAACACGGCATTGGCTATTCCAGGTTCACCATTCTGTTCAGTTCAGGCATATAAAAACATGTGCCATCGCGAACCTGGTAACTCCTCTGATCCATTTTCATGACCACTCATGGAAAGGTTAAAAAAGCCTTTGAGCACAGGTGAAATTCTGGAAAAAAAACTACAATTTGGGTTCTTGATTCCTGTCCCCCGTACTCCACCATCATTGTGATTGGTTTTAGCGTTTATAGTTCAAAGTTGAATTTACGAAACTTGTTCAGTTACTTAGGCCTGGAACAAACCTTGGTAAGGTACAGTCCTAATGTACAAGACGAGATACACAAATGTTAGAATAAGCCTGTGAGGAGAGGAAGATTCTTTTTATAACCTGATCTAAAACAGTTTACTGATAGGGGTGCTGGAAGGATATATTTGGGCTTCATTTTGAAGTACATGTGCTGCAATCTGAATGCAGCATTTTCTCGGGATGCGCTTCATATTTCCTTTGAAGTGAAATGATTTTGTCTGTTAACCCTTTGAACTCTAGTGATATCTTCCATAAGAGTCCATATTCATCACTGGGGGTAGACCAATTAGTATCTTGCATGTCAGTTCAATGGCAGCAATTAGAAGAGTCCATGTTCATTACTGGGGGTAGACCAAGTATTTTCAATTTGCAGCCTCGTTGAAAATACTGATTGGTCTACCAAACAATATTTACTGAACAGCCATCCCATATAATGACGTTATGACGTATCGTGTTCCTGGCAGGAAAAGCGGCCGCTTTGGTTCAGATGGTTAACATTTACCTTGTTACAACTCAACAAGGCAAAGTCAGTTAAATAAATTCGGATGGCCAAACATAATTTAGCGCTCTACCAGTTGAAAGATGTCTCTACATACAGTGCTTCTGACATGGTCTGGAATTAGGTATTAACACACTGCGTTTTTTAGCAGAATATTCACTTCAAAGAGAGTACATAATGACGATGATATTTTAATGCCATCAGTAGTAGAATTTTATTGAAATATCGGTTGAAATTGTGTTTTTTTTTTTAAACGGAGCACCTAAAGGTTTAACATACAGTACAGTAGCCGTGGACTGGTGACTTTCCTCGGGTAGGCAATATTTTCACGAACGCAATAAGATTAGATTCCAAATACTAATTATAGGAATAATCATCAACAATTGAATTAATGAAGCTCCAGGTATAATACAGTGATTCATTAATTAAAATTTTGCTGATGATATTGTTTATTAACTGGTAAACGCATGCGCGGACATCAGTGTCCACGCGTGCATTACGACCACTCAAAGGAGGATGGACTGTTACTAACAATTAAATGACATGATAGCGATGGGAGTGAAATGTATTTATTTAATAGACAGCTATTTGTATGGGAGGCACAATCTTGTCGGTGTCTGATATTTTAACAATAATCAATTTTGAGGTTGATTGCAGGCATGGGAAAAAGGTGAGGTCACGTGATTATAAAGTATAGCAAAAATAACAATTCTTACCACTATGATGGGAACATATAACTCCTGCACTAGGTCGTGATGATGAGAAACTGTAAGAACATTTCAATCTGTCAGCCATTCCACCAAACGGACAATATGCCAAAGCTGACTCTGCCCCAGTGCATGCAAAATTTCCAAGTACCATAGGCATTTTATTCTTTGTAACGCCGCTAAAAATGTAGCCTCGTTTGTAGCCTAGCTGTTTGCATGTGGCATTTGCTGCACTGTCATTCCATCCCACATCACAGATGGGACCCCAAAATCCATATATGTTACCTTCAACTGCACCAAAATAGCTCTGCCTTGATGTAAGTCGAATCTGCAATCCTAAAAAAAAATTATTATTTGCAACACAAACATTGCTTCAGTGAGATATATAAAAAGGTGACATGCAAGGATAATAACTGGCTTATTAGTTCTCGGTTTACATCCCATGTTGTATGAAACTATTTAAGAAATAACTGTTGTTTCCCTTCGGTTTATGCGATATAAACCGAAAATTTTCAGCACAAGCTTAATCATAACTCGCGTAGCGAGTTATGATTAAGCTTGTGCTGAAAATTTTCGGTTTATATCGCATAAATCGAAGGAAAACAACAGTTATTTCTTATAATTTAATCCGGCTGTAATATTAAAATATAAAAAACTATATGTACGTGAACGAAAAACTTTTAATTTTCGCAAAAGACAACAGTCAAACTCAGGAAAGTGTGCCACAAACAGGTCACGTCAATCATTGTCAAATTGTTTGTTGTTTTGATTTTCGATCGCAGACGATAGATATTTAGCAAGTCACGTAACAATATCATTAAAAACATTTTTTTAAGTTCCCCCAAAATCATGTTTGGATGTATGATCTTTTATTCGTCTCCCACTTCGGTATATTTTATTAAATTCAATTGTTCCCGAGAAATTCTCATTATATTTTCGCTGACTAAAGGCGGCGAAAAATCGATCATTGATCTTTGTTTACAAGCTTGTTATCCATCTATCAGTCTGCCGTCACGCCCTCGCGGTGACAATTGGATTGAGTGGGCGGGTCTTCCAGAGTGTAGACATTCCAAATCATTACGTGATTTGGTTTATACGATTTTGACGACTTTCACGCTGTATGCTTTCAACCAATCAAACGCAGAGGGGGCAAATGATTAAATTATAATATATACAAAATGTTCCAATTAGAGTAAAATCCTCGCCCTCTGATTGGACGAGAGCTCGCTTAGCATATTCTATGTTTACGGCTCAAGTGGCAAATGTTACCGTCTGACGTCACCACGCGAAATATTTGAACAGAGGATAACAATGGGAGGAGATTGAAAGTGAATATGAATTTTCATTCGTTTGAGCTTGCGAATTAGAATGAAAAGGGGTTCTACTCTTCGCATGGTTGCTTGGTCATCATTCGAACAGGGCCTTAGTGGAGTTGTTTGAAATTAGATCGGCGCGAGCTGATCTCTTCATTCTCGGTCCGGCGGTCACAGCTATCACTTCGACAATCAAATTAACTCGTGTTTTTGATATTTACATCAGGGCCGACAATTACTCGTCTAGTGCCAACGTGGATATGTTTGATAAATTAAAACGCTATTTTGACACTAAGTTTGAGTTGCTAAAACGTGATTTTTCGGAACAACACGAGGCTACGGCAAACAAAATCACCAAAAAGTTAAAGTCAAACGATTACGAATTCAGGAAAAGGTGGAACAAAAAACAGTTTGAGTTCAATGTTTTCGTAGTGGAAAAATTTGAAGACGTTGAAGAAGCTCGGAGACGCTACCTAATATTTCCAAGGCACGGGCCGCTATTGAAGATGGTAAATATTTGCTATATCACGGTAACAAACTGATAAAAATCGCTGATTCTTGCCAGGCAGGCTGGGTGGTAGTGGCAGAGTACGAAGCAAAGGATTTAGCAGATAACTCTGATGAGGGCAAACAATTACGGAAGGCAGAATCAGACGCAGTTCGTAAACTACGTACCGAGCTAGCTTTCACTGAACAACGACAGTCTGGTAATTCTTCGGACCCTGATGTCAATTCATTTAATAGTGCTTCATTCTTTCTAGCAACCAAGTTTTCTCAACGATGGTCCTTTTCTTAAGCGAGACAACCTCGCCCTTCGGACCAGTGTTTTTCCTATGGACAATTCGGCCATTGGAGACTTCAGTGCAACGGTGTTCGAGGAGCAGAGTTTCCAGAAAATTATCAGCAGTGACGGTCTTGATGTTCCAGAGATAAGTAACTTTTCTTTACGCTCACTTGCATCGTCCAACGATGACTTTGACATTTCTCATGCAAATCTGAATTTTTCCGAAAATTATTTTGAGTATGAACAGGGTCAGGCCAAAATCATGACAAAGGGTAGATTGAAAGCCCATTTATCTTTTTGGAAATCTATAAACGCCAATTATAGAATTTTGAAAACAGTTGAATAGGGTTATGTTATTCCCTTAATCTCAGAACCGACGACATTGTGTATTACAAACAATAGGTCGGCCCTGGATAATTCTGATTTTGTTGTAAATGCCATCCGCGAGTTGTTGAGTTCGGGCTGTGCATCCGAAGTTGACAATATACCTTTTGTTGTGAACCCCTGAACGGTGACCACAAATGAATAGGGCAAGAAACGTTTAGTCCTTGACTTGCGTCATATCAACAAACATGTTTGGAAAGAAAGAGTTAAGTTTGAGGATATTAATTTGGCATTGGAATATCTGGACCAGCATGGTTTCATGCTTGCTTTTGATTTTAAGTCCGGTTTTCATCATATCGACATTCATCCGGAAAGTAAACGGTTCCTTGGTTTTATTTTGGATTTACTTTGAGGGTGGGCAAAATTGTTTTCAATTTAATGTGTTACCTTTTGATCTTTCCACCGCAGGCCACATTTTCACGAAAGTGGTGCTCGAGCTCGTAAAACATTGACGCCGTCAGAGCATAAAAATACTTGTTTATGTAGATGATGGCATGGGCTGTGCGCTTTTGTATGAACAGGTCCGTTGCGACAGTGATGCTGTAAAGGCAGATATATGTTCAGGATTTCTACCTCACCCTAATAAATCGGTTTGGAACCCAACGCAGCATTTAACACGGTTGGGTTTTGACACTGATTTTCGTTTGGGCACGATTTCCGTCCACGAAGAAAAGATTTGTCGTTTGACGGAGATGTTAAATAGAGCAAAGTCGGTACAGTACAAGTTATGGGGCTTTCAGTGGGCGGATATGGTGTGATATAAGGCGAAGTGAGATCAATATTAGGCGAGGCCGAAGGCCGAGCCGAATATTGATCTTGCTGAGCCTTATATCACACCATATCCGCCCACTGAAAGCCCCATAACGTATTTATTATGCCAGTCCTTTGAAGGAGACACAACCATAAATGTACCCAGATTCCTAGCGCAAATGTTTTGTTATCACTATCAGGGTATTTCCCGGTTTTGCCTCATGTGAAGGTCACGCTAGTAGCAGGCGCTGAAACAACGGAGTTTTCTTCTCAATAAACAGGAATTTATATTAACAATTCACAACTTTGATTCAGTGTTAAGTACTGGAAAAATAAAACAAGTGGAGCAAATGGATTAACAATTCTTTCAAGAAGGTGAGTGGGAACAGTTTCATTTATCATTCGCCTCAGACAGTGCCTGTTGGCTTCTATACATCTCTTTTCAGTGGTTTATTTATTGTATTCATTTACATTTGTTTATTAAAATTTCTCAAAGACTGGAAGAAACGTATTATAGATGTACGTTGCTCAACAGGCACACACGCGAAATTATTTATTGTTCGTCGAACACGCGAAATTAGGAAAAACATCGAAGCGGGAGTTGGATGTCAAACACAAACTGTCGGAACTAACCGTATATAAGCTCTATATACGGTCAGCTCGATGATACACAGTCTCATATACGGTCACTAGATATTGAAGGTGATTGGACAATAACCATTACTGGCATAATAATATATGTTGTCTGCTCGACAGTTAGCAGCTATTGTAGGGAAGTTGATTTCCTTTCGTCACGCAGTCGGTGACATTTGCATTTTGATGACAAAATCTTCTCTGATAGCTACAGTAAAGTCGCCGTGGATTGGTCGTAATCCACACGTGGGAAGTTAATGAAGCACCGGGTTGTACCCGGTGCTTCGTTAATTACATTTTTGATGATTATTCCTGTAATTAGTGTTTGGAATCTAATATTATTGCGTCCGTGGAAATAGTACTCGCGCATGGAAAGTGACAGTCCACGGCGACTGTACTGTATTGCTAGCCGTACATCATGGGATGCGCCCTTTTCACAGAACGCTGACGTTCAATATGAGCTTACTTTTTGGTCACACAATATTCAAGCCTTTCGTTCTTCGCCATTAAAACCCCATAAAATATATTCACGCATTGTATCTTCCGATGCCAGCTCTTTCGGTTGTGGTGGTTATGTTGTTGAGCGCAGTGGTGTGATAGTTCATAAAACATGGACAACACGAGAGAGAATTAAAAGTTCCACTTGGAAAGAGCTGAGAGAAGTTTTTACCGTACTCGATTCTTTAAAAATTGTATTATCAGGTCACGCGTGTAAGTGGTACACGGATAATTTGAACGTTTCAAACATTCTTGCTAGGAATAGTATGAAAGCGGAGTTACAGGGCTTAGCGCTTAAGGTTTTTGAAATTTGTCTAAATTCAGGTATAAAAGTAGAGTGCGAATGGGTTCCAAGAGCTCTGAATCAGCGAGTAGATTTCATAAGTAGAATTCAACACCCAGTTGACTGGTCAACCTCTCTTTCATTTTTCAGAAACCTTGATGTTTAATGGGGCCCCCATACTTTTGATAGATTTGCGGACGGCCACAAGAGCAAATGGCAAAAATTTAATTCTAAATTCTGGACGCCGAATAGTCACGGAGTCTGCGCCTTTGGTTCGGTGAAAATAACTGGTTAAATCCATCCATTTCACTTGTGACAAAAACTATCAAACATCTCATTTTATGTCAAACTGTGGGTAAATTGGTCGTGTCGTGTTGGGTTTCGGCTGCTTTTTGGCCTTTCCTATTAATCATAGAGGTACTTTTCGTGCGTTTGTAATTGATCATCACATTTATGATAACCCAAGGGGAATATTTATTCCGGTTTTTTTTTAATTTTTTTCTCCAATGATTTCTTTGGCATAGAAAATTTTATAAGTTCCGTGTAATGTATAAACGTTAAATGTGAACTCCAGAAATGAATAAATGTGGATCCAAGATTAGTAATGGATAAAGATATCGGTTAATATTTGAATCTGCCCTCCATAGACAATGGGACCTCGAATTATTGATAATAAATCGGATAATTGTCGCTCGTAAACCTCATTCCACTGTGCACACTATCTAGTCCGACTAAATGTTTTTCGGCCTTTTCTGCGACTTCTCCCAGTTATCATAAACAACCCAAGAACACCCAACGGTCATCTAATACACTACTGTAAAGCTTATTCATTCCCCTTTCCATTGATACTGGGTATTGTTGGATACGTTGTGTGAACTACATTTGAGGGGGGTATAACGAAGATGAGTGCTATCGTTTTCGAAAAGCGAGTTGTTTACCTTGTTAATATACTCGCCCAAAAAAGAAAGTGTGCACTGCAGAAATTGATCAAACTCCAAAAAAATAATTTCGTAAGTGTAAAGAGTGTTAACCTGTTCATGAATTAGTTATATTGAACACAAAAACAGCTTTCCCCGTTAAAATTGCATTAACGTTAAATGATGAGCTGCACGTGTGTGAAAAGGCATGTTTTGCACGTGGAGAGTCTGAAAATTCAAGCAGCAGTGTGAATCCTTGGGTATTTAAACACTAAAGTAAGGCCTTCCTATCGTTCACATTCAAACTTGCGCTGCTGTTAAACGACTCCACATTAGCATGCCAAGATTGACAATGAATCAACGTCTCCTTGCCCTGGGTATGATTAGAGCTGGCAGAACACACAGAGAGGTTGCCCAGCATTTGAACTGCCACCGTAACACTGTAGACAGACTACTCCATCAACATGCACAACATGATGACGTTCGAGACCGACCCCGCTCCGGGAGACCCCGAGTTACCACCCCTGCACAAGATTGGTATATCCGTGTCGTCCATCTCCAGAACCGGCAACAAACGGCAACAACGACAGCCAGGAACATCCCTAACCTGAGACGGATACATCCTCAAACAGTAATCAACCGCCTGAGAGAATACGGCTTACATCCTCGAAGACCTGCAATTCGTCCGATTTTCACCTTATGTTATCGTCGTGCTCGACTGCAGTGGTGTAGAGTAGGGTTAGGGTTAGGGTTAGCCTAACCTAACTCTAACCCTAACACTACCCTAACCCTAACCCTAAACTAACCCTAACCCTAACCTAACCTAACCCTAACCCTACCTAACCTAACCCTAACCCTAACCCTACCTAACCCTAACCTAACCCTACCCTAACCCACTTCCATGCTAACTTGTTCGCTCCCATGAGGCGTAGAAGCACAGCAGTAGTCGATGCAGACGGAGATCATACCAGATATTGAGTGTGTGACTTTTGTGTTTGACCCTTAGTGTCTTTGACTCTCCATGGCACCAAGAGTGTTCGTCGTAGCGTAATGAAATTTCTCGTGTTGATCACAAATTGATTCATCTGTGATTGAATAAAATTTCCATGAATGAAAATATATATCTTTTTTTAGTGTTATTTTTTAGCATGCACACTTTCTTTTTTGGGAGAGTATATTTATATACCATTACAGGGGCACGTCAGCAAAGATTCAAAAATAGTATCAAATATCATTTTTCTTTCGATTTCCCAGCTTGTGCCCAGTACCTGTGCTCAATTCCTGTAGAAAAGCAGCGTATTCAATGCTGTTCAATTCTATAGTAGTAAATGGATATAATTAACATCATTCATAACCTCTACTGAGATACATATACATGTAATGACGTACAGTATGTGGAGAGTGGATAGCGCGTAGATTTATTATCAAAAAATCATTAATTTTTCCACTACGCAATACTTATTTAAAAGCCCCATTATCGATCACGATTTTTTGGTTGTATATTCCCTATTCAAAAAAGGTAGGGGATATTTGACAAAACTGAGATACAAGAAGAAATATATTTATATTTTCATCACAATGACAGTCGAGGCATTGTACTGTGACATCTGTTGGACGATTTCAGCGATAGTTGGGTGTCTAACAAGCACACATTCTACACAATGAGCTGTAGAAGACATGGATGGTGAGGCAGAAGTTACCACATTCAGTCCAATACCTCAATACCTTGTGAATCCTCCTCGGTTCGCGAGAAAAGCGCGGATCCGACGTGACATACTCCTCACCAAACGTCCCATATGTTATTCCATTCTTCCTGCAGGGCAGCGGACTTTGGTAGGGGGCTGTTGAAAGGTCTGGACTTAGTGCTGGCCATGGCAATGTTGTGATGTTCTGCTCCTGGGTGCGCTTGCATTGTCATCGGGGATAATAAATCGACGGTCGTGACGTCTCGCAAATGGCATCGCATGAGCTGCTAACATGTTGTTACGGTTGAACTCCCCCATGACACGCCCTTGGATGACATGTAATGCTGTTCTGCTTGTCATGGTTATGCCTCCCCACACCATAACAGACCCATCACCAAACGATCGTGCTGCCTAACGGTTAGGTCATGGTATCGTACTTTCCGCCGCCGCCACACTTGGTTTCGCCTGTAGTGGAAGTCGAGAGTGAACCTCTATTCACATCGGAAACATGACATTGCTCCACCGACGACTGTCCCAGCGCTGTCGTGCTCCGCCCCAATTACGCCTTGTTGCGATGTGACGTTCAATCAAACTTGAAATTATTCGTGGTCGTTATGTTTACAAATTCCAACTGTGTAGGCGATTTCGAATAGTCTGACCCATGACACGCACATCTGTCGCTCGGTGCAGCTCCTGTCCAATTTCTGAGGGACTTTGATGGCGGTTACGTAATGATGTGGTTCGGATGAAACGATCCTGGTTAGCAGTTGTTGCCCTTCGACGACCTGACCGACGCCTGTCATCAACACTGCCTGTCTGACGGTAGCGTGACCACAACCTGCTAATTACCGATTGAGTAACGTTGAGAGTTTGAGCCATCGAAGTGCGTCTATTGCCAGCTTTCAACATGCCAACGGCACGTAAACGTTCGTCACGTGTCATTCCTCGCATATCTCAAAAGTTACGTTTCGACCAGAAAACGTTTCATTAACGAGTTTATACCAAGAAAAGAACGATGAGACCTCCGAAAAAGCAGCCTGTCCAGTACAAATGAAAATTTCTGAACGTATCCCACAAGCATTAATGCAAAAAAACCTGCACGAAGTTTTCGTGGGCCGGTGACATTCATGATCCACACTAAACTTGGTAACACATTGATGTCTCCCATCACGCGCACCCAATACAATTTTCCGAAAATATCAACATCTGTTTGGATATCCCCTACTTTTGTGAACAGTATAGAGAACTAAAATATCTAAACGTATTGTTAAATCATTGAAATCGTGTCAATATGCAAACCAAAAACAAATGAAGTGCCCCGTAATAAAAAGGTATTGTCTAAGCCTTATACAAATCCCATACAATAGGCAAACAATAGGTAGTTCCAACTTTAGACAACTGCGCGCTTATCTAGGATTAATTGCCCGTAGGAATTGCACCCTATTGCCATATCGAATGGCATCCAAAGCACGGCAGGTTCACCTGGTTACTCATAGCAAACACAGGCGATGTTTCTGCCAGTGGACCACCAGGTTACCATTGGTTGAAATATTGCTTGTGCGCAGGCCATATGTACCAATTTGATAGCCTTACTACGGCCATAGCGCGTAGATTAGCGAACAGATCGATGTGCTATTTGTGCGCATTTCATGACAGGACTTCTAGTTTCAACTGTACGTCAGGGGGCACAGAGACATGAGTTCGACTCCATATAAGGGGACAGGTGTGATATTGGTCACATTGCATGTGGGCAATATCACAACCTGTTCCCTTTCATATCAATTAATGCCTTTCGCACTAGGCAAATTGGTGCATTCGGCGAGTCTGACTTTGAGAATTGACTGTACATGTAATTGTCTGATTAATCTGAATAATGAATAGAGGATGTCTAGTGTTTTTGAGTGGATACCGAAAATTATCTCATGAGTGACCGCGACAAATATTTATTTTACGTTAGCGCTTGCGCGAACAAAAATGACCATTTGTCTCGGTCACAAGTGAGATAAATTTCGGTATCCACTCAAAAACTCCAGATTTTCTTTTTATTATACGTTTTTTTAGGATTTGATAATTTATCTCGTTTCAGCCTTGAGGTTATACATGAAAGTAAACAGCGCATTGAATCATCGATACACGGAAGTGATTTGATGGATACTCGGAACAGATAGCGTCTTGCAGTCTGATTCAGCTGACGGGTTTCCAGGTCAAACATGGCCTGAAAGTCCGTAATATAAGTTTTGGTTTGGTATGTCCTTTGAAAGGACGTACCAAACCAAAAACGTATGTTACGGACTTCCAGGCCAATGTTTGGACTAGCGGGTTTTATGCATCAATTCAAGGTGCATGCGTGTTGAATTATGTCTGGAAATGATCAGTATCAACTCAAAAACACTAGATTTACTTTTCGTTATATGTTTTTAGAAAGAATTGATAATTTCCAGTGATAAGTTGATTCATATTCACCTTGAAGTGATGCTTTAAAAGCCGCCATTTTGATTGATACCATGAAAATGAAACATTCTATATCTTCACAGTGGGCGAAACGATTTCTATCTTTACATAATTTCTTCGATAATCTATCGGTTAGCGTATATAGAGGATATGGAATGAGTGTTTTTCTCATATAATATTTATGAAACGAGTCTAAGAACTTTCCGTTTTGGCGCGCCTCTGGCGAGCCCAAACTGAAAATTCTGACGAGTTTCATAAATATTATATGAGAAAAACACTCATTTCATATTCTATTTATCATATGACACACACACGCACAAATTAGTATGACTTTTTAACCCATCACCTAACTTGAGTTGCAGACGGCACTTGGAAAAAACTAAAAAATTTCATTTTTTGCTTCCAAAACATAGGTTATCACCCTTCATTGGAACGAGCTCGTCGAGCTCGTTCCAATGAGGGGTCATAACCTATGTTTTGGAAGCAAAAAGCGAAAATATAAAAAAAAATGAATGGCGTTTTTCTTTTAGGTAAAAGATTAATACAATATAACCCACCCTACATAGGACAGATAAAGTACATTCTCCCTACCAAAATTATGCAAATGTGGCCCAGTTGTATTTTGTTCAGCCAGTCAAATTGTCCAGTTTTGAAATTGATCAATGAAATTGACGCAAGGCTTTATTTATCACTGATTAATATGAAAACAAAATATCAAATGTTTTAAAGTGAACAAAACGGACGAGTCATATGATAAAATAATATATGATTATTAGCAGTCTTTTGGTTGTTTGTCTTTCGGGAAACTGCGTTTAAAAGACGAAATTATGGACCTTTCCTTGTCTTTCCCTTTGAGTTTTGTCAGAGATAATTTATGGCCATATAGTTCTGTTTTTGTGGCAGAGCAAAATCACAAATTCCAGTGCTTTTAAGCAGGGGAGCAGGCCCCTAGACTCATCAATCTTCCAGAACCCTCACGACATTCAGCCCCACCCCCACACTTTCAAAATCACTCCGCGGCCCACGCACGTTAAGTAAAGAGATTAAACGAAGTTACAATACATACCACTAACAGTTATTAGACTTTTAGAGCAGTAAACGGAGGAATAATTCCCTGACGAACATGTTCCTGACTGTATGGTACAATCTTCTATACTACTTTCTGTACCAACACAAATAACACTTGATATTGTTATCAGTGATGCAGATATTAAACCAATGGATGAACAACATTGTTTTCTTCCATCAGCAAACCCGAGTTCACGACAGACAACTTTGGCTTCTATATCTCTGAATCCACTATCACATATGGCCTGCCATCGATCATTATGAATAATCTCCACTCGTCCATAAGTAGCACTTGAAGTCCCCATTAATCGAGCTGAAAGGAAATACATATCAATCATAAATTGCAATTATTCTATTTTTCAACCCTTTAGGGCTGAATATTTTTTGGTTACACATATCCAATCAACAATCAGTATCTTTGTTGTTTCCAGGCTTATCGTCCCCTGAGTTCCAATGCGTTCTATGTGCCAGTGGGCACATAGAACACATTGGAACACAGGGGACGTTATGTTGGCTGCTTTTGGTGGTAGAGACTTGCCTAAAAACTGCCAAAGTACTTAAGAGTCTGACTAGGGATATCAAAACACTGCATACAATACAAACGAACTGATCCCGATATCATGGGAATACCAAGAAAACCAAATGGACCAAAAGGAACCCACCATTCAGTACTGGAACTGTCTTCCTGCATTCAAATTATATGATTTTGATGACGCTTGGTGTTAGTTGAAGGGTTCATTTTCAGCAAAGAGATCTTCTTTTCGATTTTGTTAAGTCTTCAAGGCCGGGGAAATTGTATTGAAATCCCGCTCGAAATTCCAACCATCTCTAAATCTAACTTTCAAGTTTATACTCAGAGATAATGTGTCAGGATGCATGTTTCCTCAATAAAAGGCTTATCGAATCCAGACTTACGCATTTAAGAGTTAGTTGTAATTAGCTCAGTGAGGTTTGGGAAATAAACTCCTCACAAGCATTAAGCATCTCCAATGGGGGGGGGGGGGGGGAGGAGGGAGGTAAGTTTTTTCTGTTGACCTCTACTCTATCTACAAATTTATTACACATCAATTCAACTTTAAACCCTTGTATTTAACGGAATAGCCGCTATGACATAAGTGATTCTGAATTCAATGGGTGATGTTCAAGCCAGCACCGTTCATACTAGTTATTTTCCTTTCAAGTCATTAGTTACGCTTCGAATAGTTTCCAAATTTCGTTATACAATTATCGACAGTCTGTTGCATTGTGTGAAAATGAAAATGTCCAAAGCAAAATAAAATCGGTTCACAAAAAATTCTTCCACTAAAATCCTACAGCCTGCATACAGAAACGTTGATGTACATAGTCATTCCACGTTTTGACCTCTACCTAGGATATTGACCATGTTAGGCCAGTCGTGAAATTTTTACCTGACACGCCATCTAAGTTTGGTCCAACGCGACGTAATTTTCATTGCTTCTTCCACTAGAATGTTATGGCCCATATACAAACAGTGGATGCATGCATGTTTATTCTATGTATTGACCTCTAGGTGTGACCTTGATCCTACTGGGGTAACAATGAATTTTATATGCGACACATCATCTAGATTTGCTCCAAGTTTCATTCTGATATCTCCTTCCACTAAACAATTAACCATTTACCCAACACAGACGATTTCAAAATTTATTATTTTAAATAACATTTTTTACTTTTTTTAAAAAAATGTCAACAAAACCATAAAATGTCACCCCTCTTTGGAACGAGCTCGATGAGCTCGTTCCAAAGAGGGTGTCACATGATATAGTTTTGTTGAAATTTTTCGAAAAATAATTTTTCAGCTGCTGAATTTGCATATTACGCAGGAGGATACGGGAGGATATGGGCGATTCGTTGAGTAAATTGTTAAGACCCAGAGACCACAGCTGATGTTCTAGCTGATGCCATGAATTGACCCATATCTGTGACCTTGACGTTGGTTGGTCGGTTATGAATATTATGTGCGATGTATCACCTAATGTTTTGGTCCATGTGGAGTGCAAGTTGCATTGTGATATAGCCTTCCATTAAAACTTATGATCAGGACACGAAAAAGATGATTTGCATCCTCCTTCTATGTGTTGGCCTTTATCTGTGATCTTGACTTTGGTGAGTCGACCATGGAGGTTGTACGTCACATGCTATCTAGAATTGGTCCATGAGTTGTCACGACACAGTTATAGCCTGAACATGAAACAACTGATGTGTATGCTCATTTCATGTCTTTACCTCCATCTGTGACATTAACCTTGGTTGAATGGTCATGACATTTGTACACAGCACACTACAGAGGTGGTACATTTGTTTTGAAAGTTGCATTGTGATATCTCTTCTAATTAAAACGTTATGGCCCCGATACCCAAAAGTAACGAATGAATGAATTCCCGAACGGACAGCGCCACAACAAACTATACTATTCACAAAAAGTAGAGAATATCCAAATTGATGTTGATATTTTCGGAAAATGGTATTGGATACGCGAGGTTGGACACGTCAATATGTTACCAAGTTTAGTGTGGATCATGAATGTCACCAGCCCACGAAAACTTCAGGCAGTTTGACATGTGACGAACAATTACGTGCCGCTGCCATGTTGGAAGCTGGCAACAGACAGACTGTAGTGGCTCAAAATTTCAAAGTTACTCAATCGGTGATAAGCACGGGTGATCACGCTACCGTCAGACAGGCAATGTTGATGAGAGACATCGGTCCAAGGGCGACAACTGCTAACCAGGAGCGGTTCATCCGAACCACAGCATTAAGTAACCGTTACCAAAATGCCTCAAAATTTGGACAGCAGCTGCACCAATCGACAGATGTGCGCGTCAGTGGTCATACTATCCGAAATCGTCAACACAGCTGGAATTTGTACGCTCGACAACCGTGAATAATTCCACGTTTGACTGAACGTCACATCGCCACAAAGCGTAATTGGTGTGGAGCATGATAGCGGTGGAAGAATCGTCGGTGGGGCAACGTCATGTTTTTCGATGAATCGAGGTTCACTTTCGACTTCCACGATAGGCGAAACAGGCTGTGGCGGCGGCGGAACGAACGATACCATGACGTAACCGTTAGGCAGCAAGATCGTTTTGGTGGCGGATCGGTTATGGTATGGGGAGGTATAACCATGACAAGCAGAACAGTATCACATGCCATCCAAGGGCGTGTCACAGGGCATTACTACCGTGACAACATGTTAGCAGCTCATGTGGTGCTATTTGCGAGACGTCACGGCCGTCGATTGATTTTCCAAGATGATATACTAAGTCCAGACCTTTCACTAATCGAGCACGTCTGGGATACGCATGACAGGCGCCTACGGCAATGCCAACAACCCCTACAAATGTCCATTAACTCGCCGCTGCACTGCAGAAAGAATGGAATGACATAAGCTGATATTGGACATCTGGAGAGGAGTATGTCACGTCGGACCCGCTCTTGTCTCGCGAACCGATGAGGATTTAGAAGGTATTGAGGTCTTGGACTGAATGTGGTGGTAATTTCTCTGAATGACCGCCCATGTCGTCTACAGCTCAGTGCGTGGAATGTGTGCTTGTCAGACACCCAACTATCGCTGAAATCATTCACAGATGTAACAGTGCAATGCATCAACTGTCTTTTTGATGAAAACATACATATATTTCGTCATATATCTCACTTTTTTCAAATATCCCCTACTTTTTTTAATAGTATATTTCCTGTTTTTAACTCTTAAGCTGCTGAGTATTTTCAAGATATTTTTCATCAACTCTAGTCATGGCTGCTTTGAAGCAGCCATGACTAGATTTGATAAAAAAATCATCTAATTGCTGAAAAAAATACATTCAGTCTACAAGGAGAAAACCTGGCTAAAAGTAACCAAAAGTTACTTATTTTAGTGGCAAGAGAAATCCTGTCCTTGGCAGTAATATCCACCAGCGGCATGCAAGGAGTTACGCGGATGTATTAAAACAGGGTGTATAAAACCTGTCTGAATTCTTAATGATTTTCCATCGAGTTCTTTCCATGTGAAGATCATGGAATTCCTCTTTCCTCTCATCATAAAAGTTTGACCAAATTGCCCTAGAAACAAGAAAACAATTTCATAGTCCTGGGCAATCCAATTGTCAGTAAATATCACTTCTAACAACTCCAATGTTGATAACGTATCGCATTCAAGGAAATGATCGCGAATACACATGGAATCTCCTTGAAAAGGAGTGCAATTGTATTTCAAATATTGTCCCAAAATACCCTAGAACACAAGGCTTGTTCCTGTGTATACCAGGTAGACTACCGGGGTGTCTTATGATCAAAACTGGAAATAAGCAATTTGTCATTTGGAGAATGGGGTCAACAAAGGGTGAATTTGCTGATGCTATCCCGTACAGTGGGCTAGAATCCCACAATTTTGGGGACCACATTCCGCAGATACCTCTCTGTTTATTCCCAGGGTAACTTATGACAATAACATGGTGTACGACGTACACTACTTTTTATATGAGACATACAGAACCCTCCACATCCCATTGTATTTTAGTAGCACAGAAGATTTGAAAAAAATGGGCTGGACTTCAATACACCTTGTCATCATAATTCCTGGATCTGATCTTACAAGCTACATCAGATGCTGGGTGTGTACTCTACTAATTAACAAATAAACTTTTCCACCACCTTACGACAAGATTAGAGCGATGATTAGAGCGATTGTTCCTGTATCCCGATAAATTCTGTCGTTTGATTGGTCAGAATGCCTTGGTGAAATAGCCATGGCAAAGGGTGTACCAAACATCCAAGGTATATGCGAGCGTGCAACATCCAGGGTATAAGCGCACGGGAAACATCGGGGATATATGGTAAATAAATAAATAAATAACTTTAGTTTGTGAACCATCTGTACAGAGTAGTTTGCAGGACCTTGGTAATTCTGGTCCGTGCAGATATGATTCCAGTGTGACACCTTGCTGTAACAAAAATAATATTCAAGATACCTCAAGGTTGATACGATAAAACATAAATCTGATGTCTCCAAGCCCACTGAACTTAGTTCTCTTTTTAATCCACTGTGAGCCAACCTTCATAATCCGAATATGGAATACAGTAATGCAGTTGAATCTATAATTCCTGTGATTGTTTTGTGTACTATTTTGAAGTAATAGCGTGCTGCGTAAGTGCACATTTGTTCCTGTCACACTACACCATTAGCGTACCCCCAATCCTATGGAAAAACAGCGTGTCAAACTCTGTACAGTTCTATGCTGGTAAAAACAGACCACTAACATCATTACTAACCTCTTCATGTAATACATTTGACTGCATATACAGAATGAGGAGAGTGGATTATTGCGTAATCGCAGCGCCGTATATTCCCCACTCAGAAAGTATTTATAATTGTTCATAACAGCAAAAGAAAGTCTTGCAATGTTTTGTCCATGTGATGAAAGTTTGCATTTGGTTCTTGTGTTTGTCCCCAGAAATTGAAAATTCGTACTAAGTGATAAATCTACCCCACAACGTTTTAGTAATAATCCACCCACCGCATGATGTAGTCTAGGCATTTTCTTTCTGTTTGATCGGTCCAGTTCGTGATTTCAGGTATTAAGGAACTAAATATTTTAATTGGAGTTTCCCGTCTTGAAATGTTGTTTCGTGGGGGTTGGGGACACTGTTTCGCTTGCAGTATGGTTAAATGAGAACGATTTTTTTCCCAAAAATATAGTGTGCTGATGCAGATTTTAGTTTTATTTTGGGGTCAGGGTAGTTTATAAAGAAAGCTGTAAATTATGCCTCTCAGCTAATTTATTAGATAATAGGCTAGAACAATCTTTCGGGGGCAATACCAATTTTTAGGCCCTTTTGACAATGTTTGGACACTTTTCCTTAAAAGAGCAAATTGCCAATAATTTTGACTCGGCAGAAGCCAAAGGTTCGATTCTAATGCAAAAATGTTTTATCTCATGGAAGTGGAAAAATGTCTCTTTCGTAGGGTTGGGGATGATTACAGGTATCAGGGAACTACATATTTGAATTAGAGTTACCAGCCTTGAATTGTTGCTCTCGGAAATGATGCAATCCCTAAAAATAAACAGACTTGGGAAACGAAATTGTTTCAATAAACATTTCGTCGCATGTGTGCTAGAATGTTCTATGTCCCCTGTGGGACATAGAACATTCTAGCACTCAGGCAACGATTTGAAACTTTCTATTGACATCTTGCATTATTGTTGAATATTCCTGATCAAAAAAGAGTGATTTGACTTTGGATCTAAAAAATACAATTTACTTTTTGTGTTTTATAGGGAATTCCCTGAAAAATATGTGCTCGTGACTGGTACTTCCCTTCGCGTCTGTTTTTTCTCTTATTTGTTGCACGACCCCTTGTTCGCGGGTCAGAAAAGGTTGCCTAAAGGGCTGTACTTGACAAAGATATTTGAATGCCAAAATTAAAATGATGCGATCATATTTTGTTTTGCCGGAACGTTATAATGGTCGTCTGTGGGCAATTATTTAGTAGTTCCGTGATACCTTCAGTACCGACCTCGCTAATAGCGCATTATATTTTGCATTGCACATCGCAAACGCTCTTGGGTATTTTAAAGTATTTCATTCTTCTGTAGTAACGAGCTCATTAACCCTTTCATACTTTTATACGTCTTATGACGTACGAAATCAAACAGCGCGTTGATACTTTGTGGTCATTTGTTTTGTTATTATTTTTAGATTTTTTCAAGTTTGAATATCAATTCCTATTTTCTCCAGAATAGTGTTTAGTGACAACCGTTGAGCTATATGTTATCGCATCTTGAAATACTAATATAATGCTGCTGTCAAGACTTCTTAACTAGTATTACTAGAAGCCACTATTAGGGCTTTCACAAAATGAGGATACCAGAGCAGCCAACACTTTCCTTGCTTATAATTCATATTCAGTCAAACACAAATAATACTTTGTTTATATAAATTTGTTTTACTACAAATTATTGGAGAGTGCCTCTGGGCACTCTCCAAAAATTTGTAATAAAACGTGTTTTGAATAACAAATCCAGACCACCAAAAATAATCTAGCCCTCAACTAGATAATCACTAACGTGAAAAATATCTTGTTATTTGTACTTTCCGACGTTTGACGTCGCATTTTGAAAAAACGTTGAAGAGAGAGACTGAATTCTCTGTGACGTTTGAGTGTCAGGATAATTAAAGTCTCAAATGGTTAACTAACATACATTTTCTGCGCTAACTGTGCCATGATTTCTAGTTTCAACTGTATCAGTACAAGCACAGCCAGAATTTTAACCATATTGTGGTTGAGTCACAAACTGATTGAAATTCTAACCAAGCTTTTCTTGCTCACAACGGAACGTAGAATCTCACCTTTCGGGAAATATGTATACGCCAACATTGCATCTTGTATATTTTACCAATTTGTTTTCCTTGATTTTAGAGCTGTGGTGATATTTTAGATTCGCTTTCTGTTTGCATTCGCTTTCTGGAAAAAAACTCAGTTTCTATTCGTTTCTTTTATGTGTAAAGAACATTCAGTGATAAATAAATCTTTCCGTCAATTTCATTGGTCAATTTCAAAACTAGACAATTTGATTGGCTGATCAAAATACAGCAGGGCCACATTTTCATAATTTGCATAATTAGAGTTGGGAGCTTTCATGGGTCAATTTCAAAACTAGACAATTTGATTGGCTAAACAAAATACAACTGGGTCACATTTGCATAATTTCAGTAGGGAGAATTTACGTTATCTGTCATATTTTGGGTGGGTTATATTGTATTAATCTTTTACCTACAAGAAAAACGCCATTCATTTTTTTTTATATTTTCACTTTTTGCTTCCAAAACATAGGTTATGACCCCTCATTGGAACGAGCTCGACGAGCTCGTTCCAATGAGTGGTCATAACCTATGTTTTGGAAGCAAAAAATGAAATTTTTAGTTATACGAGGATGTTTTTTCCAAGTGCCGTCTGCAACTCAAGTTAGGTGATGGGTTAAAAAGTCATACTAAATGGCTAATTTGAGCGTATGTGTGTCATATGATAAATAGAATATGAAATGAGTGTTTTTCTCATATAGTATTTATGAAACTCGACCGAATTTTCCGTTTGGGCTCGCCGAAACGGAAACTTCTTAGACTCGTTTCATAAATATGATATGAGAAAAACACTCATTCCATATCCTCTATATATGTAAAGTAAGTACAACTTCAGTCTCCTTAATATCCGCAAAGGTTTGTATGACTCCACTTCCGACAAAATGCCAAGCTTGTAAGTATCTCCACTGGGTTCAGCCTAACTTCCTTTTAATCATTTTTAGCGTTATACCAGTTGCTCAGCCTATTGAGTCAGAAACAGCAAAATTCCAGGTAACAAATATATGAAGTTAATGTAACAATACCATGAGTTTGGAGAGCGTTACGGTTTATTAACGGCCCGAGAGGAATGAATAACAGCCCGAGTGTTTATTACCGGCACGAGACGAAGTCGAAGGCCGTTAATAAGCCAGAGGGCTGTTATTCATTCCTCGAGGGCCGTTATTAAACCGGGACGCTCGACAAAATCATGTTATTACTATTATTACCATGACCGGAAGCGGGCGGCGGGCTGTTAATGAATTTTGTTTTCATTAACGACCGCGAATCGCTTCCGGTTGCATGGCGTCATGAATTACTGAGTCTTACCGCCCAGCTAAACTCCGTTAATACACCAGAGAACGCTCGCTAAAGTGGTAATAATCTTATCTATGAACTGTTATCACTGTCACATGTTCTCTCTTATTGACTCAAATTGTGGAAAAGTCAATAAGAGAGAAAAAGTTACAATGCGAACATGATGAGTTAACTTATTTTCAGGATAGACAGAGTGAAAAGAATCCTTTAACCCTTTACCTAACATGAAAAGCAGACGACACTTGCAAAACAAATTCTTGAATCGCTTTTATTTTTCATTTTTTGTCTCAAAAACATTGGTTATGACCCCTCGTTGGAACGAGCTCGTCGAGCTCGTTCCGACGAGGGATCATAACCTATGTTTTTGAGACAAAAAATGAAAAAATAATGAAAATTAATTGGCGATTTTTGAGAATAGCACTGGCCGGTTTTGGCCCTTACGTTGGGTAGAGGGTTAAGCCACTAGTGCGGTTCCCACCCGGTAAGATAGTTTGATCAATTTATGCTCAAACACTGTAGTTCTGTTCGGGTGGGTTTTGTTGGGTCTTGCGGTTTGGTTTTCGGGTTACCACAGAAACCGAACCCAAATCAAATAAATCTATAAATTTTTGCAATATTTGATACGAAAATCTTAAAAAAACACACACACATGATAAAACATACACGTATAGATTTTGAACCAAAAAGGCTACCAATATATCGTCCAGGGACGTTTTAAGCAAGTCTGATGATCGAACACTTCCAAGGGTCTGGGTGGAATTTTAATATTAGAATTCAAGGATATACAAGCAAACCCTTTGCTCACTGAGATGATCAAGGGCAGCATCTACTGCTCTCTTGCACTGTGCTGTAAATTCAAGCAGTACGTACCTTTATTAAAACACTGTACACTTGTATCATACACATGATGAACATGTGGTGCCCAGTTGATCTGACAGTCCATGATTTTTGTCTCTGAACCTGTACACATTTTCACTTCAAAATACGCAGGTCCCGAGCCTGCACCAAATACATCGGAGTCTATATCTTGCCCGTCGTTGTATCCAAGTTCTCTGCATATGACTCTGGCAGCTTCATTCGTGGAACGCCATGGACCCCTAAACACTCTGCCCCAAATACCATCCACTGATATTTCAACGCGTCCAAAAGATCCATTTGTTAAGCGCAAGCTATAACCTGAAACAGTATTAAAAATACATAATTCTTGCTTACTGGTATTTAAATCTTTACCTAACTTATCGGCCATTTCTGACCAGTGTTTTTATTAACAAAACAACCTGTATGGCTACTGAAAATAATAATACGTTCAGGTCCACACGAATGTGATAATTCACGATATTTACGAAAATAGATTTTCAGTTCAACTGACACCATTTTTCAAGACAATAGCAAAGATGTGCCGATCGTTCCTTCAAGGTGACATTAAAGCCAACGTCATGCGCCGAATCGTGACGTCATTTAGGATGCTACGGAAAAAAGTCATCGTGTGGACCTGAATATAGTATTTTTCACTCGAGCAAGCGCTCGGGAGAAATAAAACCCCCGGGTCCACAATCATGAGATAATTCCCGATACTGACTAAAATAGGGAAGATTTCCTTTTTATTATATGATTCGAGACATTTCATTTCAAAATATTCAGCCCAATTTGACCCCAAATGGATGCCTTGCAAAACAATAACAAAGATCAGCTGATCGTTCCTTCAGCGCGACGTGATGCGGCGTAGCATGACGTCATTTAGTAAGCTACTGAGGAATATTCCTCGAGGAATATATACTACTCAACGTTTGCTAAGCACCAAGTGCATCCAACAACCTGTTTTACGTTTTAGTCGAAATATTGTAATGAAAAGTGTATATATTTTTTATTTAATTATATCTTTAATGATTTAAGTGCAGAAATTAAGATTTTATTTGTGTTTGACATTAGTTTTTATCTTTTGAATACGACAACCATGAAAACTGGATATTATTGGTAAAAGAGGAAATTTTTCAATATGCCAAAAAGTTGACGGCGCGAACTGGTATGGCTTCAGTATCGAGTATGAGACCCATTACTGTTAATTACAGATTGACAACGCCTTCTCATCCTCCCAATCAGGTTCCTGGTGGTTCTTTGTGGGATGTTGTTCCATTCTTGGGCCAGCATTGCACCAAGCTCCTGGACACTTCTTGGCTGGACTGGACGGGCTGAAATTGCAAGCTGCAACTCATTCCAGACATATTCGATTGGATTGAGGTCAGGGGATCTTGCTGGCCAGTCCATACGCTCAATCCCCTCCCTCTGTCGGTACTCCCCGACAGCATGGGCAACATGAGGACGGGCATTATCTTCCATCAGAATAAATCTATCACCCACCGCACCTGCATACAATCTGACGTGGACATCCAGGATCTCATCAATATACCGTTGTACAGTTAATGTACCACGTTTAAGGACACAGAGCTATGTACGTTCATCCCAGCTGATGCCGCCCCAGACCATGATTGACGATCCACCATGGCGGTCACGCTCAGCAATGTTGGCTGCATGGAATCGCTCTCCTGGTCTTCTCCATACCCTAGAACGCCTATCTGTCTGGTGTAGGCAGTACCTTGACTCATCTGTAAAAAAGACAGGTCGCCAATCTTCTCTGGTCCATCCTACGTGGTCCATGGCCCATTCATATCGTGCCTAGCGGTGGTTCTGGAACAGCGGAATGCAAACACGTGGTCTTCTCGATCGGAGACCACCTTCGTGCAACCTTGCCCGGATAGTCTGCGTCGAAACATTTACCCCGGATGCATTCTGAGGGTCACTGCGAAGCTGGGTTGTTGTGGCAAAGCGGTTCTTACTGGCCGAAATGATCAAAAACCGGTCTTCAGCTGCAGATGTTGCCCTGTTTCTGCCACCACCATGCCGTCTTACTAGTGTGCCATACTGCTGAAATCTTGCCCAGGCTCTGGTGATCACCGTTTGGTGCACACCAAGAGCTTCACCAACCTGCCGATGGGTAGCCCCTTGCTCCACCATCTCTACAGCCCGCCACATTTCTGTTTTTTTACATTTGCATTTGCCATATTCAATCATTAAATCACGACTTTGTGTTGAAATGAATATTGAATACCCTACACATGTCTTGTGCATGTAGACAGTACACGAAAACATCATGAAAATAAAGGGGTACATGCTTTCCATGACTGTCACGAAAAGTCTGTCTGTTAAGAGAGCTAATGTAAACACTGGGGACCATCTCAATACATTTCTCAATCATATCCACCAAAAATATCCGAAATATGTCATAAGCAAATTTCACAATGATGTGTCAAATATTTGGTGCTTAGTAGTATATTTTAGATTATTGGCGATAATTCACAGGCTAGCATATAATAAATGTCTAAATATTCTCAGTAAAACGTTCATTGAACAAACATGGATTTTAAGCGGTTTATGAGAAAACGATTTGTGAAGAATTTCGGCTATTTCGGGCACTGCTCCAGCTCACTTGGCTAAGCTACTTCTATTGAACAAACTTGGAAGAGTGTGCCGCAAAAATAAATATGCCAAGTTTGGTTTGGTTCGGTCTTAGGCAGGGCTCAAAATAAGCGGTGTCGCGTCGCTTTTTGCTATGCAAAACTTGCAAAAAGCTACACAATGTTCAATTATGTATAGCATTTTTCGATACAAGATAATCAATTGCAGCCTACTGGGCTGCAGTTGATTATCTTGTATCGCAAAATGTAAATGAAAATTTGCAAACAAATTTGAAAACTAGTTCACTGATGCTTTACTTCTGATTGTGGAACATTCCAGGCATAACTCAGATTAACTCTCCATCAAGCATCATTAGCAACTTCATGTGTAAGATGAATTCTATTGGTTTAAATTCTTCCTGTTTTTACAACATTTTGCATAAAATGTCCATTAAAAATAACTTCAAGCCCATCAAATTAAAAATCCCAAGTTCCATTTTGAGAATTCTATTAAACAACCAAGACGCCAATTGAAAATATCCAAGTCCATGCAACATCTAAAGGCAGTTCAGTTAAAAAAGACATAGTAAATGTTTCATGTGTTGCAGGTCATTTGGAAATGCCCAGAAATGGATGGAAACTATTCTATCTACTTAGAAGAATTCAATATAAAACAGCATAACATAACTCTGGTATACAAAAATATCTATGCAATTTTTACAAAATGCTATTCATTTTTTTGGAAATGTGTAGCATTTTGCTACGCAAAGACAAAAAGTTATTTTGAGCACAGTGTGCATGGACAGTGATGCCCTAGCATGCGTATAACAGGTAATAAAAATTATCAGCAACAAAATTTTAATTCATTGAGCACCGGGTTGTAACCCGTTCGTGGAAATACTACCCCAGGAAAACTGACCAGTTCACGACGGCAGTACCGTGTGTTTGCTTACTGGTGGTTTACTTTTTACCTAACCTAATAGCCATAACCCATCAGAGCTCTTCACAAAAACTCTGTTCAAATTTAAACAGTTTTTGTAATGAGAGGTCATAGTGCCTGGCAGTGCAATTTCAAATTTTAGTGTTTTTTTCGGTTCAGAGGTAAAAGCTGTGACTGTGACTGTATTGAGCACTATTTTGAAGTAACACAGCGACGAGTAAGCGCACTTTGGTCCCTGTCAAATTGCATAATAAATTAGCGTAACTCAATTCCTATAGAAAAACAACGTGTCCAACTCCCTGTACAATTCTATACTAGTAACTTGAGATCACTAACAACATTTCTAACCTCTGCTGGGATAGATGTACATGAAATGACGCAAATAGATATTAAAATTCGACAGCATATACATAATGAAGAGAGTGGATTGCTGCTTAATCGTAGCCCCATAATTCTCCACTCAAAATGTATTTATAATTGTTCATAATAGCACAAGAAAACACTTGCGAAGGTCCATCACATGGACCACCGGGCGCAACCCGGTGGTCCATATGATGGACGTTTGCAAGTGCGTGCTGTTTTATTCATATAAATTAAAAATAATTACTAAGTGAAAAATCTATCCCACAGCGATTTATTAGCAATCCACCTTCCACATACTGTGGTCTCATTTTTTTCTGTTTGATCCGTTCAGTTCATGATTTTACTACCGGCCTCCTCGTTAAAAGATCATTACATTTTGCATTGCACAGCGCAAACGTCCGTGTCTTATTCAGAATTCTTCTTCAGTTGGAGCGCGTTGACGAACGAGAATTTTCTGCGCTAATTGTGACAAGACGTCTAGTTTCAACTGTAAGACCCTCCAGTGGAACAATACCGTTGATCGCAATCCAATGAGGAGCTACAGTGCGTGGAGAGTGTATTATCACTAAATCACCCGCAGAGTGGAGATTCCACCCAAGCAATAAATGCAAATTTGTTGCAAAGCTTAACAAGCACAGGCAAAGTTTCAACCAATGGACCTCCGGGTTAAACCCGGAGGTCCATTGGCTGAAACATTACTTTTGTTTTTTGTCCATATGTACAAAATTTGAAAGTTATAGTTTGGGTGATAACTCCACTCCGCTGGTGATTTAGTTACAATCCACTCTCCACGTACTGTACATGTAGAGTTAAAACTAAAAGTCCTGTCATGAAATGCGCACAAATAGCACGTTGATACGCGCGTTAATGTACGCGTTATGGCCCAAGTAAAGCTATCAAATTCTGTACATATGGCCTATGCACAAGCAGTGTTTCAGCCAATGGACCTCCTGGTAACCCGGAGGTCCATTGGCAGAAACATTGCATGTGTCTGCTATGAGTAACCAGGAGAACCTGCCGTGCTTTGGATGCCACACGATATGGCAATTGTACGCAATTCCAACGCGCAATTAAGCCTAGATAAGCGCACTGTTGGTGACAGGACTTCTAGTTTTAACTGTAGAAGCCGTTTTTTCAGATAAAAATATAAATACAGATTTATTCACGAAATATTTCTGTAAGTGTCATCCAATCAGGCACGTGAAGTAAAAGGTTGTAGTTTCTCTTCAACTGTTATGGTTATATCATGACCACTACGCGAAGATGGAATTGAATTTAAGCAAGCAATTTAGCTGTGCAACTGGGTTCTTGGAAAAATAGCATTTCTATTGAAACCAAATACTGAATCGCACACGCCCCCTAAGTTTCGAACGAATATCGAGGATGAACGATTACACGCTGTTTCTGTTCATAAGCCATGTGGGATATTGAGACAAAAAGGTAATCCAACGATTGGGTGGGGTTCCTACTACAGTTAAAACTAGAAGTCCTGTCACGAACTGTGCGCTTATCTAGGCTTAATTGCAAGTAGGAATTGTGCGCAATTGCCATATCAAATGGCACCCAAAGCATGGCAGGTTCTCCTTGTTACCCATAGCAAACACAAGCAATGTTCCTGCCAATGGACCTCCGGGTTACCCGGAGGTCCATTGGCTGTAACTTTGCTTGTGCACAGGTCGTATGTGCAGAATTTGACAGCCTTACCATCGTCATAACGCGTAGATTAACGCGCAAATCGACGTGCAATTTGTGCGCATTTCAGGACAGGACTTCTAGTTTTAACTGTACATGGCACAATGCCCAACTAATGAAATGCTTCAACCGCGTAATCAAGACATGCCTTTGTCGAAGACATACCTTGATGATGATGTTGAAATATTAAAAAATCAGGATTTTAGTTATAAAACTCAAGACTTTCTGCATTGCTCTGTTAACGAAATTTGAAACTTCCATTTTCAGCTCTCTGATTTTATCTCGAATATGAATTTCTTGTCCTATTGTTTTTCAAATTTCGAATGTTTGCAGCAAACTATTTACATGCCATTTTAGAGGGTGGTCGATGTGATGAATGTTGGCAAGTGTTTCTTATGCTGTTACGTACAATTATAAATACATTTCGAGTAGAGAACATACGGCGCTGAGACTGAGAAGTAATTCACTCTCTTCATTATGTGTATGCCGCCGACTTTTAATATCTGTTTACGTCATTGCATGTAAATGTATCGCAATAGAGATTAGGAATAATGTTAATGATCTCTATTTACTAATTTAGAAATGCACAGAGTTGGACACGATCTTTTTTTCCTTCCGGAATTGGGTCACGCTAATGGTGCAGTTTGACAGGGACAAAAGTGCACTTACTCAGAATAGTCCGGAAGTCAAATGAAAGCTTTCTATTTTGCTGTTGCAATTCTGATGTGACAAAACACACTAAAAACCTGGCAAGGTGGATAGAGCAGCGAAAAGATAAATGGGGGAAGATGTTAAATTTAGGGTTCTAGGAGTATGAGTAACACACTCGGTTTGTAGAGCTATATTTATAAGTCCAAGATCTATAGCGTACGCAGCAAAGCAGTTCATTGACACTATTCAAATACCGAAGTCAGAGCTTTGAAATCGGTGCTTGCTGTCGCAAGGGATGATCAACCCCTTATCTGAAATTCGGTCGACTTGTTCAAAGTGTGTGGCGAGTGTGGGGATACTTGTATTTTCCGTCAGATTTTTGCTGCTATGCTTGCCGAGAGGTACGGCAATTACATTTTTGTCATTTTTTCGCCAGGGATAGCCACGATTTTAGCAATGTTTTGAGGAAAAGAATATGCGTCGAAATAAAGGATATGGGTATTATCTAGGCTTTTTCTTTTTTTCCTTCCAGAATTGAGTTACGCTAATGGTGCAGTTTGACAGGGACAAAAGTGCACTTACTCAGTATAGTCCGGAAGTCAAATGAAAACTTTCTTCCTAACTTCAAAGTCGTGTCCAAAGTGTTTGTCTCAGTGGTTTTTTATCGTCGAGCATCATCTGATTCAGAAAACGTTTACTGGATGTCTGAGAGTATTGAGAATTTTGAGATATTCGTCGCAGAAAAGGGGTACTCAATTTCAATTCGCATAGTTAGCATACAGTACGTGGAGAGTGTGTTATCACTAAATCACCCACACAGTGGAGATTCCACTCGAGCAATAATTGCAAATTTGTTGCAAAGCATAACAAGCACAAGCAAAGTTCCAGCCACCCGGAAGTCCATTGGCTGAAAAATTGCTTGTGTTTTTGTCCACGTGTACACTTGAAAATGATACTTTGGGTGATAACTCCACTCCCAGGGCGATCTAGTTACAATCCACTTTCCACGTACTTTAGGTGCTGAAATTATCATATATAATCGGCATTTACTTGAAAAAAAATCTAGAAAGTTATACTCATGTACAGAGGATATGGAATGAAAGTTTTTCTCATATAATATTCATGAAACGAGTCTAAGAATTTTCCGTTTGGGCGAGCCTCTGGCGAGCCCAAACGGAAATTTTGGACGAGTTTCATAAATATTATATGAGAAAAACACTCATTTCATATTTTATTTATCATATGACACACACACGCACAAATTAGCCAGTTAGTATGACCTTTTAACCCATCACCTAACTTGAGTTGCAGACGACACTTGGAAAAAAACATCCTCGTATTAATAAAATTTTTCATTTGTTGACGAGCTCGTTTCAATGAGGGGTGATAACCTATGTTTTGGAAGCAAAAGTGAAAATATAAAAAAAATGAATGGCGTTTTTCTTGTAGGTGAAAGATTAATACAATATAACCTACCCTGAATAGGACAGATAACGTAAATGCTCCCTACTGAAATTATGCAAATGTGACCCAGTTGTATTTTGTTTAGCCAATCAAATTGTCCAGTTTTTAAATTGACCAATGAAAGCTCTTAGCTCTAATTATGCCAATTATGAAAATGTGGTATTTTGTTCAGCCAGTGAAATTGTCTAGTTTTGAAATTGACCAATGAAATTGACGGAAGGCTTTATTTATCACTGATTAATATGAAAACAAATGACATTATTAAATTGATTAATAAGTGCATGTTTGCCACGAAACGTTATTTAGATTTGCAAAAAAGCGTTTTATGAACAGCATTTGACGGCAAAGCTTGTCTTCATTTTTTTTTTGTTCAGCGTGATTTTTCTGTCGGTTTATATGCAGAATCCACCATGGCCGGTGGTTGCTTTTTCTCACCGAAATATGGATGTGAAGTTTTTAGAGTAAGTAACCGTCTGATAAACGTGGCATCGAAGCAAATCGAGAACATAATTAGATGCAACAAACTGTATAATGATGGTCTGCATGTAGATTTACAATCGCAGCTAGATTTGGATGTTAATTTAGTTTTTAGAAGTCCTAAATATTGTGTAGAGAATATATGTTCACCAAAGAAGAGTCAGAGAGTTACATCAAGCAGATATATTACAACCCAGGTGGATGCACCACCCGAGAAAGGATCTAAGCGATGTCAGGAACAAATTGTGTTTGATTTCAAGCTACACTATCTATTTTGCTGTTGCAATTCTGATGTGACAAAACACACTAAAACCTGGCAAGGTGGATAGAGTAGCGAAAAGATAAATGGGGGAAGAGGTTAGATTTAGGGTTCTAGGAGCTATGAGTGACGCATGCAGCTGACACTCGTTATCACTCGGTTTGTAGAGCTACATTTATAAGTCCAAGATCTATACCGTACGCAGCAACGCAGTTCATTGACACTATTCAATTACCGAAGCCAGAGCTTTAAAATCGGTGCTTGCTGTCGCAAGGGATGATCGACCCCTTATCTGAAATTCGGTCGACTTGTTCAAAGAGTGTGGCGAGTGTGGGGATTCTTGTGTTTTCCGTCAGGCTTTTGCTGCTATGCTTGCTGAGAGGTACGGCAATTACATTTTTGTCATTTTTTCGCCACGGATAGCCACGAGTTTAGCAATGTTTTGAGGAAAAGAATATGCGTCGAAATAAAGGATATGGGTATTATCTAGGCTTAATTGCGCGTAGGAATTGCGCGCAATTGCAATATCGAATGGCACCCAAAGCACGGCAGTTTCTCCTGGTTATTCGTAGCAAACACAGGCAATGTTTCTGCCAATGGACCTCCGGGTTACCCGGGAGTCCATTGGCTGAAACATTGCTTGTGCACAGGCCATATGTGCAGAATTTGATAGCCTTACTATGGCCATAACGCGTAGATTAACTTGCAGATCGCCGTCCTATTTGTGCGCATTTCCTGACAGGACTTTTAGTTTTAACTGTTGCAACCTTGTAGCATCACTGATACGTGGGATATCAATGACAATGCAATTTGGTCTTTCTGCAAAGATGGGGGATTCTAAAGACCTCATAACAACGATGCATGGCTTTGGAGTAACATGCTCCTATGATGACTTGTTACTTTTCAAGAAATCGGCAGGAAATACGGCAACTAGCAATGCTGCCTTCACACCAATACCTAGTTCTGACAATGGGCTAAAACAAATAGTGGTAGAGAAAGTCGATGCTGACATTGCATCTCAGAATGGAAAACCTAGCACCCATTCTCTGATTTTGTGAACCCAAGCAAATAACATCTCACGCAAGGAGATGCATCCCATCGCTTCTTATTTTTTGTCACATTCTGCTCTTGCAACGCCACGATAGAGTGTTGCAATGAACAAAGAAGGTTAACAGACACATCGGTTATTAATAGCACTGATGCATAGAATCACTAAGCACCCAAAACATCTCTTACAAATGAAAATAGGTTCGGATGCAACCTCTGATATGCTCCCAGAATATAGTATGACCCTCAGTCAAACATTGTAGTCTGCAAAATGACGTTGACACCTTGAACGTGGACTTTTCAAGTTACTAAAGGCTGCCAGATGTCCAGTAAACTTTTTTGTAGTCACGAGATGCTATTCTTACATATTCCATCGAGAAAAATCTTTGGACGCCACTTTGAGATTCGATGCCCCGGTGGCCGATCTAGCGCGCTGTTACTTCAAAATAGTGCACAATTCAGCCACGGTATATTTAGTTACAACTGTACCATTTAACCCTTTACCCAACGCAGATATCAAAATTCATTATTTTAAGTATCATTTTTAAAAGATTTTCCTAAAAATTTCAACAAAACCATATCATGTGACCCCTCGTTGGAACGAGCTCGACGAGCTCGTTCCAACGAGAGATCACATGATATGGTTTTGTTGAATTTTTTTGAAAAATAATATTTTTTTCTGCTGCTGAATTTTCATATTATGCGGGCGGATGCGACCGATTCGTTGGGTAAAGGGTTAAAGGGATGTATACTATTGTTGCATCGGAAAAGTATTTTTCAAGAAAAACATCAATGGCCATCTCCACGCCATTCACTCCATTGTTGGACAGGAGGTAGGGATTACAAAAATATTACCCATTTTTCTCATAAGCTTTCTGCAACAATAATTAACTTTTTTGAGTTCGGTATAATACAGTACGTGGAGAGTATTTTATCTCTAAATCACCCTCAGAGTGGAGACACCCAAGCAATAATTGCGAATTTGTTGCAAAGCACAACCAGCACCAGCAATGTTTCAGCCAATGGACCTCCGGGTTAAACCCGGAGGTCCATTGGCTGAAACATTGCTTGTGTTTTTTTTGTCGATATGAACAAAATTTTAAAGTTATAGCTTGGGTGATAACCCCACTCCGCGGGTGATTTGGTTACAATCCACTCTCCACGCACTGTACATGAATACAACTTAAATTGAACAATCGTAGGTCAATCAAATGATTCTTCACAGGATGCATGAGGGCAATGACGGTGAGTAGCGTTATTGGCCTTTGAAGTTTGCCAATTTATGCTGTTTACGTACCAATTCTCAGATAGTGAATTTTGATTAGGTTGAAGTCTTGTAATTCCACAGCTTATAATTCATGATGTGTTGTTCACATTTTCGGGCACGCATTGTATTTTTTGGCCTATTTCCTTTCAATATATTTTAGCCTTGTACAGAAAGCATGTGATAACAAAATTTATTTCAATTTTTTCCCTCAATTTTTAAAACAATTTCAACAAAACGGTATCGTGTGTCCCTTCTTTGATGGGGGGGGGGGGGGGCGGGGGGGGGGGGGGGGTCACTTGATACAGTTTTGTAGAAATTTGAAAGTATTCTAATGCACATTTTACGCGGCAGATGCAGCCGATTCGTTGAGTAAATGGTTAATTGCTTGCTTGGAGGATTCTAGGCGTGCTACTGTCTTCTCGCCAAAACAAATTGCAGTACAGCGCGGTTGTCGCGTGGGAGCGATAGCTCTCCTTAAAATACAAAGAATGACCATCTGTCGCATTTAAGATTTGGTAAAGTGATAACTATCCTGAATGAAGTGGACACTTCTTGTGTTAAACAAAACTCACCATGATTATTATAGCAATAAACAGCAGCATCAGCATTTAAGGAACAGTTACTGATTTCGCCCCATTCCAAACTGGAACATTTACCCAGATAAGCTTCATCACCATCGCATTGTATATTCGACAGCCATCGCATATCAGTAAACATTCCATATCTGTAGTGATACTGTTTGTATGCAAATCCACCATTAAATTCAAGATTTCTGCAGATTACATCAGCTTCATTGTCATCAAATCCCTCAGGACAAAGGTAGCCCAACACATCGAAGTGCTTCAGTCTGACTGCTCCATAATTACTGAATTGTAGACTTAGTTCATAACCTGCAATCAAATAAAGATAAACTACAGGAGATCACATCACTTGACTCTTCATACTGCACTACTGCCTGAAACGCAACACAAACCTCGGTGTCAGTAGCGAAAAAATGCAGCGAAATATCTTGGAAAATGAAGCGACGGCCGTGACTTCGCGCAAATTGCACCACATAAGCTATATTAACAGTACTGCCCTGGGACACGCCCTGGGATGACCTGTAATGCTGGTCTGCTTGTCATGGTTATGCATCCCCACTCCAAAACCGATCCACCGCCAAAACGACCGTGTTGCCTTACGGTGGCATTCATGATCCACACTAAACTTGGTAATATATTTATGTGTCATAACACGCGTATCCAATACCATTTTCCAAAAATATCAACATCACATTGGATATCCCCAACTTTTTGGAATAGTATATAAATCCGAATGTCGAAAAAAGCGAAACCGACACCGAAAAATGAAATAGTTTGAGCTCAAATTTTCATAACTGCCCAGCTCTGTCAAGAAATGTCGCAGCCTGAAAATTGAGAAGAAATTGTGTGTCTACTTGCTGAAAATAAAGGATATATTGTAGCAGTATGGCCTCGTGGTGGTTAATGTCTGGATGCTGATGGCTGGCTGTGGGTTAATACCTGGAGGTTGGTAGCTGGATAATGGTCAATATCAGGATATCCAGGGCTGGCTGTGGGTTAATGCTGTGCAATAACTATAACTGAAGAGATGCTTTCTTTTTCTGTTATTTTATTTCAGTACATGGGGAAGTTATGTACAAACAATAGCCTTTTTTGGCTTTTCATTTTAACGACATTTTACATCAGTCGTAACGGGTACTGATAACAACAATAAATTAACAGTCTTTTTAGCCTACCCTAGTGCACACATATGCTTTACGTTGTGCCTTGTGGTTAAGTCCCGAGGACTTGTCTGTGGTACCTGATTGGAAAGGATGGGGAATGGGCTTTCAATAAGTTTTCATAACCATGGCCCTAATTGGGAGTGTGATTCTGGTCTGGTGATGGTAAAATTACCCTAGTTGGATTTAGGAGGCTCCTTTTCTTATAACGTACAGTTTGACGGTCAAGACCAGAATGCCAAAACACGCTGCCGGCGTCGAATTTATAGATTTTGGGACTGTACCACGCGACGTACCTTACCCAATGGCGTTACGTACCGGAGGCCGTTTTCCTGTGAGATCCGTCAGGAATCCGTTGGAATCTCCCAGGAATCCGGTGACTGGTACCCAAAGCCACTGAACAGGTTAAAACAAGCATAAAATCTGCTTTACAAATTGCCAATTATTATAAAATACCTTTGGAAGACTTTATAGTACTTAACTTACAATTAGCTTTTAAAGAAAGTGACTTTAAAACTTGAAGTGGTCGTCTGGAAATAGCGCAATACTGTGTACTTACACACCAAAGCTTTGTAAGAAGGCTTTAAAAAGAATCCCCAATTGCATAACAAAATAAGTTGCGTTTAACAACGTACTGCTTGCGAAAATACTGAATTTACTTAAAATGTTTCACACAACAATTTCACTAAAATACTGCCGTAGGAGGGTTACCTAATGTGCTTTTGTTCTTGCGAAATGACTAATCTGGAATGCAATATAGATTTTCTAAATATGGAAGTGCCACGTGATATCAACCCGGCAACAAATTGCGCAAGGGTGAAGATGCTGAGGAAATGCACAGTATTTCTCGCAAAAGTCTTTTTCTAAGTTCCGCGGTAATAAAGTCTCGAAACGCCATGAAAAGGACATTACTTGTTGGATGAGGATTTTATGATTTAGTATCAATAGGTATGACAAAATGACGTTTCGTACAAATTGTATTTTTGACCGATAAACAGCTTCGATTGTGAGAAAATTCGTCTGCAAAAATGCACTGGGTCAGAAATAAAATGTTCGAGCACATGTGCGAATGCGGCTGCAATAGTACGTTAATGATTAATTCCCGCAGATATCCAAATGTAGTAAAAACTACGTCCGCACAACTAATACATCCATTAGTGGATAATAATTTACAACATGAGGTCCCTCATCGAAACTGTGTATGCCTAATTTCGCTGCACTTTTTGTGCATCTTGACCGAGTTTTAGATTAGAAGGGTCAAGACAATGCTATCGGGAAATCGTTAGAAACGAAAGTACTGGTTTTGGCCGAAATATGCTAATTTGGCGTACCAATAATTTATTATAACATAGATTTCTTCACCAAGTGTTCCAAAAACAATACTGGGCGTGGTACATCTAATTAAATATTTTATTTCTTGTCCAGTTACTGTCACTGAGTTAGTTGGGGAAATTTCATAAATATGTTCGCTTTGCCATGAGCCATCTTTAAATAAATATGTAATACCCACAGGGTATTACAATATGGTTTCATCAAAATCATTTCATACATCCATAAGTTGTGAACAGAACAATTTTCAATTGCAATTGATAATAAAGAGGCGATAATTCCATTGACAACTGTAGCAACCAAAAATTGTAATGTTTTTGTCATTGGAAGAGAGTTACAGGAACGTTAACTCTTTACCCAATGAATCGCCCGCAACCGCCCGCGTAATATGCAAATTCAGCAGTTGAAAAAATATTATTTTTTAAAAAATTCCAACAAAACCATATTATGTGACCCCTCGTTGGAACGAGCTCGTTCCAACGAGGGGTCACATGATATGGTTTTGTTGAAATGTTTTGAAAAATTTGAAAAAATGTTATTTAAAATAATAAATTTTGATATCGTCTGCGTTGGGTAAAGGGTATAATCCCTTTAATTTTCTGAAGTTGTCAGTAAATTTTACACTAAGGAGATAGGGTATTAGATGCATATGATATACGAAGCAAAATGTTTCAAAGAACAACATTTTATTTCACATCCATTAAACTTTAAACCCTTGTATTCAACGGAATCGCCGCTATGATATAAATGATTCTGTATTCAACGGGTGATATACAAGCCGGAACTTTTTTACCGCACCGTTTAGTTGCGCTTCGAAAAGTTTCCAAATTTCGTTATAGAACCATCGACCGTCTGTCGCATAGTGTGAAAAAGAAAACGTCCAAAGCAAGATAAAGTCGGTTCACAAAACATTAGCCAAAAATGAGATAATATTTTTAAAAAACCCAATCATTTCCAACAAGAACATTAATCCAGTCCCGTGGCCGTCTCGTTTTGTGGATCCCATTATATCTAAATTGGTCAACTTTATTTCGGTAAATCATCTTGAGAGGCTTCGAACTTCTTTTAAAAATGTTTCTCCCAGCTATTTTGCAAATCTGCACAAATTTGTACTTGTAATAGCCACCAAATGGTTAGGCGTGAATGGGCACCAGTTAGTAAACAGCGATGGGAATTTCAACAAACACTGGTTCCGAAAGGGTTGTTTTGATTTTTTAACGATCCATATGATCAGTACAGCTTCAGTCAAAACAAACTCTTCACCTTTGGGTTTAATTATCGGAACTAAAATTTGTTTATTTAAATGAATTTTAATGCATGGGTTGTGTAATAAACACAGAACGCGATGTGTGTTTGAATCGGTGTACGGCTCTCGCGAAATATGACTACGCCATTCCAACCCGTTATGTAAAACACCCACCGATTCAAATTAATTTAATTAATATCCTAAAATATATCTGTTTAAAAACAATTTCATTTTACGCCGAAAAAACACCAGAGAAATGAAACTGAAAAGGCTTTTCTCACTGATTTTTTTTGTAGGGGATATCCAAACTGATGTTGATATTTTCGGAAAATGGTATTGGATACGCGTGATTGGACACATCAGTATGTTACCAAGTTTAGTTCGGACCATGAATGTCACCGGGTCACGAAAACTTCGTGCAGGTTTTTCGCAATAGAGCCGCGTTGATGTCTGTGGGTTGCGTTTTGAAGCTTTCATTTGTACTGGACGGGCTTTTTCGGAGGTCTCATCGTTTTTTTCTTGGTATAAACTCGTTCTTCAACACTTTCTGGTCGAAACGTAAATTTTGAGGTATGCGAAGACTGACACGAGACGAACGTTTATGTTCCCTTGGTATGTCGGAAGCTGACAACAGACACACTGCACTGGCTCACATTCCCAACGGCATTCAGTCGGTGATAGCAGGTTGTGGTCACGCTCCCGTCAGACAGGCAATGTTGATGACAGACGTTGGTCAGGTAGCCCAAGGGCGACAACTGTTACCTAGTATCGTTTCATCCGAACCACATCATTACATTGCATCAATAGGGCAGTACCTGCACCGAGCGACAGATGTGCGAGTCAGTGGTCCGACTATCCGAAATCGCGTACACAGCTGGAATTTGTACGCTCGACGACCTCGAATAATTCCACGTTTGACTGAACGTCACATCGCAGCAAGACGTAATTGGTGTGGAGCACGACAGTGCTGAGGCAATCGTCGGTGGTGCAACGTCATGTTTTCAGATGAATCGAGGTTCACTCTCGACCTCCACGTCAGGCGAAGCAGAGTGTTGTGGCGTCGGAACGAACGAACGATACCATGACGTAACCGTTAGGCAGCACGATCGTTTTGGTGGTGGATCGGTTATGATGTGGGGAGGCATAACTATGACAAGCAAAACAGCATTACATGTCATCCAAGGGCGTGTCACATGGCGATACTACCGTGCCAACATGTTAGCAGTTCACGTGGTGCCATTTGCTCGACGTTACGGCCATCGATTCATTTTCCAAGATGACAATGCAAGAGTACACATGACCCGTGTCGCTAAAGAGTTCCCCCAGGAGCAGAACATAACTGCACTGCCTTGGCCAGCATTAAGTCTAGGCCTTTCACCAATTGAGCACGTCTGGGATATTTTGACAGGCGCCTACGACAACGCCAACAGCCCGTATCAATGTCCAGGAACTCGCCGCTGCACTGCAGGAAGAATGGAATTACATCAGTCAAGCTGATATTGGACGTTTGGTGAGGTGTGTGCCACGTCGGATCCTCGCTTGTCTCGCGAACCGAGGAGGATTTACAAGGTACTGAGGTCTTGGACTGAATGTGGTAAATTTTCTGACTCACCGTCCATGTCTTCTACAGCTCAGTGCGTGGAATGTGTGCGTGTCAGACACCCAACTGTCGCTGAAATCATTCACCAGATATAACAGTGCAGTGCCTCAACTGTCTTTTTGATGAAAATATAAATTTATATTCTTCATATATCTCTCTTTTATCAAATATCTCCTACTGTTTTAATACTATATTTTATCTCTGTAAACAAAAAAGGGTTTTCTCACTGATGAATCCTTGCAAACTTCATTTGACTATCGCTGCAAGTTTGTGTTTCTTTTGTACATATAAACAACCTTCACATAATGCTTTCAAACTTTGCACCTTTATCCGCCCCATCCCCACCAATGCGCGTTAATTTATAACCCTGGTAGCAAAATCGCCCGTGACATACGTAGATAGCTTTTGAATATGGACAAGCCCATAATATTTCCTGATATACAAGGGCCAAATCAATTGTCCAACAAGTCCGAAACTTACTTTAAAAGGTTCGTTGACCCGCAAAACATTGTCCTAGTGCACGTTTCACATCACATGGAGCTCCCAACAATCATCACCTCCCCAACTCCCTTAACAGTTTTCCAAGTCTCATGTTTGCCCCACCCCCCAACCGCAACAGGGGCTAGGTACCCCCATAGAGACTCCTGGTTGCGTGCCTTCTACCACAGACGTCGTTGCAAAGACTTTTTAGGCCTAGGCCTACATGATGTGAGACAAATAAACACTGTGACGATACCCTGGTGAATGGATATCATATGGGAAATTATCATAACACACGTAGTCCATGCCCGGTCTCTGGATATCTAATGAACACGAACCTGCATTAGAACTGGGCACAGCAAACCATTGTCATTCAGTGATCCGCTATCCCCGATCTGCTTTGCCTGCAGCCAATAAAGTTTGGTTTTGATGATGTCACACAAGTGATAAAGAAACGAGAAGAATGCAAAGAGGCAACACCCACAGATATATTATTTACTTCTATACATAAGACATTATAATATTGTTGAATCAAAGAATAAAAAAAATAAGAATGTAACTACTCCGAAACTGTTGATCAGTTTTGTTATTTTTTTTTTTAATTGTTTTTTGTTCTGTTCTTTCCTTGTTAAAATTTTGAAACCTGAAGCAAATGATGCACCTTTATCACATAATGTGGCGTCATTGTAATGTGTTGGGTATATATATGCCATTACAGATCCGATTAGCTTTGCTGGATGATCCATTTTGCCCGGATCTCCACTATACATGTCCGGAAACTGCAAATAATTATACAATAATATGATTTTCAAGCGCGTTTCACTCAATTATCACACCTCCCAGATATTAAATTATCAACAGCCATTAGCGACGAGAGGCAATAGCTACAGGTCACTAATGACAGGAGGGCTGCTAATCGTGGCTGGAGGTCCAATAATAGAGCTAAATGCTCAGGAAAATTGTGTTGTTATTATTATTATTATTATTATTATTATTATTATTTATTATTATCAATACCATGTTACAGTAGTTCAAACTTGGACTCAAATGCCTGTAACATAATTTTCTAATGTGGCACATGCTGTACCAGAACAAACATTTTTATTGCGGCATTTCGGTCCCAGTTTAGACACTGACGGCAGTAGAAATATATTATTGGCCAATATATATATCGAACTGGAAGTTCCCGTGATCGTTATTCACAATTAACAGTGACAATATTTATTAACCAATAATCTCTTTCACATGTTATTCAGTTCTTGTTGAAGTGTTACTTTATGGCAAATTCATATTCATTCAGTTCTGGTGACTAAGTTCGACGCGGGATTTATTAAAAATATAGTCTGCAATGTGGAAACAAAGTTTCTGAAAGTTAGTCATGATGTCATGTGTAACACTTTCTCTCTGTACATAATTAACATTCAGGAAATTTATTTATCAAATCAATCTGTTGGTCTCCATCATTATCTCTGTAAAGTTATGATAACCTGCAGAGTGCTGGAAGCCCACATTTGGGCTTCAATTTTCTAGAGCACATACAGTTAAAACTAGAAGTCCTGTCGAGAAATGCGCACAAATAGCACGACTTTTTGCGCGTTAATCTACGCGGTATGACCACAGTAAGGCTATCAAATTCTGTACATATGGCCTGTGCACAAGCAATGTTTCAGCCAATGGACCTCCGGGTTACCCGGAGGTCCATTGGCAGAAACATTGCTTGTGTTTGCTATGAGTAACCAGGAGAACCTGCCGTGATTTGGATGCCATTCCATATGGCAATTGCGTGCAATTCCTACGCGCAATTAAGCCTAGATAAGCGCACAGTTCGTGACAGGACTTCTAGTTTTAACCGTACCTCAAATTAAAAGCTTCCTCATCATTGGATGTGCTTCATATTTGCTGGGAAGCGACATTGTTTAATCCATATGAACTTCCCTTGTTAGAATTTATGGGAGAGTGTCGGTAAGCACCCACCCATAACTTATAACAAGGCAAAGACATTTGAATAAATTCTGATGACCAAAAATAACGTAGCACTCTACCCGTTACTGTGTACCTAACACACTTTGAATTAATAAATTTGTATATTATTGGTTTATGTTCTTCAGTTTTAATTTTTAATATTAACCTTCATTAGCGTGATGTGAATTATATTCTTCCCTTCACATGGGGGGATATTGGAACAAGCCCCAGATGTATTAACTTTCAATTGAAACATCATTTCTTTGTTTTTGTCGACATCGCCTCTGGGTTACATATCGACTCGTCCTAACGGCCTTGTCGATATATGATCAGGGACAAGGTTTCGAATTCAACACACTATCTCGGAAATCTATGTGTTAGTGATAACCTATATAGAGGATACAGAATGAGTGTTTTTCTCATATAATATTTATGAAACGAGTTTAAGAATTTTCCGTTTTGGTGAGCCTCTGGCGAGCCCAAACGGAAAATTCGGACGAGTTTCATAAATATTATATGAGAAAAACACTCATTTCATATTCTATTTATCATATGACACACACACACACACACAGACTAGCCACTTAGTATGACTTTTTTAACCCATCACCTAACTTGGGTTGCAGACGGCACTCGGAAAAAACATCCTCGTATAACTAAAAATGTTCATTTTTTGCTTCCAAAACATAGGTTATGACCCCTCATTGGAACGAGCTCGTTCCAATGAGGGGTCATAACCTATGTTTTGGAAGCAAAAAGTGAAAATATTAAAAAAAAAATGAATGGCGTTTTTCTTGTAGGTAACAGATTAATACAATATAACACATCCTAAATAGGACAGATAACGTAAATTCTCCCTACTAAAATTATGCAAATGTGACCCAGTTGTATTTGGTTTAGCTAATCAAGTTGTCCAGTTTTGAAATTGACCAATGAAAGCTCTCAACTCTAATTATGCAAATTATGAAAATGTGTTCCAGTTGTATTTTGTTCAGCAAATAAACTTGTCTGGTTTTGAAATTGACCAATCAAATTGAAGGAAGGCTTCATCTCTGATTAATATGAAAACAAAATATCAAATGCTTTAAAGTGAACAAAATGGACGAGTCATATGATAAATCTACTCTTACCTCCAGATGGGGGAGTATTGGAACAAGCCGCAGATGCATATTTTTTACTCAGACACCTTGCTATATTTTTGTCATACTGACAGTCCAATATTGACAGTTCTCTACCTGTACATTTAACATTCGACATCACTATCTGTTGGTCGCTTTTTCCAAAGGCAGAACCCGAGAGACTCACTCCATAGGAAAAACCTGCTTCCCGACAGACAACACCAGCTGCAATGTCATTGAAACCATCAGCACAAACCAAGGTTCTTTGGTTGTCCAGGTAGACCTCTACAGCTCCATGAGAAATATTAGGCTGCAGTCGAACTGTTATAAAAATACATAAACACATTATTTAACAACGGAATGAAAATCTGTCCGTGTCACTGGACAGCTACCCAACACTTAATAAAACACCTTTATACTCAAGTTCATTTCATTTCGAAAGAGAACGTATTTTACTTGCACTTACCAAAAACTGATTACACATGTCGAAGTCACCAATTTGATAAAAGTAATTAAATGACAAATAAATCACTAAATGATCGAAAGAAATTAGACTAGATCATTTTTTGCATGATGGTATTTTTATATATGCCTACCGTGCTTCGAACCTGGAAAAAAATAAAGAAAAAGACAGCTGAAACACTACTATTAACTTCGGCAGTTACCGAATAAGTACAGTTAAAACTAGAAGTCCTGTCATGAAATGCGCACAAATAGCACGTTGATATGCGCGTTAATGTGCGCGTTATGACCCAATTAAAGCTATCAAATTCTGTACATATGGCCTGTGCACGGGCAATGTTTCAGCCAATGGACCTCCGGGTAACCCGGAGGTCCATTGGCAGAAACATTGCATATGTTTGCTATGAGTAACCAGGAGAACCTGCCGTGCTTTGGATGCCACTCGATATGGCAATTGCGCGCAATTCCAACGCGCAATTAAGCCTAGATAAGCGCACTATTCGTGACAGGACTTCTAGTTTTAACTGTACAACAATGAATGGAGATTACATCATGCATATCTAAACAACGTAATAGCATGGCATCACAATTTTCATTCATAAAAAATTCTCAATCTATAAATACTGAATGATTGTCAAAATATAAGCAAACAGGTCAAGTATATTGTAAGATAACGCGGTTATTACCACCAAGTGGGTTTCCGAGATGGAGTATTGAAGTCTCAACCTCGTCTCTAGATCACAAATCGACTCGTCCAAACAGACTCATTGGTATTCTTTTTTATTAAGGTTTAGCGACACATTAACAGCCATGATCATATCGTTTTACGGGTGGGGGAAGCCGGAGTACCCGGAGAGAACCACCGAGCAACGACGAGCAGCTACCAGCTCTCCAACATCGTAACTCCGCACTGCAGCACAAGCAGGGTTAGATTGGTTGACGACATGCGCACCATCGACATGCAGTACGCCTTAGTACACGGCGTCATCGTGCCCCCATGTGGACAATCGGGGGGAAGTGCCTTGCTCAAGGACACAACGCGGGAGTCCGAATCGATCGCTTTAGACGGCCACACATCCAAGAACTTACCGGGCTCGACATTGCTTAACTTCGGTGATTTGACGAGAACCGGTTACCGCAACGCCACCGCGCCCCCGACTCATTGATATAAACCCAGAGATGAGGTCTCGACTTCAGTACATCATCTCCGAAACCTACACGTGGTAATAACCTATATGTGTGATTAATTATTTCTAGGAGCGTAAACATTTCAAACTTCTGAACATTTCAAAATGATGAAGGCACTATTTTATGGACGATTTATTTATCAATTGTGTATGTCAGATAATTTTTGTTCTATTATTTAGATGCTACCACAGAAAGGATGCCCAAAGTTCCAGTAAAGCTAAACTAGGGAGCCCAAATATCAATCCAGAAACTTATTTTGAATAAATCAGAATCTAACCCAAGGATGCTGTATCCGAAATGTCAAAATATTTTGAAGGGTGGATCTAAAGAAGAATTTTAAAGATTATTCTTCATATTGCACAAAGTTGAAATTTGACTCCTCACTATTAAGGAAGCAGGGACTTGATTTGGGCAAACTTAAATCTGACCTCCTTTAGATTTTGCATACCAAAAACAAAATATTCCGACTGGTGTTTCTGGAAATACAGGTTTTAACGCTTTACCCAACGTAACGGCCAAAACCGGCTGGCGCTATTTTCGAAAATCGCTGATTAATTTTCAGTATTTTTCATTTTTGTCTCAAAAACATAGGTAATGACCCCTCGTTTGAACGAGCTCGTCGAGCTCGTTCCAATTAGGGTCATAAACTATGTTTTTGTCGAGCTCGTTCCAATGAGGGTCATAACCTATGTTGTTGTCGAGCTCGTTCCAATGAGGGTCATAACCTATGTTGTTGTCGAGCTCGTTCCAATGTGGGTCATAGCCTATGTTGTTGTCGAGCTCGTTCCAATGAGGGTCATGACCTATGTTGTTGTCGAGCTCGTTCTAATGAGGGTCATAACCTATGTTGTTGAGACAAGGAGGAAGATTTTCATAGAATATTCCTCAAATCTCGCACCACGTTAAACTCAATAGGGATATGACTTGATTTGAAAAAACTTAAATCCGAGGATGGTGAGCGAGTAGCTAATATCAAAATATTTTGAGCGATAGATTTGAAGAAGGAGCTTTTCTAAAGATTATTCCCCATAATGCCACAATTTAAATTTTAAGGAAACTTAAATTTAAACCGAGAATACTTGATTTGAACCAATGTGAATGTCACCCTTGTAAGTATGCACATACAGTACGTGGAGAGTGTATTATCACTAAATCACCCGCAGAGTGGAGATTCCACCCGAGCAAGAATTGCAAATTTGTTGCAAAGCACAACCAACACCAGCAAAGTTTCAGCCAATGGACCTCCGGGTTAAACCCGGAGGTCCATTGGCTAGAACATTGCTTGTGTGTTTTATCGATATGTGCAAAATTTGAAAATTATAGCTTGGGTGATAACTCCACTCCGCGGGTGATTTAGTTACAATCCACTCTCCACGTACTGTATCAACAAATTGTGACTGGTGGTTATTGGCGAATATCTGTCATACTACACTAAATTAAAATCTGGGCTATCAGAGGGAAGACATGCACAAATGCAGGTACTTGATTTGAACAAACTTGAATCTCCCGCCTCCACCCTTCCTCACCTCAATCATACCAAATATTAAAATAATCGGCGCAGTAGATCGGTAGAAGAGAATTTAAACAGTAGAGGTATCTAAAATATTAACCTAGAGAAGGGATCTGAACAAACTTGAATCTGCACCGCCCCCCCCACCCCCACCCCCACCCCCGAAATGCGTTTCATACGAAACTTTAAAAATTTTAAAATTCTTACTGGTGAATCTTGAAGAAATGTTTTTTAAAGATTATTCCTCGTGTTGCATTAAACCTTTGATACGTTTGTTCGTCTTATGAAGTACGAAATCAAACAGCACGTTGATACTTTGTGGTCATTTGTTTTGTTATAAGTTTTCCGTTTTTTAAATGTTTTACCACCATTCCTATTTTCTCCCAAATAGTGAGTGCTCAGTGACAACCGTTGAGCCAAATGTTATCGCAGCTTAAAATACTAATATAACCCTGCTGTCAAGACTTCTTAACTGGTAGATAGCTAGAAGCTACTATCAGGGCTTTCAAATAATGATGATACCAGAGCAAAAGCCAACACTCTCTTTGCTTATAGTTACAACTAGAAGTCCTATCATGAAATGCGCACAAATAGCACGTCGATCTGCGCGTTAATCTACGTGTTATGACCATAGTAAGGCTATCAAATTCTGTATATATGACCTATGCACAAGCAATGTTTCAGCCAATGGACCTCCGGGTAACCCGGAGGTCCATTGACAGAAACATTGCCTGTGTTTTCTATGAGTAACCAGGAGAACCTGCCGTGCTTTGGATGCCATTCGATATGGCATTTGCGCGCAATTCCTACGCGCAATTAAGCCTAGATAAGCGCACAGTTCATGACAGGACTTCTAGTTTTAACTGTATATTTCATATCCCGTCAAACGCAAATAATATTTTGTTTATATAAATTTGTTTTATTACAAATTATTGGAGAGTACCAATGGACACTCTCCGATAATTTGTAATAAAACAAGTTTTGAATAACAAATTCAGACCAACAAAAATAATCTAGCCATCAACCACTCAACCGCTAATGTGAAAAATGTCGTGTTAATTGTACTTTCCGATGTTTTCACGTCGCATTTTGAAAAAATATTAAAGAATCTGACTTCCCAGTGACGTTTGAACGTCAGGATAATTAAAGTCTCAAAGGGATAGGTTAAATATGTTGGTAGTCTCCTGCATGAGCCCCAAGTCTTGATTTAGAAAAAACTTCAATCTGACACCACGAAGGATGTTGGATACCAAATATTAAAACGATTCTGATGGGTTATTTTGGGGAAGCGTTTTTTCAGAACGTTTTTAATACCTTATAACGTACTCTCTGATAAATGTGACTGTCATTTTTCTCGCCATTCAATTCGACTAGACATAAGGATGCTACAGTTAAAACTAGAAGTCCTGTCCTGAAATGCTCACAAATAGCACGTTGATGTGTGCGGTAATCTACGCGTTATGACGATGGTAAGGCTATCAATTTCTGCACATACGGCCTGTGCACAAGCAAAGTTTCAGCCAATGGACCTCCGGGTAACCCGGAGGTCCATTGGCAGGAACATTGCTTGTGTTTGCCATGGCTACCAAGAAGAACCTGCCATGCTTTGGGTGCCATTCTATATGACAATTGCGCGCAATTCCCACGCGCAATTAAGGCTACATAAGCGCACAGTTCGTGACAGGACTTCTAGTTTCAACTGTATACACCAAATAACATTTCTCTGTTCCATGCGTTTAGCGAAATGTGAGTGTTTGATGTTTTTTCTATTTTGTTTGTTGATGCTGAGGTTCCTCCGGTGAAGTGAGCAGTTTTTAGCACGTAAATCAAGCGCTTTTGACACAATAGTACCACACGCCAAATTCGGTTCAAATCAGCCCATTGATGCTGAAAATCAAACATTTGGGCGGGGGCCAAAATCTTACCCCTCCTATATCGACTGAAAATATTTTACCTCTCAAATGCCCTTTGCACAAACTAGAGCTCATAGAAAAAAACTATATACGAAAACCAACTCATTCATCATGTCACGAGAATTTTTTTTTAAATATTGGAGCAAGTTCCCCCCCCCCCCCCCCCCCGCCCCTTTCCTATGGGGAACAGCAATTGGTTCAATGGTGTTTGAAGAAAAGCCATTCATGTAGGATGACAGCCGGTGAGCTATCACTATAATTGTGAAATCTGGACCAAATCAAGAAAGTGAGATGAAATAGCCTCTAAGATTTATGTTTTTCGCATTTCCTTTTCCCTGTGGGGAACAGCAGTTAGTTCAATGATGGGTTATGAATAATGCCACAATCAGAACCTTCACACAGACGACAGCCGGTAAGCGATCACTGTAATTTTGAAATCGAGACCAAATCAACAAAATGAAATGAAATAGCATCGGAATTTACGTATATCTTACCTCCTACAAGTATTTGTCAAATTCATTGGTTCAAAGACGTCACATACAGACTGCATATAAAACCATATACTGCCTGTCAACATCGATATACGCTGACAGCTATGGGTAATCTCCCCTTTGTTCATTGATTATTCAAAATGGCGGCAGTCGATAAACGCTTCAAGTTGAAAGATTGAGTGTTGGAAGCCCATATTTGGTCTGAAGTGCAGGTTAGGCAACTTAAAAGGCTTCATATTATGTGGATGTGTGTCATGTTACCTTTGAAATGAATCTGTTTGGTATGTATGAATTTGCCTTGTTACAATTTATGGGAGAGTGCCTGTACTCCCATAAATTGTAACCAGGCAAAGACACGTGAACACATTGTGAGAATTCTCTCATTTAATTTTGATCGCTGTTGTTATTAGTTCTGTGCATCGATGCAGCTGTCGGTAAGATATATTCGTTACACAGTTTGTTATTTATTTATTTATTGGCGTTTTTAAGGTCACCTATTTCTGCACAATGGCTAATCATGACCTCGACAGTTTTACGGGTGGAGGAATCCGGAGTACCCGGAGAGAACCACCGAGCAACGGCAAGCAACTGTCAGCTCCCCAACATACTAACTCCACACAAGCAGGGTTAGCATTGGTTGAAGACAGTGCACCATCGACGCGCACTACGCCTTAGTGCACAACGTCACCGTGCCCCCACGTGGATAATGGGGGTGATGTGTCTTGCTCAAGGACACAACGCGGTTGCCGCAGGTGGGATTCGAACCGAGGACCTCTCGGCTTGCAGCCTGCACCCTACCTACTGAGCCACCCCGCCCCCACAAACACAGTTTGTTGGTGGCCTAATATGGTATATATGGTGTCAGTTAATTCCATATTGGACTCGAGCTTCTGTGTAACTAATAATATTTGCATCCATTTTTCGACAGCACGATTCTACTGTGACTATGAGAGAACTGACAGTGAATGTTTACCAGATCGTAATCCAGTCGACTGCGTCTGCCCATATTTATAATTACAGTACTGTATGAGAGATATGAATACAACACGCATTATAAGATGCAGGACGTTTACTTGCCTGGTTCGGCGTCATGTTAGGCGAAGAGAGATTAATATTAGGCGAGGCCGTACGCCGGGTTTACTTTCCAGATATGGCGTCATGTGAAGCTAAGTGAGATTAATATTAGGCGAGACCGTAGGTCAAGATTAGTATTGATCGCACTAAGCCTCCAGTGACGCCATACCTGGTGAGTGAACGTCTTGTAACGTATTTATCATGCCATCAAACGAATTAAATAATAAATTAAAAGATCCGAATCCATTCATTTTGAATATTTATCAGGAAACCCGCTTTTATTTGCACGAAAATATGTGAAATCTTGAGGTTGGAAAATGAATTCGAAAATACAATGGCGCCCAGCAGAGGGGGTCTGTGAACTCATACACTGTCACTGGCAGTGTATAGACTCAATCCGACAGCCAGTTCCCCATTGAATAGCCTAATATCGCATAGTCCATCGATGCTGTTAGAGCACGTTGATTGGTGAAGTTAAACAGCTGGCATGATAATACCTCTTCCTCTTCAATAACGCCAACACCAGATCCCTGATGATCGAGTCATGTTGATAAAATAATTACGAAACAACGTCATTTCAAATGCTTCTCGTGGTGTCTAGGACTGAAACCGTTGGCTCATTTTTTCACAACTGACTAACCTAGAGCTATAAATTGATGATATCCGGTTATTCGTGGACATTATTTCATTGAATATGGAATCAAAACTATACGGATTGGAAAGCAGTATCGCAGAAACTGTTCCGTAGAGTGTATACAAACGAACGCTGTCGAGTACTCGACAACGTTCGTTTGTATATATACTTCGGAATAGTGTCTTCGATTACTTAGTACCCACGAAGATTGCCGATCATTAACGAAGTCTTAAACGCCAAAGTCGATGATTTCTCAATATATACAACACAGCTATCTATCCCATCGGAGAAACGGGAGATTTATCACGTTTTAACCCTTTACCTAACGTAACGGCCAAAACCGGCCAGCGCTATTCTCAAAAATCGTCAATTAATTTTCATTATTTTTTTCATTTCTTGTCTCAAAAACATAGGTTATGACCCCTCGTTGGAACGAGCTCGTCGAGCTCGTTCCAACGAGAGGTCATAACCTATGTTTTTGAGACAAAAAATGAAAAAAAAGAGTTATTCAAGAATTATTTTTGCAAGTGTCGTATGCTTTTCAGGTTAGGTAAAGGGTTAAAAGTGGAATAACGATCACTATCGATGTCTTCTGATAACCGGTTGACGGTTTTTTATGATCGGTTTGGTAGGTAACTGGTTTCAAACCGGTTACCCAGTTACCCATTTCAGTGTTAGGAGTGACATCAAATGTATATCCAACTGGAGCCATAAACATAGAAAAAATTGCTCGAGCTCTCGTCCATTCGGAAGGCAAAGATTTTAGTATTATCGGAACATTACCTCTCCCCGTGCAGGTTACTCCAACAACTGATTCCCGATAGATGCAGGATGGTTGGGTCCTGTTGAATCCAGATGCCCTGCATTCCCAAATGTGACGCTCATTTCCTCTACAGGATGGATTTAATAACCAGAAGGGACCCACAACAGGATCAAAATTCTTGTTGGAATTACCAGTTGGAAATCCAAGTTGTTTACAGACAATGCTTGCATCTATATAACTAAATGAGTTGTCACATAATCCTCTCCACACTCCATTTACAGACATTTCAACTCGACCTTCAGTTGCAGTCTTTCCACCAGCTAAACGTAGGTCAAACCCTGAAAAAAGAAATAGTATTGTTTGTCTTTTTTCTGCCTTTTTATCCAATGTTACTATCTACAGTACAGTAGCCATGGATTGGTCGTATTCCACACGTGGGCAGTGATGTCCATGCACGCGCTTACCATGTAATAAAAATCATCAGCAGCAAAATTTTAATTTATGAAGCACCGGATTATTATTCCAAAAATTAGTGTTTGGATTCTGATATTATTGTGTTCGTGCAGGTATTGCCGACCCGCGGAATGTGCACTATCCGACCGTTTTGAACGAGCACCACAATGCACTGGACCATACAAGAACTGTTATGTTGATTCTTCCTCATCACAATCACAGAAGGGAGAGGCTGAGGGGTGGTTATTGTATAAGTGGGCCTCAATACGATTGCAACTCAATACTTAACCTACAGTGATATATGTGTGCTGGTCCCGATTTGGCTCAAGAGTAAATTGTCGGTAGAAGTCGGCAGCCAGTGTTTGGGAAAATCTTAAAATTACTTATGCGGGAGCAATCTCTCACTGCAATAGGTTTACACTTCTACTGGTTTGTTACTGGTCGGGCGATGGTACAAATTTGTGTGACCTATACAAGAACACGATGATTTGATCAAAGATTATAGCCTGGGCTGATGGATGATGTGATGCCTGGTGCGTATAAAGATCAACGGTGACTGGGATGTGACATACAGTAGGGTCGCCGTCGACTGGTCGTAATCCACGCGTAGGCAGTGATGTCCACTCATGCGTTTATCGGGTAATAAAAAATAATCACCAGAAAAAGTTTAATTAATGGAGCACCAGGCTCTATCCGGAGCTTCATAAATTATTTTTTTGATGATTATTCCTATAATTAGTGTTTGTAAACTAATATTATTGTGTCGGTGGAAATATTGTCCACCCATGAAATGTGTCCAGTCCACAGGGGCCGTACTGAAAGGAAATTGTTGAGGCCTGTAACGAATCTAGCTTCTAAATAGTTCATTGCCTATGTTTATATTCACTTATATAGAATATGTCAGTTAGCCGATATATTTCAGATGAGTGAACAGTCATTTTCTTTGAATCAACCCAGAGGCAGACTGGTCGTTTGATCCACCGTGAAATTTCCCGGTGCCAACTCCCCCCCCCCCCCCCCAATTGGGACCCACCCAGGGCCTCACACATTTACGCTCCTCATAACCTGTTGGCGCATGAAATTTCGTGAAAATGTACAAAAAGCGAATTGATTTGATTGCATGGGCGTTTCGTTTTTTCAATAAATATTAATTAGTGCTTCCGTTACACCTTTAGTTGATTTGGATTGGTCAATATCAAAAGAACGCTTTCTGGTTGGTTATCACCGAAGAGATCAGTGTCAATTAATGCTGTTATGACTTATGACTGCGTGTATCTGTGACGCGTTACAGACAAATGTATGACCTTCAAGGTGAAATTCCATTCTTTAACCCATCTTTTCTATATAAAAGATAAGGTTTTGGTAACTGTGGTGTCATACGATAAACAGAATATGTGTTTTGGGCCCACGATATTTATGGAACTCGCCTACAAGTATCCGGAAAACGGAAAATTCGTTTTATAAATATCGCGTGACCAAAACATTCATTCCATATCCTCTACATCTATTTGCTCTCATATCGCTAGTCCGATTCTGTTCGGAATATGACGCCGTTGTGGGCTGTTTATTTATCAAATGTTTGTATAATTTGGGCATAGGATTCCGTGGATCCACTTAAAAAAAAATTCTGATGCGCAATTGTGCACCTGTTATACAGAATGGGATTTTTAAAATCCACGGTAGCAAAAACCAATCTCCTGGTAGCTACTTTGGAAGTAAATTGCTCTCGTGAACTATTTTCTATTGGTTTGCTGCACAAACATCCTCTAAATGCCAAGTAAATAGTGTGTGTTCTCAGTGAAATGCATTCAAGTTAATTAATACCATGGATTCCAGACAGAACGTCTTCCTCAATTTGCCAATACTGGGAAGAGGAGTTTGTGAAAATTCAAACGATTCGTCTCTTTAAAATAGACGTAGATATGCTGATAACTATGATTGGTGAGGGCCTGTTTCGATTTAAATCGCAACCCATTGGCAGATTATGATATATAGCATGGTGGCAACCTATAGGAAAGAGGGTGTTGTGATGTTTCTCCTCCTTCTCTGTTTTCACTATGCCAGCATGCTGGTTTACGCATTAACCCTTTACCTAACATGAAAAGCAGACGACACTTGCAAAAAAAAATCTTGAATAACTCATGTTTTTCTCAAAAACATACGATATGACCCCTCGGTGGAACGAGCTCGATGAGAGGTCATAACCTATGTTTCTGAGACAAAAAATGAAAACAATAATGGAAATTAAATGGCGCTTTTTGTGAATAGCGCTGGCCGGTTTCGGACTTTACGATGGGTAAAGGGTTAACAAGATTTCAACATGAACAAATATCATATCGCCGAAGTGAGATCACACGTTAGTAGTTGCTATTTATATTGACGGAAATTCTTTTATGATCGAAAGAATATCTATACTTCGGTAAATGTATGTGTCCGACATAAAAAATATTTTGTGTGTTTCTGGTGCTTGACATTTTTTCAGACATCAATTTTGAGGTTATTTTGCAGACTGGTATTTGTCCCAAAAAGGTGTCTCACATGGAACACACAAACGTCAGCAGGTAGGTGGCGGGTGAAGTACATATCTCACTATGGAGAAGGTGGGTGAACGATACAGTTGAAACTGGAAGTCATGTCACTCCACTGTGCACCTGTGTGAAGTAATGGCGTGCTGGGTAAGTGAACTCTGTCGTTATCACACTGCACCGTTAGCATTACTCAGTTCCTATAGAAAAAAATCGTGCCTGAATCTGCGCCTTCTATACTAATAAATAGAGACCATTATCATAATTCTTAAACTCTTCTAGGATACATGTACACACAATAACACAAATAGATGATAAAAATCGACTGCATTTTCACAATGGAGAGAGTGGATTACCATTGAATGGGCGCGCTATATATTATCAACTGGAAAGTTTTTTTTTCATTTTTCAAAATAGCAGAAGAAACACGTGCAAACCTTCATCACATGGACCACCATGTGGTCCATGTGATGAAGGTTTGCAGGTGCTTTTAGTGTTTTGTTTTCCAAAATTGGAAATTACTGCTATGTAAAAACTCTATCCCACAGGGATTTAGTCGTAATCCACTTTCTTCCCCCACTGCATGTGTAACATACGTCTGTCCAGGGTGAGATAGCAGGGAGAGACAGATGTATCCCACCCCACCCACGTGACGTTATACATTTACAACGTAATTATGACGTTATGCATATCATATCAGTTTCTTGCTACCAACTAATTCAAACTGACGTCATCAGAATGCCGTGTGGTCAAAGTTTGATGCTCCAAAACTCTTTAAACCCCAAGATGCCACCGTTCTTGATTGATTTCTTGGTATATATCTATGGTATTATTAGTTACCCCGTGTCTGGTCACGTGGTACGGGTTTTTACCTACCCGAAGCCAGCCGTATCCCATGAGGCCGAAGGCCGAATGGGATACGGCTGGCTTCGGGTAGCTAAAAACCCGTACCACGTGATCAGACACAGGGTAACTAATTTATCTATTGACTTTCAGTTTTAGAAGTACAATCTATTTCATGTGTGAACATACACACACAGCATGAGATCTTTTATCTTCCATTGTTGAGCCATACAGGTTTCTGTGGAATTTTTGTGCAAAAGAGTTTTTGTGAAAATATGCCGATATGACTAGTATAAAAAAAAATCATTGAATTTCTTTTTTTTCTTTTTTGTCTCCAAAACATAGCTTATGAACCCCACATTGGAGGGTACTCGACAAGCTCATTCCAATAAGGTGTCATGAGCTATATTTTGGAGATAAAAAATTAAAATATAATACATGTGCACTGTAAAACTGGAATGACGCGTCTTCTACGGGGTATGGACACTTTGTGGATTTCGGAACGAGGCTTCCACTGGGTATGGGAAATTTGTCAGTGGCTGGGCGGACATATCGTGGGTTTCAATGAATATGGTCTCATACCACGTATCTATCAACCAATCAAATCAAAAAATTCACTTTAGTCAATAGATAAATACATACCTTTTGCATGCTCGTTCCGATGGTGTCATTAGTTTTTCAAAACAACGAATACCAAATGAGTTGATGATATCAGCACGTGACCGCCGATTACCTCTGGCTAACGTAACCGCTGTATGGTGGGGGGGGGATAATCCCTGAGAGATGGGAAAATCTCACCCTCTGGACAACATATTGGTCCAGACACTCGGCAAGCCTCGTGTCTGGCCCAAATATCTTGCCCTCGGGTGAGATTTTCCCATCCCACACCCGTACCCATCAGGGATTATAATATTCCACATAGTGTTGTCTCAATTTTTTTCTGTTTCATCGGTTCAATTCGCAATTTCACTACCGACCTCGCTAATATATTTTATATTTTGCATTGCTCATCGAAGACGCTCTTCTTGTGTATTTCAGACAACTTGATTCTTCTGCAGTAAGGAGTACATTAATTAACGAGCAGATTCTGCACGAATTGTGACAGGACTTCTAGTTTCAACTGTAAGTAACAAAACATACCTCCATTTCTACCTCTGTAACAAAATATCTGGGCGGCTGGTGACTGAACATTCAGCAAAGACAGTTCCTGTAATTTGCACTGAGTAATGGTCTCCTCTTGTCCACTGCATTTGATATTAAACATCCAGAATGGATTTCCGGTCCCGTATGCACCTCCCAATTCATGACCTCCATCATATCCAAGTTCTTTACAGTAAACATTTGAAACATTGTTATTCCATCCATCGACACTAATACTTCCATTTATTCCATATTTCTGAACAATCACGAGACTTGGAAATCTACCAGGATTCACGGACTTCATTACTGAAAAAAATAGTGTTGAAACAAAATTAACTTTTTGTTGTTCCAAAGTAAACTAGTATAACTTTCATTTTGTATTATTAATCTTGAAGGTTTGTCTGGATGAGATAGGATTCCACTTTGCATGCAAAAGTGCCTAAATAGCCTAATGCATATTTCACCTTCATAAATTACATTTAGGCCATATATATACAGAACGACACGCGCGTGTGAATGGGTTAATCGATATGGCACTTATGCCAGCGCGGAGAGTTAAAACAAGAGGCTGTCTATTAACCCATTCACACGCGCTTGTCGTTCTGTGTTTATTATCCTCCTTCTCGTCTATAAACGCATTTATTAGAAGGCCCTCGATTCAATTTAGTGTTTTCATTCATCTGCTAATGTTTACAAACACATGTGGATAATTCCCGTGCGCTGATTTACAAACAGTTGTATGTATTTTTGTTCTGTCGTAGTACATGTATACTTGAGCTAGTGCCGTTCAATTTATTATCATTGTGCAGCTAATAATGATTGTTTTGAACTCTGCGTTCTGAACTAGAGAAGTAATTCTACACACAAAGATGTTTTTATTTAGTTTATTGTCCTTGCGATAGCTTATTAGAAGGCAATCGTTTCGTTTAAACTGCACTGCCGTGGCGATCGAACAGTGAACCTTTTTTGGTTTGAAATCCAATACCCGAATCACCTTTAATTAACTTTCTGTTGTCCGACTGTAAACCAGTACAACTTTCATTTTTTATAATTTATCCCGAAGGTTTGCCTGGATGAGATAGCATTTCACTTTGCACAGTGGCGGCGCCTGAGTTACAAAAGTGAGGGGGTACAGTTGGGGATTGTACAGGCCGAGCTGGGGGAGGGGAGAGGTTCGGTGTGGGGGGGGGGGGGGGGGGGGTCCTCTCCCTAAGTTGAGAAAATTTTTAACTGTTTTGCAATAAAATCATGCGAATACGGATATCATTGGAACCGGCTGAACAAGCCGGTTCCAATGATATTCATATTTGCATGATTTCATTGAGTTATACCTTTGAGAATTTTTCTAAAATATTAAATTTTATTTATTTTTTAAAACTGCTGTAGGCTGAATTCCAAACGGATGCCTTGCACGCTCTCGATTCTAGCATTTGTCGAATACTCTTAAGTACTATGTTTCAGTCCGTTTAAACGCGGCATGCCTTGTTGCAATTTGGACCCTCCACACTTGTTTGTTGTTTGCAGCTAGCGTGTGTGTGGGGGACGGGGGGGGGGGGGCAAACATAATTTCAAAACTTCTCTGATTTAGTGCACTTGGGAATATGGGATTAAGCATACCGACCATTATACCGCAACATTCAATACAACAAAAATTAAAATGATAGTATTGTTTTACTACGCTTGGCGAAAAAAGTGGAGGGGTAAGTACCCCGACATACCTCTCCATGGCGCCACCACTGACTTTGCATGCAAAAGTGCCAAAAGAGCCTAATGCGTACTTCACCTTCAATGCAATCGAGCATAAGACGCATTACATGCTGGCCACATATACACAGAACGACACGCGCGTGTGAATGGGTTAATCAATATGGCAATTGTGCGGCCCCGTGTGCATAAAACGAGAGGGCAATTAAACCATTCGCACGCGGTTCCGTGTTTATTACAGGACTCTTCATCAGTAAAAGGTGTTATTAGAATGACACTGATTCAGTTTAGGGTTTTCTGTCGTCTGCTAATGTCTACAAACACATGTGGGAAATTTCCGTGGCTGATTTATATAGGCCAAACATGTGTTGTATGTATTTTTGTTCTGTCGTAGTACATGTATCTTTGAGCTAGTTCTATTCAATTTATTATCATTGTACAGCTAATAATGTTTGGTCTGAACTCAGCGTTCTAAGCTAGAGAAGTAATTCTGCACACAAAGATGTTTTTTTATTTAGTTTATTGCCCTTGCGATAGCTTATTAGAAGGCAATCACTTAGTTTAAACTGCACTGTCGTGGCTATCGAACAGTGGACTTCTATTTTGGTTTGAAATCCAATACCTGATTCACAGAGACACCATGCTCCCTGGTAAATATGTTAATGAAGTTGATACAAACAAAACAACCATCATTAAATAGAGAGTAATCGCTTGACTGGACTGGTTACGTGACATAATTCACGAGGGGTGGGGGACGTTGTACAAACACGAGAGCGCGAATGCGCACGAGTGTTTTACAATATAGTCTCTCGCCTCGAATGAATTATTTCACGTAACCAGGCCAGTCAAGCGATTACTCTGTTTATTACTTTTCATTATTAACGATATTTAACCCTTTGCCTAACGTAACGGCCAAAACATGCCAGCGCTATTCTTAAAAATCGCCAATTAATTTTCATCATGTTTTCATTTTTATCTATAAAACATAGGCTATGACCCCTCATTGGAACGAGCTCGTTCCAATGAGGGGTCATAACCTGTGTTTTTGAGACAAAAAATGAAAATAATAGTTATTCAAGAATTTTCTTTGCAAGCGTCGTCTGCTTTTCATCTTAGGTAAAGGGTTAAAAAAAGCAAAAAAAAAAACAAAAAAACAATGAAGCCCCCATTACACCCACGGCAAAGCGTCTTCGTTTGCGCGCACGGATACATAACACAATTGTTGATTGCATAATTCACTTGTGAAGTTAGCATTTATAATCAAACCCGGAAATCCCAGTAAATCACACTTTGGATATATCTAAATCACTTAAAACTTTAAAATATATTTTATACCATGATTACCTATTCTACAATATATTTAAAAAACCTATGACATAAATTTTAGCTTTATACATCAACCGTGGTGAACACGCCAGCAATGCGATTTCAGTAGTTATATTTCAACCTACAGAAGAACTATATCCAAGCTGACCTTTGGTGACGTGGACCTGATTGCAAACTTGTCTAAATTTATCGCCCGTCGCCTCGTGAAGTGACAACTATTTATTAAGTTTTTAAATGAGTTTACCCCATAAGACATCAAAACTTAACAAACATGTATTGTCTCATGTTAATAAAGCATCCATAACTCGAAATGGTATATTATTATGCTATTAACATGAAAAAGGCCACGTTTCATTTTCCATTTTGTTTCGGCGAAAAAATTGACAGCGGAAGTGCCGCCCACCGATGCTCGTGTAAACAAAAACAGATTCGCATGTATGTACGTCTGGTACTCAGTAAAATCGAGAAAAAATAAGAGCGACTCTTAATAATCTGACGATCGTGATATAAATAAAATATATCCAAAGTAGCCTGGTGTACCAAATGTTCACCACTCGTGGTGAAGTGAGTTTAACCGCGCGCCAAAGGCTCGCGGTTAACACCACTTCACCACTCTTGGTGAACATTTGGTACACCAAGCTGCTATGGGTATATTCTATATTTATACAGAGTGGCTTCAATTTGTAATGGGAAAATATGCCACCGTTAGACTCCTCAATCTTGGCATTTGTTGCAGCATTCCCCAAATGTCGTCACTGATAATGGAGAGGACAGTAGGACAAAGACCCAGATGAAGGTATTCTTGGCAACCTGAATAGAACAATACTGTTTGTAGTCTTGAAAATAAATTACCTGTTCCAGATGTTGGATTGTTACTACACAACACCGAGGCAAATCTGCTTCCGGGCCTGTATTTTGAGCTGCATCCAGACGACATATTGAAATGGCATTTTGCAGGTGATTTCTCACTCCCGAGACATACCATGTTTGTTACTGACTGTGAGTACATGTGATACGACTTTCCGAATAGTACTTGGTCCAACACTTTTCCATATCGATAACCAAGATCAACACATACAACTCTTGCATCCACATCATCAAATCCTTCGTTGCACAATGTCATCCATGTGCCTTGGAGAAATATGGATACATGACCACTAATACTGTCCTTTTCCATCTTTCCTCCGGCTACACGAACTGTAAAATTGAATACATTCATGCAGGGGAAATTAGAATAGCACGCAGAGAGTGGATGTACGTTACAAATACTCAAAAAGTGGTATTTCAACCCAGCCTTTCAGACTTGATAATTTCGCAGTGATGGTCCCGATTCCTTATCACGTCAATGGTAGCAAACACCCACATAATCAATTGGTTGTTCACCATGGTCATCTACACTGCCACCCCCCCCCCCCCCCCCCCCCCCCACACACACACACACCACAAACCGATTATCAAGAATAAATATGTTTCTTCCGGTCTCGAGGGCTGATATCACTGCGGGAATGAAACTAACCAAGTAATATCCTCTTTTATTTATTAAACAAACGTAAATAATTACAAAATGTTCTCAGAACTGTTACAATTTTATGTCAGCGTCATTGGTTCTCATTCTTTCATAAAGTGCGGAGTTTCCTCTTTCCCTAGTTATTTTATCCGAACATCTCGGCTTCCCCACTGAGAAAACTGTGATGTTCGGATAGCTGAACTACTACTTCGACGAATATCCACCTTTGTCTCTCAATCTTTGTTTGCGTTGAATTATCTGTACAACTGTCTTATTTATTGCACGCCTGTTTCATGAAATCCCCATCCCCAGCAACACTATACCATGCGGAAAATGAAAATCTGTTCCGCACACGTGCGGAACGGAAATATTTGACGAACTATTTTTAACCCTTTACCCAACGCAGACGATTTCAAAATGTATTATTTTAAAATATAATTTTTTAATTTTTTTCTAAATATTTCAACAAAACCATATCTTGTGACCCCTCTTTGGAACGAGCTCGACGAGCTCGTTCCAAAGAGGGGTCACATGATATGGTTTTGTTGAAATTTTTCGAAAAATAATATTTTTTCAGCTGCTGAATTTGCAAATTACGCGGGCGGATGCGGGCGATTCGTTGGGTAAAGGGTTAAATAGAAGCGGAATTTCACTGGAATTTTCTACAAATCGTGCACCTCAGTTAAAATTTTAATCGCTAGCGATAGCTAAAAATAGTAGCAAGGGTTGCAATCGCAAGTTTGATTGACGATAAAATGTGTTCTCTATTTTGATAGTTCGCCCACTGTGTTCCAATGTGTTCTATGTGCACATAACCCATTGAAACTCAGGGGACGAATTTTCGAATAAACTGCTGAGTGTCCTTCTAATAACTGATTTTATAGACGTGATGGAGTGTAATAAACACAGAACGGAACACGCGTGCCAAAGGTTTAATCGACATGGCACTTGTACCATCACGGAAGGATAGAACGAGAGGCCGCGATGGCACAAGTTCTGTGTTTATTACACGCCTTCACGTCTACAAAAAACAATTATTAGAAGGACATTCAGCAATACATTTGACAACTATCAACAAAAAGAACACATTTTATCGTCAGCCAAATATGCTCGGGGAACCCGTTCGTCTCCTGAGTTGCAATGTGTTCTATGTGCCTACTGGCACATAGAACACATTGGAACTCAGGGGACGATTTTAGCTATCACTGACGATTCAAATTGTAATTGCGGTGCACGATTTGTAGAAAATTCCAATGAAATTTCGCTTTTTTATAAAAATAGATTTTCATTCTCCGCATGGTTTAGTGTTGCTGCAGATGGGGATTTCATAGAACAGGCGTGCAATAAAAATGTTATGTGAAACATAAAGGTTCTTTTGCATAACGAAAGTTATGGTTTTGTTTTGTCAAACGGTTAACTTATTTTTTCAAATTCGGCTTATTGTTTCTTTAAACGCGATGCGCCCAACCGATGATCGTTAGAAAATCACCACTTATGCAGGGCTGTAAACATTTTTGGGGGTGGGGAGGGGAGTGGGGAGTGGGTTGCTGCTCGACAGCTCGGTGATATCTCCCAATTATTTTAAACATACCTAATTGCTATTATCAATGCCTTACATGCATGTGTCGTCCTGTATATTTCTTCTCTTCGCTCCTTACTTATTGCAATCATTAATTTCTTACCATTCCAAAACTCAGCTTCAAACTACTCCATAATGTACAGTACGTGGAGAGTGGATTGTAACTAAATCACCCGCGGAGTGGAGTTATCACTCAAACTATAACTTTCAAATTGTGTACATATCGACAAAAACACAAGCAATGTTTCAGCCAATGGACCTCAGGGTTTAACCTGGAGGCCCATTGGCTGAAACTTTGCTTGCGCTTGTTATGCTTTGCAAAAAAATTGCAATTATTGTTTGGGTGGAATCTCCACTCCGCGGGGTGATTTTGTGATAATACACTCACCACGTACTGCATAGTCACTACAACTTCTCTGATTGCGTTCAACGAAAAACGATGGACGCTTTCGATGTCATAAAATTGGTTGCGCCTACAGTTGGGGGACGGGGCAACCTTAGCTTGGTCCATATCAGCCGACATCGGCGGCATATCGGTCAAACAATTATATCTGCCGAGCTTGAAAATGGGCAATTCTGGGAAAGAAAATCTTATTAAAAAGCAAGCACAGTGAAATCATACCGTCGTGGTAATAATGCAAGAATAAACACACTCCTCCTGTTTAACTCATAAAAAGTGTAAAATACCCCCATTGCAGTGTCCGTAGGGAACGCAACTATGAGAGGCATTGTTTGAGTTCGAAACCCAATGGCATAGAGTATTTACGAGTAATTACGTATCATGCAAATGACGTAGGGTCACTTCGAAGATGTGAAGGATTAACTGTGGTGGGGCTTTATAAATCCTTAATATGTACTTAAAAGCACTCTCAAAAGTAGAAAATGCATGCAAGAGTGCTACAAACAGGCGTCTACCAAAGGAGGAGGGGGATTTCCGATGCTATAACCTGTGTGGGAATAACCCTCTAAACATTTTTGCTTTGAACTCAGATAATCACTCCCACAGCAGCGCATCATATAAGGGTGTGGGGGGGGAGGGGGGTGGTGGGGAATTATTTTCCGTATAAGCTCATCGTGCTATTCGGGTTGAATGCACAAATTGAAGATTTAAGATAACCCCACAAAGGTTATGCAAACAAAAATAAGGATCTTAAGCCATTTGCAAAACGCGTTTGAGCACTTCAGAATAAAAAGGAAATATGCGCTTGAGCTTCAGGCACTCTGCCAGTTAATAAACACAAAAATAAAATATCTATCTTTAGACTTCTTCAGTTGATCTTCCTTTCACGAGACGAGTACATTGTGACGAGTACATTGTGTTGTCTCCACCTCCCTTCAACAATCATTTGCCAAGTATATAACTGGTCATTTGCATAGCTTGGGTATCAAAATACATCACTCGTATGGCAATTGAAAGTATAATGACTTTTATTCTTAGTAACACCCCCCCCCCCCCCCCCCCCAAAAAAAAAAAGAACAATCAACGGTCGGAAAGGGTTTATCATAAATCTGTGTCAAATTAATTTGAATCGCGTAGTTATAAAAAAGCAAGAAAAGGGTATCAAAAAGGGATCACCTCTTAAAGCAGGGTTATCCAATTTGTGCATCCCTGTATAAACATCTTTATTTCTAAATGTAACAAAATACAGCATTTAGATTGGCTGAGTGTTACGGTGTAACTTGCAATCCACAGTAACGTTTTTACACCGTGGTTAACCACAGTGTAAAAACAAGAATACACAATAGCAGGGTATATGGCTAAAAAGTACCCATTTTTAATTATTAATTCATAACTTCTGTTCTGTTATGTTAGAACAAAAATAAAAATTCAGGAAATTTAATATTTATGTGTGATAAAATATTACAGATATGGATGTCATTGGAACTGGCTCATTGAGCCAGTTCCAATGACATCCATATTTGTCTGGTTTTATTAAGAAACTTTCAAAGTACAAATTTTCTGTCAATTTTTCCCACAATGTAGGTTAAAGTATTAAGTACACCAAAATTCTTGGAAATATATCTGTTATCCTTGAGTTTTCCAGGGTATATGGAAATTTACACCGGTCTGCGAACTCATACACCTTTCGGCTTCGCCTCAGGGTGTATGAGTTCCCAAACCGGTGTAACTTCCCATACACCATGGAAAACACAAGGATAACTAATATTCCATGCCCAGTCACACCAGAAATAATACAACACAACTGGCAAATACACAACAAGTCTAAAATGAATAACCTAGAGCCGGTTACTAGGGATGGCTAATCCCACCAATAAATGCCCTGATACAGCAATGAGGGCGGAAACCAAGAACATTTATTAGTTGAAGACCACTGTGACTTTTTCTTCCAGCATAATGACCTCTCAATAAATACGGTTCTGCCTCTCATCATCCGCAAGTAGCATGTCAAGTTTAGTTTCGATCAGCCCAGTGGAGCTTTAATTGGAAATCGAAAACCATGAAAACTTGTAATTCCAAGGTCACTGTGACCTTGACCTTTAGCACAATGAGCGCAACGTAAATAGGATTCTTACTCGTATCATCACAGCCAACGTACACGTCAAAATTCGTTACGATCGGCCCCGAGGAATTTTAATTAGCCTTAATCCAAGATGGGGGTACTTGAGGGCAGTGACTTGAGAAAAGATTTGTGAAATAATTTTCTCCATTAACCCATTACCTATCGAACAGGGTGCATTCTATCTCGTAATATACAAAGTATGCAGTTGAAAAAATACAATTCAACAAAACAAATATCATGTGACTCCCCGCATTGGAGCGAGCTCGTCGAGATCATTCCAATGCGGGGACACGTGTTATGATTTTGATGAAATTAATTGAAAAATTTGAAAAAATAATATTTAAAATGATAAATTTTGATATTGTGTGAGTTGGGTAAAGATTAAACCACAGTATTAAAATCTGGGAAACTAAACAGAAAGATATACGCAGAGCATAAATTGGGGCTGTATGGCCTAGCATCAGCAAATTCACCCTCTGGGGACCTCATTCCGTATTTTCCGGCACGGTCCACTTCTCCATATATCAATACGACAATGTTGCAAGAACGGTGGTAGAACTAGGATTGTCCTTGGGCAAGGCACTTCACTACGATTGTCCACATGGGGGCACAATGACGCCGTGTACTAAGGCGTACTGCACGTCGATGGTGTGCATGTCTTCAACCAATCTTACCCTGCCTGTGCTGCAATGCGGAGTTACGATGTTGGGGAGCTGGCAGCTGCTCGCCGTTGCTCGGTGGTTCTCTCCGGGTACTCCGGCTTCCTCCACCCGTAAAACTGACACGATATAGCCTTGGGTGTTAACCCTTTATCCAACGTAACGGCCAAAACCGGCCAGCGCTATTCTCAAAAATCGCCAAATAATTTTCACTATTTTTTTCATTTTTTGTCTCAAAAACATAGGTTATGACCCCTCGTTGGAACGAGCTCGTCGAGAACCAAAACTGGTTCTAATCTTGTCCCTGAGATGGAACCAGTTCTGTTTAAACAGTATTTATTTCAAATCAAATAAATTTATAAAGATTAACATTAAATATTAACAGAATTAAACATAAATTGAGGGGGTTTCAGTCGTAAGTTTAGAGCTTATAAGAGGTTGTCTCAAATCATTATTAAGCAAAGAAGATATGAACAGTGGGCATATCGAACCAGTTTTGGTTCTATACAGAACCAAAACTGGTTCGATATGCCAACTGTTCATATCTCCTTTGTTTCAAAATGTTTGGCGACTGCGTTGAATAAGTTCCAAGGTTACTGCTGAATCTACTTCTGTTCATGTAATATCCTGTTAAAATTGAATGCTAATCTTGGTAAATTTATTTGATTTGAAATAAATACTGTTCAAACAGAACCGGTTCCATCTCAGGGACAAGATTAGAACCAGTTTTGGTTCTAAAGAGAACCTATGTTTTTTACAATGTATATGCTTTGAGGACGGTACATTTGATTTTAACAAAATGGAAATGTCTCACCTCAACCATCATTTACATGAATTTGTTTTAAAACATCAGACCAGTAGTTTGGGAGGAGAGATCCCAAATATTATTTTCACAGTGGTCATCAATCGAGGAATTAAGAGTGATCATTATACCAAGATTATTTTGTGTAGTCAACATTACCCGATGCAATACAGACATTGGGAAATGTTGTTGATACACCACGCGCGGAATGTGGTCAATGTGACCGGTAAGAACACATCTGGTTGGTCGTTACGTATCTGCAGCACATGGAGAGTGGATTGTAACTAAATCACCCGTGGAGTGGAGTTATCACCGAAAGTATCACTTTCAAATTCTGTACATATGGATAAAAAACACAATCAATGTTTCAGACAATGGACCTCCGGGTTCAACCTAGAGGTCCAGTGGCTAGAACATTGTTTGTAATGCTTTGCAACAAATTTGAAATTATTCCTTGGGTGGAATCTCCACGCTGTGGGTGATTTAGTGATAATACACTATCCACTTACTATAGAATATGGGGGGGGGGGGGGGGGGGGGCAGGGATAAACAAGCCTTATCGTAGCTTTTCCTGTATCTCAAGGTCACCTTCGGCTTTCGTGAAATATTTAAGTCCCTCGCCACGTTTTATCTTAGTATACATTCAGTCAGGTTAACAATCTAACACTCTATCAGCCAAGAAGATTTCCCGACGAGTTGCAATTACGTTCTTGCTGGTACCAGGATGTTTCGTATCCAGATTTTTGGGCCACTTTCTACGGCAAAATCGTTCATTATATTTTTTTTCTTATTTAGGTTTCATATAATAGATTTTTCACTTTTAATTTGTATTTTATCAGTTCATGTTTGTTGATTATTTACATTGTCCTTTTGAAACATTTATTTTGAACAGTAAAACTATACAAATATGGGTTTAAGTAACAGCCATATCTCTATAATTTTATTGACCAAAGTTGTTGACTTTCCCGGGAGTAATTGAAGAACTGAAGCCCACTTCATTTTAAACTTGTTTCATTGACATGACGCCAAATTTTATAAAAAATACCAAAAACCTAAGTGTAAATTAACGTCATAGGCCTAAAAGCTAATCCTTTCAATCAAATATTTTAATTATATATCATTGCATGCTTGAGGTCTGTTTATCACCCTCAATACAAACAACAATTAACACAACCGCCATTTTAAGGTTTTCTATCTAATATTTTAACAGTAGTAAGTGTTTAACCCTCTGAACTCCAGAGGCCGTTTTTCCGACGGGGTCACAAGCTACGCCACAATGTCATTAAGGGGGATGATTCCAAGGTAAATGTGTTGTGTAGACCAATCAATATTTTCAACGTGCCGCCCTAAGGCTGCACGTTGAAAATATTAATTGGTCTACCCCCAAATAATAAATATTGCTGGTACTGACATGGAAGATACCACTAGGGTTGAAAGGGTTAAATAAGAAAGTATAGTTGTGAGGAAAAAAACATCAAGATATTCACACCTTCTTATTAAGATTTTTTGGCAAACTACAAGACATTGATTATTTTTTATAAAAAATGTGTTGTTTTGGGGTTTTATCCCCCAAATTGTTTTAATACGGACAGGACTGTAACGTCCATTTTGCTCAAAAAGTGGTTAGAAACGTCCGAAATGTCTATGGTCTGAAACGTCCCACATTCGATCTTACCATGATTGAAACATCTGACAGCTACACCTTTAGAGTGGTCTAAACAGTTCTCGGGTATGTTTCCTCTCCATAACGAACTTCTACACATGAAAAATGTTTCTTCCCCTCCATTACATCGAACACTAGACATCACAACTGGTGTGGGGGTAACCGGAGGGCCGGTATCCGGTAATGAACTGAAAAAAAAACAAATTTTTGTACTCTGTTTACAGGCCTGGAAATAAAATACGTTTTTTAATAATACAGGGTGGGGGCAAATTTTTTTGGCGAGACGTTAGACTGATTTTTTTTTTGCACTGTCATTTTAACACCCACCCACCCATTTTTGCATTTTCGCCATCGTAATGTAGAACACCTATCCCCAAAACAATTGATTTACGGGATTTCTTGCTCTGATACAGTTTCCGACATCTCAAAAATGACTGGACTGTGAGTCCTGTTTGTACCCTTTGATGGTAACTATACAGTTAAAACTAGAAGTCCTGTCACGAATAGTGCGCTTATCTAGGCTTAATTGCGCGTTGGAATTGCGCGCAATTGCCATATCGAATGGCATCCAAAGCACGGCAGGTTCTCCTGGTTACTCATAGCAAACACATGCAATGTTTCTGCCAATGGACCTCCGGGTAACCCGGAGGTCCATTGGCTGAAACATTGCTTGTGCACAGGCCATATGTACATAATTTGATGGCTTTACTTGGGCCATAACGCGCACATTAACGCGCATATCAACGTGCTATTTCTGCGCATTTCATGACAGGACTTCTAGTTTTAACTATTACTTTAAGACCAAATAAAATTTACTCAATACAAATGGAGCATGTGTTGAAGTTGGTATATGTGGATAAAACAAAACTACTTTCCGCTTTATGGTAGCCTGCTGATGCCCATTTTATTGTAATTTCAAAGCCAAGTAGTGCTGAATAGTGACAATTTCTGAACCGTTTGTTGGTTGGCGTAGTTAAATTTCCATCATATTGTGACTGATAATTATCAATCGGAACAGATTGTGACCGGTCATTTATTTATTCATGTAAGACAATCATTTATGTCAGGTGTGTTGTTGGGTGCCTTTGTGTTGACTATTAAAGTCCACATTTGATTGCGATAAACACAGAGAAGATGTAGTTTGGTGGACGAGTGGATAAGTGCGCTGGAGAGTGGTGGCCGAGTGGATAAGTGCGCCAGGGAAAAGTTCTCGAGGTGTCTGAACACTCTCTGTCAGCATCAATTGTGGGGTTGATGCTGTCACAGCGTACCGTCCTATCGGGTGGGGACGTAAAATGGCTGTCCTCTGTCCGGATAGAGACACACTCCGTGCAGGCTGAAGATCCCTTCGTAGTATTCGAGAAGAGCTAGACCACGAAGTAGCCGCTAAGAAAGGCCATCCCACACATATGCGCCATTGGGCTAGGGAGAGGCGTTAAGTTGCATAACTTGTTCGCCAATCCTTGTAAAACAAATAAGATGAAATAAAAAAATGTAGTTTGGTACAGTTTGAACCATCCAATATGAACCAGCGATTATAAATATTCTCTTGTTCGTGTTGGATGGATCAGAGATTACCTCTCGTGGGTCCTGTTATGTTGTGTTTTGTTTATTTTTACTGATTTAACGGGATTTTGCATGCTTTTGTTTTCAATAGATATTATAAAACCTTATAGAATAGAATATATATATATATATATAAATATATATATATTTACAACTCTTTGCCTGGCAGTTACGCTTAAATAGAGAGTAATCGCTTGACTGGAATGGTTACGTGAAATAATTCATGAGAGGTGGGAGACGTTGTACAAACACGAATGCGCGAATGCGCAAGAGTGTTTTACAATATAGTCCCTCCCCTCGAATGAATTATTTCACGTAACCAGTCCAGTCAAGCGATTACTCTGTGTATTACTTTTCATTATTAACGATAATTATATTATTTAACCCTTTACCTAACGTAACAACCAAAACCGGCCAGCGCTATTCTCAAACATCGCCAATTAATTTTCATTATTTTTTCAATTTTTGTCTCTAAAACATAGGTTATGACCCCTCATTGGAACGAGCTAGTCGAGCTCGTTCCAATGAGGGGTAATAACCTATGTTTTTGAGACAAAAAAATGAAAATAATAGTTATTCAAGAATATTTTTTTTTGGCAAATGTATGCTTTTCATATTAGGTAAAGGGTTAAAAAAACGGAAAATAATGAAGGCCACATTACACCCATGGCAAGGCGTCTTCGTTTGCGCGCACGGATACATGACCCAATTGTTGATTGCATAATTCACTTGTGAAGTTATCGTTTATAATCAAACAGGGAAATCCCAGGAAATTACACTTTGGAAAGTGATAAAATGAGATAATAGTCTAAATTGTCTGATCCAGATACTTGAGTCTGGCATCTTTCAAGTTAGTTTATGTGACTGACAATATTTTATTTCCAGTGTATGAAGATACAGATTACACTTGTAAAACATAAACTGTGATTTGAAAAATGAAACCAGCAGGAAGCTGATGCTTTTGTAAGCTTTCTCCATATCAGAACAAAATTGAGTTGGCACGACGAGATTTCACATTTCTCAAAAACAAAACAGCAAGATAATAATCGATGGAATGTTGTATAATTGAATTAGGCATCACAGGATTTGGGAAAGTTACTTGGCGAAGGTTGCAATTAGAAGAAATGGTTGGGAAGAACTGACTGGTTGAGTGCTAGAAGGCTCGCATGGTAGGCACCATGGTTCACTGGAAATGAGCCTGATGAAGGTCAGTTAATTATTAGTCACTATGCCAATCGATCTTATGTTTTCCAATATGTTTATTTCCAACGTGTTAACCTTCTACGGCTTAAACCGGCCAGTGTTTTTCTAAAAAATCGCCAATTAATTTTCCTTATTTTTCCATTTTTTGTCTCAAAAACATAGGTTATGACCCCTCATTGGAACGAGCTCGACGAGCTCGTTCCAATGAGGGGTCATAACCTATGTTTTTGAGAACAAAATGCAAAAAATTAGTTATTCAAGAATTTTGTTTGCAAGTGTCGTCTGCTTTTCATGTTAGGAAAAGGGTTACCCTGTAGATCGGCGGCGCGCTGGCTCAGTAGGTAGAGGTGCAGCTGCAAGCCAAGAGGTCCTCGTTTCGAATCCCACCTGCGGCAACCGCGTTGTGTCCTTGGGCAATACACTTCACCCCCATTTCCCGTGTGGAGGATGGGTGGCGTTGTGTACCACGGCGTACTGCACGTTGATGGTGGTCTTGATTAGCCATAGTGCAGAAATATGTGACCTTCAACACCAATAAATACTGAATAATAACCCGCAGATCACTGTGCTCGTAGCACGGTACCTTGGAGAACTATACTAGCTTTACAAATCATCACCTACACTGATTAGCACTTGACCAGTTGAGAAGGATGTGTGTTTGAAGCTTCAAGTAGAAGGTTTAGCTAGAAGCTAGAAGACCAGACAAAAGCTACATTATAATCAAAAGACTAATAATAATCAAACTGAACAGATGCACACCGAGGTAAAGGTGTCCAGTTAGTTGTATGGTCGGACACTAAGGAATTTGTCAACCAAATCTGTTGCTTCATTGTATTGATGGAGATTGAGAAAGACAGAGATGGTGTCTACATTAAAGTTACAATGTTGCATTACCGTACAATAGGGTTTATATACCGATAATGTAAGAGTGTTGTTCCAGGGTGATCATTATTATGCCCAAGTGGAAGGTACAGTTGATGAGATAATGATCAGTTGTTCCACGCGCTCCATAGTCACATGTGAACGAACTTGTGAGGAAATTATTGAACAGGTGGTCATTAAGGTTGCTACAGCCCAGTCGAGGTCTACAGTGATATATTTGAGACCTACGCAATCTTTGAGCATGAAACCATTTAGGAGTATGGAATTTGTTTTTATTTTTGTGAAAGTTGAAATTTCACAGTGCACTGTTTTCATTGATTTCCGGGGATAGACGATTCAACACGCTGGTTGTCGAGTGTAGGAAGGAGTTCAAGTTTGAATTAGTGCGGCAATGAGGAATGTTTAAGTTGACATTGTTACGGAAAGAATATCCGTGAGTAAGGGAGGTTAGCGGGGAAACTAAATAGGATATGGAACATGGAACAAGGTGATGAACCATTTTGAAATATTGGAGAAAGTTTTACTTTTTATACGGGTGTGGAGAGTTTATCAGCCTGTTTTCGCATATAGTGAGGCTCCACTTACCCTTCGTGTAGACTCAGTGACTATACAGACAGCATAAAGCTGTAACTTTTCTAGCTCTTGACATTCGAAGTCGTTACAATTGTCCCATACGGTGTCTGTGTATTCCAGTAATGGGTATATGAAGCTGAAAACTATTTTTCCAGTGTTTTACGTTCAAGGACGAATTTGTACTTCCTTAGAATGGAAATTCTATCCAGAACTTAATGGTGATCTCTGAAATATGATTACCCCCGAATCCATGATCGGTTACGATCAAGCCAAGATGTTTATGCTGGGTACCTTCTTTGGTATCAGTAAGGGACATCTTTGGAGTTGGATGATGTGTTTTCTTGCGTGAGATTATCAATAACTCAGTTTTTGTAGAATTCAAGTCAACCAACCGTTGTGATGCTCACGACTCGACCTTTTCTAGGTCGTCGGACATAACTTTGGCTGCTTGCGCAGGGTCTTCACTTGTGGGATACAGAGAAGTATCGTCCGCTAAAAGTCGGAAGTCCATCTGTGATGTCATTTATATTGATCAAAGAGATAAGAGGCCCTAGTATCGAGCCCTGTGGAACACCCGAGCTTGTCCTTCCCCGCGAAGATTACTCGGAATTAACTACGGCGCGTCGATAACTGTTGTTCAAGTAAGCGTCAAACCAAGATAATAATTGACCGGTTATGCCGATCTTTTCAAGTTGGTACAGAGGGTTCCTGATTCCACACTTTACCAACAGCTTTACTGATGCCACAAAAGATGAATCTTATTTTTTGACCTTCGTCAAGACCGGTACTAATTTTATGGTAAATTTCAGAAAGCAGGAGAACTGCGAAGTCTTTTGAAACGACACCTGACTGGACCCTTGTGAAAAGGCAATTTGCGTCAAGACGTTTTCGGACTTTCTTTGCTAAACAACTTCCGAACACCTTACCAGCACAGCTCAGGGGCGAGATTGGGCGGTAATTTGTTACAAGGTTACGAGAATCCTTTTTGAAAAGTCGTGAAACATTTACCCTTTTCTTTTCCATTGTGGTGAAAATGTTGATTTAGTAAGGCAGAGTTTGAAAATATCGGCAAGTGGCCTGGCTGAAGAAGAAGAGCATTTCTTCAAGGTATGAAGGCTAATATTTTCAGGCCCACTGGCTTTAGAGACCATGCGAGACTTCGGGACTTTTTTGCACATCTCCAGGTTCGATTAAATATGGTAGAAGGTTGGTCGATCGCAATCGAAATTGCGTGATGGAATTGACACGTTGTCGTTATTAAAGCTAGAGATCGAGCAAAAGTATTCATTGAAGGCCTCAGCCTTTTCTGTGTTACGAGAGATAGTGGAATACTTGTTGAGGAGATTTGGTATGTCGGTCTGTTTATTTCGTAATAGCAAGTTAAGGGTTTTCTTCCAGTAATGAGGGGTGGGTGTCGTGTGGGAGTTTTGAGTATTTTCTACTTTGGTGAAGTAAAATGCATTTGATTTCCCAGTGGATGAAGCTGTTTTGTTTCTGTTTATGTGCTCTTTAGCCCACACTGTTTGAGTAGCACTGTGTCTGTCCGAATGATAAGGCGTTTGCGTTGACGAGTTAAAAATGTGATTGCTTGTGCATCCACTTAGGTTCGTGAGGATGCGATGTAATTAGCTTGGCGGGATGCATTAATACGTCAGTTTGTCGAGGTGGCTTGTTCGCTCATCAACAGTCTGGGCGGGTTGTTCCGAGGATAAAATATAATTACAGTCTGTTTCTCTGATACACTTGTTAAGGTTTGTAAAATTTGCTTGTGCGAAAAGCTATGCGCGTCGCTTAATACCCAGGGAAGTCTCTCTTGCGAACTTGAAATGGGCCGTTACTGGGCAGTGATAACGAATGAACTCTCCAACGAGTGGGTCACCGACATCATAAGATACAAACATATGAGAATAGATAAAGCTGATTAAGTTGAGCAATGAGGCTGCCGTTTCCATATCAGGTGGGTTGCTGGACATTTGCGAAAAATTTTAATGGTTCAAACGATTTTGGGCAGGGGCATTACCAAATTGGAGTAGATCATCGTTAAAGTCACCAGTTATTATCAAGGGAATCGTTTGAGTATGTAAGGCTTATTCGAAAGAGATCGGGATTAGGTACCAGGTCTCAGTGCCAAATTTGGCGCCCGGTAAAAGGTTCCGAGAAGGAAGGTGTTTTGCCAGCAAATAGTTGCAACCCGATACAAACGACAGCGTCAATTTCCAGATCAGGACGTTGTATTGAGGTCATTGTGCTATTCAAGTAGACAGCAATACCACCACCCATGTGGAGAGGTTTGTCCTTATCGGATCAAGAAATCCTGGGATTAGCAAGTTAGCCCTGCAGTCTCTGTTTTGCAGTAAAAACACATATAACAATGTCGTCGAGTTCACATCTTAAGATATCTACATGTAGTTTGGGTTTTAGACTTCGGAAATTTTAAGTGGAAAAGGTTAAGTCCTGTCGACTTGGCGATTGGCGACTCTTCGGTGATTGAGTTGTCCTGGTGGGATGTTTCTGAAGACTGATAAATAGAAAGAAACACTTTTCATATTGGAAAACCAATATTTCAAATATATATAAAATGAATAATAAAAACAAAATAAATTAAATAAATTGGAAAATATATATATATAATAAAAAATATAATTTAAAGAAAAAAGAAAATAAAATATTGTTTATATATTGGAAAGAAAAAAAAAAATAAAAGAAATATTTAAAAAAAAAAAAAAAAATATAAAACGAAAAGAGAAAAGAAAGATCATGCCACAAGCAGCAACAAAAACAGCCAATTTCAAATTACTCAGAGCAATTCCGTATAAGAACTTTCACAGTAAAATTATTCAGTAGCAAACATGCACTCTCGTATTGAAAGATGTCGAGACGTGAGGTTTGGATCATAAATAGGGGTGTTATAGTATGCTATTACAATTAAGTGACGAACAAGTCAAATTGTTTTATGATTTGAAAAATGAGTTGTGTAAAATCGTGAAGAAAGAAGAGATAGACAGAACGTGATGTGTGTTTGAATCAGTGGGTGTTTTACATAACGAGTTGGATTGGCGTGGTCATATTTCACGAGAGCCGTAGGCTCGAGCGAAATATGATAACGCCATTCCAACGAGTTATGTAAAACACCCATCGATTCAAACACACATCGCGTTCTGTGTTTATTACACAAATTATGCATGAAAATTCATTTAAATAAACAAATTTTAATTCCGATGTTTAAACCCAAAGGTGAAGAGTTTGTTTGTTTTGACTGAGGTTGTATTGATCAAATGGATCGATAAAAAATCAAAACAACCTTTTCGGAACCAGTGTGCCCATTCACGTCTAACCATTTGTTGCCTTTTTTCTGTAAGTAAAAATATGAGTACAAATTTGTGCAGATTTGCAAAACAGCTGGGAGAAACATTTTTATCTCAACTTTGGCGAAGCCAAATTTGAGGTATTGTCATGGCCCATCGTCCGTCGTCCGTCTGGCCGTCTGTCCGTCCGTCGCGCCGTACACACGGCTCGGGCTAGAGGCCGTATTTATGAACCGATATTTACGAAATTACTTGGGTACCTTTGTTATCATTGTGAACGAGTGTTTTGGGGTCCCGTCCGAAATTCAAGACGGCCGCTGGCAGCCATTTTGTACAAAATTAGGTGCAATCCGATTTGTGCGCAGAATTTCCATATGGAAGCTCTGATTTGAATAAATTTTTGTAGGAATGTTTAGTACCATGGGATACATCAAATATAATACGGGTTTTTTTCTCGTGCGTAAATTATGCAAATTAGACTAACTTTGATTTATTTAGTTTTACTTTCAGCACTGTAACTGCAAATGCCAATACGGCTCGGGCTAGAGGCCGTATTTATGAACCGATTTTTACGAAACGTCTTGGGTACCTTTGCTATCACCGTGGGACGAGAACGAGTGTTTTGGGGTCCGGTCAGAAATTCAAGATGGCCAATGGCAACCATTTTGTACAAAATTAGGTGCAATCAGATTTTTGTACAGGACTTCTGTATGAAAGATCTGATTTGAATAAATTTCTGTATGAATGTTTAGTAACATGGAATACATCACATATAATACAGGTTTTTTTCTCGAGCAGAAAATATGCAAATTAGATGAACTTTGATTTATTCAGTGCTACATATACACAGTAAATGCAAGTGTCAATACTGCTTGGGCTAGGGGCTGTATTTATGAACCGATCTTCACAAAACTTCTTGGGTACATTTGTTATCACCTTGGGATGAGAATGAGTGTTTCTGGGTGCGGTTCAAAATTCAAGATGGCTGCCAGTGGCCATTTTGTACCGAAAGTAGGTCCAATCAGGTTTTGTACACAACTTCTATACGGCTCAGGCTAGATGCCGTATTTATGAACCGATCTTTACAAAACGTCTTGGGTACCTTTGTTATCACTGTGGGACGAGAATGGGTGTTTTCGGTTGCGGTCTAAAATTCAAGATGGCCGCCAGCAGCCTTTTTGTACCAAAATTAGTGCAATCAGTTTTTTGTACAGAACTTCTGTATGAAAGTTCTGATTTGAATAAAGTTTTGTAGGAATGTTTAGTAACATGGAATACATCACAAATAATACAGGTTTTTTTCTCGTGCAGAAATTATGCAAATTAGATGAACTTTGATTTGTTCAGTGCTACTTATACACAGTAAGTGCACATATCAATACGGCTCGGGCTAGAGTCTGTATTTATGAACTGATCTTCACGAAACTTCTCGGGGTACCTTTGTTATCACCTTGTGACAGGAACGAGTGTTTTGGGGTGCCTTTGTTATCACTGTGCTATGAGAACAAATATTTTTGGGTTCAGTCAGACCCACTCTGGGACTCAAAGATTTCTTTTCTAGTTTAGCATCTAACTGTCACTACACTTTTACAATACTTTACCTATATATTTGTTACAGGCTACGGTCAGCATTTATGTACAGACCGTTACAATATTTTACATGTACCTTTACCTTTGTTATCAGGTCATTACCTAGATGTTTGTCATTGCTGTGTCACACACTATACATGTACATGTCTTAAACAGGTTGAGCTACAGTGTCATTGACATTTTCATTAAAAGAAGTTCGAAGCATGTCAAGATGTACGACGATTTACCGAAATAAAGTTGACCAATTTAGATATAACGGATCCACAAAACGAAATGACCGCGGGACTGGGTTAATGTTCTGGTTGGAAATAATTAGGGTTTTTTTTAAATATTATTTCATTTTTGATTAACTAATTAACTAATTTTTTGTGAACCGACTTTATTTTGCTTTGGACGTTTTCATGTTCACACTCTGCGACAGACTGTCGATCGTTGTATAACGAAATTTGGAAACTTTAGGAAGCGTAACCAATGACTCGATGGGAAAGGAACTTGTATGAACGGCGCTGGGGAAAAAGTTCCAGCTTGTCCATCGCCCACTGAATACCGAATCATTTATGTCATAGCGGCTATCCCATTAAATACAAGGGTTTAAAGTTGAATGGATGTGTAATAAACATATTTTGATGACGGCGACTTGACATTAATCTGCGGTAAATTCATATATCCGGCACTCGATAAAGATCTTGTGGCTGTATCTCAAAACGTCGAAAAAATGAAAATCTGTACCGGTGTGTCAACACAAGAGAACAATAGGCTTAAGGCTATGGTCTGTATCTAATTAGCATCGGGTATTTTGTGGGAAGAGTCTATAACCGTGAGGAATAACCATGGGTGTCTGTTGTGTAATTCACACCGAAGTTTGAAAGATTTGTAAAGCTTGAGAAGCACGTCTTTGTTTCCTCCCAAATTTTTACCTCTGATTATCTTCCGAAAATAAATTGATATGGATACCAATGACTTGTACAGATATTCAGTGCGTGGGAGTGTATTACCACTAAATCACCTGCAGAGCGGCGATTCCACCCAAGCAATAATTGCAAGTTTGTTGCAAAGCATAACAAGCACAAGCAAAGCTCCAGCCAATGGACCTCCGGGTTAAACCCGGAGGTCCGTTGGCTGAAACACTGCTTGCATTTTTTGTTCACATGTACAGAATTTGAACGTGATACGTTGGGTGATCACTCTATCCCCCGGGTGATTTAGTTACAATCCATTCTCCACGTACTGTATATATCTTACACAACTCAGTAAACTCTGTTTACCGAACATACAAAACCCACCGTCTGCACATCTGATCTCTGAACGCAGAAACATCTCACGTGTGACCACTAATTAGGTATAAACTATAATTACTATCCAAACAAACTTACCGAGGTGTGAATTCTAGTTTTTCGACGTTTTGATAACACACCGATCTTGTAGATCGACTTGGAGAAGAAGGTCTCAAAAATTGAAAAATGTAGAAAATATAGGAAAAGTATACATACTCATTGAGATATTTTATAAAACCAAATTTAGAGTTACAACTTAAACCTGATATGAAAATAAATAATATGACTTTATAAAAAAAGAATAAAAATAAATGAAAAATGTAAAATAAAATACACTTCTTTAATTTCCATTATATTTTATTTTTTAGTTGAACACTTTTTTTAGTTAAAGATTTTGTTTGTTTATACTCTTAATATAATATAAAGGAAAATAATTTTAAAAAAATAAATGTTAACTGAAACCACCAGTAAATGGAATAATTTTAAGTGGCTGTTCAATTAACAAGATCTCAGTGTATCTCCAAATCTTTCTTTTGTGGGGTGTCATGATTTGGTCAGTTGAGAGTTTATTTCTTTTATTTCTGAATCAGTCATGTTCCAACACAACGCCTTAGGGTTGGGGGCGGGTAGATGTTCTTATTATGTAACAGATCTATGGATAGAAGTGAAAGGAACTTGTCACTTTGTTTTGAAACAGGGCAGTAGTTTTGTTATGCCCTCTGTGGCCCGACTAATTCAAAAATAAGGAGAGCTCTATATTCCCATCTCAGAAATCATTGACATGCTATGAAGATGCGAAATCCATGTTTGCAAATCCTATGGAATCGCAGGCTAAACTTTTACCCTTTAGGCAATATCAATATTTTCTACAACCTGAAATTCGTGTGGCTTGATTAGTGTTATCAAACTCCCCAAAAGGCAGGCAGGACTTGACAAGCAGTCACTGCAACCAAGATAATTTGAATGTTGTCCGTAGAACCCCTTGGTTGTGTCTTCAAAAAAGTATTCTAACACAAACAAGTTTGTCAAAGTCGAGTTAAGACTTTGAAGTTTAGCCGTTCCAAAAGATCATATCAGAGCTGGGTTTCCCATTGGAGATAAATGCCTGTTGGTCTATCGGCTGGGGTGGGGTGGGAATAGAGAGTAATGAGCGAATGCTTAGACCCAACTGCATGGCAGAGGTGATTATCGCGTGTAATTTTGAAAATGACAGGTGGGGAGTGAACTAATGTTACCTACGAAGTAGCCCTCCACCACACGAGTCTTATGGCTTATCAGTAAGTACTAGTCAAGTTTTAGCTGTCTTAACATTAACAAGACTTGACTAGAAACCACTAGCAAAGTAGCATGACTATTGTCTCTAGGATGTCTCGCTTGTATATAAAGAAGCTGTTTTAGACAAAGTTTGTCATGGCCGAAAAGGCCTATAAAACGTTGAAGGTTTACGGACCCAGTGTGATGACATTTGAGAAATACAAATGGGACACGGTTTTGATCAGAGAGAAATCACTTCCGAACTATTGGAGCAATAACCCACCTTGACCTAATTTCAGGAGAGCACCAGTTGCCCTCGTGTGATATTCGAAAAGACAGTCTGAGAGCTAATCTTACCTTCTAAGTACGTCTCCGCCATTGTACCCCATTTGTCGGCAAGCTGCATCTGCTGAATATGTTCCAAACCCTAGGCTACAAACAGTTCCAATGACATCTTCAGCAGCAATTAATAGTCTACCAGACATGGATGAGTGGCCACCAGAAAGTTGCAAAACAGGCGCTACAACGAAATAAAATGTCTGTAAACTTTATCAGCTATTACAAACATGTCAATATTACACTTTTGATAGGAATCTAACATTTTCAATCACACAAAAGGACATGACTTCTAACATTTACCACAGGCTCATGTTAGCCGCAAAAAAGTACTCACCTGGATCAAGGTGTATTGAAGGAAATTATATATTTATTTACTGGGGTTTAGAGACACTTTCGACAACCAGGATTACCTCGTGTCAGACAGATTTATCGGCAGGGTAAGCCGGTGGATTCCATCGTACAACGGAGGACAACTGTCAGAATCCCCAAAATACTAATCGCACACAAGCAGGGTTTGCATTGCTTGAAGACAAGTATACTATTAACATGCAGTACGCACACAAGAAGGGTTAGCATTGCTTGAAGACAAAAATACTATTAACATGCATTAGGCACAGAGGCATGGCTAGCGTTGCTTGAAGACAAGTATACTATTAACATGCAGTTGGCACAGAGGCATGGCTAGCATTGCTTGACGACAAGTATACTATTAACATGCAGTACGCACAGAGGCATGGCTAGCATTGCTTGAAGACAAGTATACTATTAACATGCAGTACGCACAGAGGCATGGCTAGCATTGCTTGAAGACAAGTATACTATTAACATGCAGTACGCATAGAGGCATGGCTAGCATTGCTTGAAGGCAAGTATACTATTAACATGCAGTACGCATAGAGGCATGGCTAGCATTGCTTGAAGACAAGTATACTATTAACATGCAGTTCGCATAGAGGCATGACTAGCATTGCTTGAAGACAAGTATACTATTAACATGCAGTTCGCATAGAGGCATGACTAGCATTGCTTGAAGACAAGTATACTATTAACATGCAGTACGCATAGAGGCATGGCTAGCATTGCTTGAAGACAAGTATACTATTAACATGCAGTTCGCATAGAGGCATGACTAGCATTGCTTGAAGACAAGTATACTATTAACATGCAGTACGCACAGAGGCATGGCTAGCATTGCTTGAAGACAAGTATACTATTAACATACAGTACGCATAGAGGCATGGCTAGCATTGCATGAAGACAAGTATACTATTAACATGCAGTACGCATAGAGGCATGGCTAGCATTGCTTGAAGACAAGTATACTATTAACATGCAGTACGCACAGAGGCATGGCTAGCATTGCTTGAAGACAAGTATACTATTAACATGCAGTACGCATAGAGGCATGGCTAGCATTGCTTGAAGGCAAGTATACTTTTAACATGCAGTACGCACAAATGCATGGCTAGCATTGCTTGAAGACAAGTATACTATTAACATGCACTACGCACAGAGGCATGGCTAGCATTGCTTGAAGACAAGTATACTATTAACATGCAGTACGCATAGAGGCATGGCTAGCATTGCTTGAAGACAAGTATACTATTAACATGCAGCACGCACAGAGGCATGGCTAGCATTGCTTGAAGACAAGTATACTATTAACATGCAGTACGCATAGAGGCATGGCTAGCATTGCTTGAAGACAAGCATACTATTAACATGCAGTACGCATAGAGGCATGGCTAGCATTGCTTGAAGACAAGTATACTATTAACATGCAGTACGCACAGAGGCATGGCTAGCATTGCTTGAAGACAAGTTTTTTATTAACATGCAGTACGCACAGAGGCATGGCTAGCATTGCTTGAAGACACGTATACTATTAACATGCAGTACGCATAGAGGCATGGCTAGCATTGCTTGAAGACAAGTATACTATTAACATGCAGTACGCACAGAGGCATGGCTAGCATTGCTTGAAGACAAGTATACTATTAACATGCAGTACGCATAGAGGCATGGCTAGCATTGCTTGAAGACAAGTATACTATTAACATGCAGTACGCATAGAGGCATGGCTAGCATTGCTTGAAGACAAGTATACTATTAACATGCAACACGTCTTGGTACACAGCACAACCGTGCCCGTACGTGGGCAATCGGGATTAGGTGCATTGAAGGAAATTAAAGTTAGATATCGTCAGCCATTTGTAACTACTAACATACCGAATGTTTTGTATTATCCTATCGTTGATATAGGTAGTAAGTAATACTACACCAGGCAGTGTTGTGTGACGGGCTGGGAAGCGCAAGGTTATGCTCTCCTACAGTCGGTAGGAAATGCTAGACCAAGCTGTACTGTAGTCTGGGGGTGGGGGGGGGGGGTGGGGTGGAATGCATTGCAATCTAGCATGGTAGCATGTACAATGAGTGGAACGAAGATCTGCACTATCTGGTGAAGAATAGCATTGTCGACGGACCAGCTATAGTCTCCAATCGTTACTATAAGGCGGATGTGGCGAAGATACGAGACCAATACTATGGAGTAGATCCCTGAACCTGAGGAGGTAATATCCATTACATTAGAAGAAGAGAAGGAAACCATTTCCAATCTGATCACCCACATCAATCAGGAAATATGGCTGAACAGTGGTTAGACTTTATCACGGCTAGAGATGGGAAAGAATTTCGACAACAATTCAACAGCGAAGAAAAAAGGACGGGAAGATGTTTACCAGTGGAGGGTTTCTTCAAGGGATGTTGTTATCATAGTCATGTTATTGGGTGTGTGTGTGTGTGTGGGTGGGGGGGGGGGGGGGGGTAATGTGCTGCACAGCACTGTAAGGAAGGGAAAATGAGAAAATGTCACCAATACACCATAGACAACGCCAAACGGGGTCTTGGATTTGATCTGTGGGAATGTAAATGCAACAAATAAAGAAGTGAAGAGCTTCCTGGGGAATTTTACCAAACATGATCATCGGAGCCATAAGTGAGCGAAGACGCCACCGACGCCGTTCGAACAAAGCATCTATTGGATTGGTTTTGTGTGAGGTATGAGTTCTAGAGAAAATAAAGCCACACTTCCAAAAGAAAGTACCGATTTTTATAGTCAGGACCCTAATAGTAAGGCTCCCCGTCAAGCGGGAATTTCACCATTTGCACCATTTACATGGAACATACTTGCTCTTGAACACTCTAAGCCATTGGTCGTAGAGAAACGAAAAGGTTTTAGCGTGCCGAAGGCGCGCAAGAACGCTGTGGGGCAAGCCCCTTTCGACCCTCAGTGACTGTTTAGGATTGGTCTTAGAACTCACACAATGCCTTACATAGTGGAGCTTCCTCCGGATGCTGCCACGAGGAAGGGAAGGGGGCTGTATTTTGCACTTTCCAGAAGTATTATCATCCTCATGGGTTAAACAGGAGACGTGTGTTTATTCTATCCTCTGTACATTATTACCACGAAGGTATGATTTGACTGTGCTTATGTATTAAATATGATTTTCTTTCCCAACTTTGCTCATTATCAAGACTGGTCGATACGATTTCCGATTTAGCCGATGTGAACCGGACTAGGGTTTACGCCCCGCCCCCCCCCCCCCCCCCCACCCCACCCCTTGGTGTATTACTATAGGTACAACCAATGAGTTACTGGGTTTTCTAAAAGCTTTCTGTATATATTTTATACAAAAAACAATACAAAACTTTCTTGTGAAAGGGGTGTGGTGTGATGTGAAGATCTGGTCTACTTCAACCAGATGGTTCTACTGTAAAATATTATTTGAACTGGATTTTAGAGAGTATCTTCGTCTTAGTTTTAAGTTTGATAGTTTTATTTACATCACTTCGCCTTGGTTTTAAGATTGATAGTTTTAATCTGTGATTAAAATCCTCAAAGAATGGGAGGTCTGTGATGAAGTGAGGTCTACTGAGATCTGAGAGCTTTGGAAGCTGTGTTAATAGTCAGCCCGTACTTTGGCTTGAAATATTATAGCTGGAGTGACAAATCTAATTGTTTATCTATCAGTGATGGAGAACACAGTATTTAATTCAACTTTCTGTGAACTGAGTTGCACTGTACAAGAAGAGATAATTGTGTATATTGATAAATATAAACAATACTATCAACGAGCTCGTTCCAACGAGGGGTCACATGATATGGTTTTGTTGAAATTGTTTGAAAAATAATATTTTTTCAACGTCTGAATTTGCATGTTACGCGGGCGGATGCAGCCGATTCGTTGGTAAATTAATTTCTAAATACGGAGGTGTTTGCTACCAGTCAGACAGTTAGTTCTGCTATGACCAACCAGCTAGACCTGTCCAGTTTACCGTTTCTTGTCTTTGGTCTGCAGATCAACCCACAAGTGCTAGTTCTAGTCAGCTCAAAGAGCTTGTCTTAGATCTCCCGATCTACATGCAGGTGTTTGTACACGTCCACCTCCAAAAGTTTGTCTTAGATCTACGAATCTTCCAGCAAATGCTAGTGCCAGTACAGTTCAAAAAGCTTTCCTGAGACCTGCTGATCTACCTGCAGGTGATACTTGCAACTCAGCTCCAAGAGTTTGCCTTATATCGGTTGATCTACCTGCAAGTTATATTTCCCAGTCCTGCTCCGAGATCTTATATCACGTATAATGAAGTATATTAGTTCTATTGATATGCTGAATCATTAACCCTTTACCTAACGAATCGCCCGCATCCGCCGGCGTAATATGCAAATTGAGCAGTTGAAAATATTAAATTTTTCAAAATATTACAACAAATCCAGATCATGTGACTCCTCAATGGAACGAGCTCATTGTGCTCGTTCCAATGAGGGGTCACATGAATATGGTTTTGTTGAAATTTTTCGAAAAATTTAAAAAAATTATATTTAAAATAATAAATTTTGAAATCGTCTGCGCTGGGTAAAGGGTTAAAGCACTTGCTTGGATTTTTTTAGGGTTCGAACTATCTTTCAAAAAGTTCTGAAGGGAACTTCAAAACTCCGAGTTTATTGATTTTTGGGTGGAAGTTTGAGAAGACTTTATTTCTTTGATTTTTTATTCAATAAAATTTTGCTTCCAATTTAAATAAAACTGTGTCTATCCATAAAACCTAGACTGTTGTTTGAGTTAGTTTCTTTTCCCACAAAAAATATCCTTTTAACCCCTATTGGCCGAATGGAACCTTGAGCCTTTTGTTTATTGCTTTAAACACTGGACATCATTCGGGAGTTGACACTCAAACAAAAAATGCATGCATCACGAATGATCACCAGAGCTCTCGCTTAACTCCCTGTCGGTCTATATATCCCAAGATGGAACTTTCGGCACTTCGGATCAACAGCCATCGTGAACAGATAAATTAGGATCGGAAGCCATGTTATCAGCATATTGCCCTGAACATATGAACTGAACAGATCAAGATGCTCAATCTAGGAAGCAAGCACACCCACATCAACTTGAATATTTTTCATGAAAATATGAAAGTCCACAAACGAAAATATATTAATGACAAAAGTTCCAACCAAGACCGGAATCGCACTGTCCATGGAAAAATGGTACACACTCAACAGCCACATAAAAGAGATGGACTTTGAAGTTAACAAATGCTCTGAAATATTTTCCAGGACAAGAAGGAAAGGAATAGTTGAAGTGAGAATCATGACTCCATGTATGTTCGACGAAATTTATTATTAATTGCGCAAAGCGATAATATGACATGAACTGTGTACAGTATATGTACAATGTGTTGAAGAACTTATTACACTCATCACTGTAGCATCATTGTAGTATCGATATGGCTCTTGTTGCCGTGAGTTTAGAAAATAAATGGAGGATATGGAATGAGTGTCGTTCTCATATAATATTTATGAAACGAGTGTATGAATTTTCCGTTTGGGCGAGCCTCTGGCGAGCCCAAACTGAAAATTCGGACGAGTTTCATAAATATTATATGAGAAAAACACTCATTCCATATTCTATTTATCATATGACACACACACGCACAAATTAGCCACTTAGTATGACTTTTTAACCCATCACCTAACTTGAGTTGCAGACGGCACTTGGAAAAAACATCTTCGTATAACTAAACAATTTCATTTTTTGCTTCCAAAACATAGGATATGACCCCTCATTGGAACGAGCTCGTCGAGCTCGTTCCAATGAGGGGTCATAACCTATGTTTTGGAAGCAAAAAGTGAAAATAAAAAAAAAAATAAATGGCGTTTTTCTTGAAGGTAAAAGATTAAATAACCCACCCTAAATAGGACAGATAACGTAATTCTCCCTACTGAAATTATGCAAATGTCACCCAGTTGTATTTTGTTTAGCCAATCAAATTGTCCAGTTTTGAAATTGACCAATGGAAGCTCCCAACTCTAATTATGCAAATTATGAAAATGTGGCCCTGTTGTATTTCGTTCAGCCAATCAAATTGTCTAGTTTTGAAATTGACCAATGAAATTGACGGAAGGCTTTATTTATCACTGATTAATATGAAAACAAAATATCAAATGTTTTAAAGTGAACAAAACGGACGAGTCATATGATAAAGAGGAAAATTTTATGGGATACTCTGAAAAAAGAAGTCCACCAAATTTCAAAGTTGGAGAGTGGGTGACCATGAGTAAATTCAAGAAAAAGCCTGAAAACGAGTATTTGCCCAATTTGACTGAAGAGTTATTCACAGTGATAGCCACCACGAAAGTTCACACAGGTACACGTGTCTTAGAAGATGATGATGGGTAAGTATTGATTTTTGGACACCACCGAGAATCTGATGCAAATCACAGGATATGCATATTATCATAATAATTCATTTAACTAACAATTCTGTCACATAAACAGATTAAATCTTAAATTATTCAAACAGTTTTGGGACATAATGTTGGATCGATCACTGAAACGCACATAGAATGTATTCATGCGCCTGTTATGATAGCCCGTCGCTTTACCAGAAAGGAATCGTCTATATGATACGGAATCAGAATGAGTCGTCTATATTATACGGAATCGGAACACATTATGTGATACATACCGTTTTTCGTGTTTTTCAATCCACAATCAATATGATTGTTGGATAAAATTCTATACTAGTTAAAAGATCATTAAAGTAATTTCTAACCTCTTCTGGGACACATGTAATATGCAGATATTAACATTTGACTGCATATATGCACTGGCTGCCAGTCAAGTACAGAATAATTTTCAAAACTTTATTATTAGTTTTTAAGACACAAAACATGATGTCACCATCCTACTTAGAAGAACTCCTTAATACCAAGAATGTGTGTCAATACAACCTGAGGTCCGATGGTAAAATGCTGCTACATGTTCCAAAACATAGGTGTAAGACATTTGGAGATAGGTCATTCTCATTTCCTCATTTCCTGGCCCTCACGTGTGGAATAATTTACCAGAACACCTAAAAAGACTGTCAAATGTGAACCTATTCAAGAAAGATCTCAAAACATACCTGTTTCAAAAAGCCTATAAGTGATGTTCTGGACTGTAAGATACTGTATATATTCTGGTTGTATATTTGCATGAGCTCAGTAACATGTACAGCGCCTTAGAATATGGTTCTATATCTTCTGAACTATAATTTTTGGCGCTATATGAATGTGTATATTATATTATTATTATGAAGAGAATGGATTTCCAATGAATCGCAATGACATATATTTTCCACTTGAAAGGTATTTATAATTGTTCGTAACAGCAAAAGAAACACTTGAACTCTTTCATGACATGGACCACCCGTTGTAACCCGGTGGTCCATGTGATGAAAGTTTGCAAGAGCTTCTTATGGTTTGGCATCAGAAATTGTAAATAATTAAGAAGTGAAAAGCCTAATCCACAGCGATTTAGAAGCAATTCTCACTCCGCATACTGGAACCCCGTTAGCTTCGTTCTGTTTGGCCAGCTTAGTTTGTGATTTCACAACTAACCTCGCTAATAGCGCATTACAGTTTGCACTGCAGAGCGCAAATCCTCTTATGTATTTCAGACTCCTTCATTCTTCTGCACTAAGAAGCCATCAACTGACGAGCATTTTCCGCGCTAATTGTGACAGGACTTCTAGTTTGCTGTGTGCTTATCAGCTAAAACCGATATCGTTCCGCGACCATGTAATCATTTGTGCATGTGCAAAGACTGTTGGAAACCACTGATAGGATGTAAAATATGCAGAAAATTGTTTATTAAATATTATTATTATTAAAGTTTTAACACGGGTTCCCCTCACAAATTTGGTTGGCGATAAAATGTGTTGTCTGTGTTAATAGTTGTCAAATGAATTGCCGAGTGTCCTTCTAATAATTGTTTTATAGACGTCAAGGCGTGTAATAAACACAGAACGACACACGCGTGTGAATGGGTTAATCGATATGGCACTTCCACCATTGCGGAAGTACAAAACTCGAAGCCTACCACCTCTCGTTCTATCCTTCCGCGCTGGCACTCGTGCCGTATCGATTAACCCATTCACACGCGTGTTTCGTTCTCTGTATAGCTTGGGAATAATAAAAAATTAGAATGTTTAAAACTGTGTTGTTGCCTTTTCACTATTCCAAAAGTGTGGTCCCAGCTAGGGAATATATTGATGGCCCTCTTATCCTTAAGTTGTCGGGAAGTAGTCGCTCCTCCCCCTATAGGTCCCTAAATGAAAACACGCGGTGCTTGGGGTTGGATAAATACATGTATCTTCATGGCCCTCATGTACCTACAGAGAGACAAAGTCAAAATTAGTCGCAGGGTCCATCCACTGTTTTTAAATGAATCTACGCGTCACTATTATAAAGAACACTCTGGGGGATTCCGAACTGAATATTTGCTGATTTTAGACAATTTCCACTTCAAGTGAGCGATATTTACAGGTACAGTTTTTCATTCCCGTTAAACTGGAGATTGGTGCCAATTTCACCAGTCGTATTTGAACACAATACCTTATTTATACTTATCTATATGTGTATAAGTGTGTACAAATATTTCATCTATCTGTTTTGTCTTTTTTTCTATGTTCTTGAAATATGAAACCAGTTTAAGCATCCTTCTCACGGCACCCCGTTCCTAACTCGCTAGCATTTCTGACAACTTGATACATTCCAGACGATTGAATCTAAACATACTATAAACATCCATTTTCTGTATATCAATGCAATAAATATTGCACAAACAAGACTTGATTTCACCGATATTTTGTTGTTGTTGTACATCCCGTTTGTCATTTCTGATGTTTATTAATGAGGACTGCCATCTGAATGCTTTACAAAAGTGAACTACGACAACAAAGATTGGTAAGAAACACCAAAAACGAACAGTCCCACATTAATAAAATATGTATCGACCAACTGATTTGGTTTACAGTATGTGAATCTTCATTCTATATTTTACTTTGCATAAGTTGTTTTGAAACTGTCCTTCTGTAGTAAGTTTCTGGGTAGGCTGACTGTTACCGAAACCTGCCGATATTACAAGTAGCTTTTTGTTAATTGAATCCAAATTAATAGATAGTCAATGAAAAGCGTGAACAAATACACAATTATTTCGGTTAATGGGTACACCTGTCTGTAATTTTGTAGCATCTGTGTGCCTCATTAAAGTCATCTGATCACAGGGAGGGTATATGCTGTCGACACATGTTTACGTGTGATTTCGGTGAAACCATCTTAATATTACAAGGTTTCTGACGCTAACGCCGATAAGATCAGGATAGATTAACAGATCGGGTTAGATCTATTTGACACCGAATACAAGTGTTTCTAACAAAGAAGGTTAATTTTACGATATTCCAAAATTTCACTGCGAATAGACAGCTAAAGCCGTTGTAGTTCTCTTCTTTTAAACTATTTTGGTAGCGGACAAAGCATAGGAATGGAGTACTGGAAATTTTGTGATAATTTTAGTTAGGCCGTCAATCAAATGATATCTTCGTTCAAACACAATTATGAGGATTACCATTAATGTTTGTGTTAATATTATTTTGCTTTGGTGACAAACAAAACATGGAAAGTTGAATGATAAACGTACTTCGGCCTCGATTCAAATGATACATGCATTTTCTCACAGACACAATATCGATTAAATTATAATATTACGAAGAAGAAGCGTAGTGACACGTTTCAAAAATGGATAAGGAAGATAAAAAGTTTTCCTGCAATTTCGACTTTATCTCGCGATAATGGGTGGCATTGTCAATGCAACTTTATCCCATAACTGGCCCTTTATTTGAACAATAAAGGCCTTGGATAAATTCTTGCTTTATTCACCTAGTAGGGTGATAAATTTTCCCCGTAGGTTTAACACGGAAGGAATTTATTCCCCTAGTAGAGATGGACTTGTTGACCTCTATTTATGAAACTCGTCCGAATTTTCCATTTGGGCTCGCCAGAGGCTCGCCAAAACGGGAAATTCTTGGACTCGTTTCATAAATATCATATGAGAAAAACACTCATTTCATATCCTCTATATATTCTATTTTCTGCTTTATATGTAAGTTGTATGACGTTACAGGTTGTAAAGCCAAGAATATCATTTTATGAAGTTTACAGCACTGTCAATGTTGATTGTAATATTGACAGATTGAATATTTTTCCAATATGATATGAACAAATTTTCTCACTAATGTTAGGTAATATTGATTTCTATATATAAACACCAAGATTTCACGTTATCGTAATTGGTATGGTGGCAGAGCATTTATTTAGAGTCTCCCGTCGGCGGCAACTTCCGAAAACCTATACAGTTTTCAATTCTGTGGCTTCTGTAGAATTCCTACTTTACATAAAATCGAATTCAAGCAGTTGCATTTTGAAGGATGTATTTAAGAATTGATTGCAATTTTTATAATCTTTATTGGAGTACATAATTTGTACCCATTCTCACACGTTCATACTCCAATAAAGATTATAAAAATTGCATTCAATTCTTATAAGTACATTCCGTAACTGTTTAAACTACTTTTTACCAAACAACAAAGCAGAAAGACGAAATAAAACATGTACGAACGGACGAGGCGAAAAACCACCCTCACACAAAAGACAAAGCGCACAACTCTGATTTTTAATTTTCACAACTTTAGAAATGGAAACGAGTATTTCAGTAACGGACTTTATGCCACAAGTGGGAAATGTCACCAAAGAAACAGCAGCGGAGTTGATCACTGCGATAGGAGCTAAAAGTTAAAAACCCGCCCAAACACCGCCCGAATTACATTCTGTCAACTGCGCCCTATCGTAAATGCTGGTCAATGTTCGACCAACTGTATTCATTGGAAAATGAATTACATTTGGTCATGACGTTTTCACCCAGCTGACCAATGGGAATTGAGTATTTGGACCCAAAACGTATAACTACATTAACAATGTAATTATATTTATATATAAATATTCTAATTCACATAATTCAAACGAATATAATGTAGCAGATGTGATTTTAGTCTTCCTTTTTATGCAATTTGATATCATTTAAAAACCTTTTTCATTGCCAGCTCAGATACAGTAAGAAATGGAGATATTTCCTTTTACAGAGTTGAGATTATAGGCGGGGACGTGGAGAGGTTTCCGATTGGATAGGGTAGTGAAATTTCACCTAGTGGGAGGGACCGGGAGGGAGAAATACCCTCCCGGTCCCTCCATAGTTTGAAATTCACCACCGAGAAAAATTTTGAAAATGACGCCATCAAAGGGGACATACAATTGATTCTAGTAGCGGAAATGTCAACACATTTATGATAGAATTATCAGGTTGTTATTATTATTTGGTATTATTCTGGGAATTGAATGTGTGCTGAATAAATGCTCAGCTGAGAAGTTCGGGCAGTTCACATTCTCCTAACATTAAATGAGTTCTAAAGTAGGAATGATCAGTTTTCAATGTTTCATCATTTTGTAACTGTGAATGGTGGAATTAACTCAGAATAACGATTTTACATGATGCGATTTTCTTTAAGTGCACTTCGAGGATTTTTTTATTACGATAAGTAAACGTACTATTGAAATCTCGTAGCGACGGACATCATGCACATTTATGAAGCTCGATATTGCCTACACTGTAGTTGCATATATTAACAGTTGGAAGTTTTTGCCGATGAAACCGAGTTGGGATGTTGGGGAGTAAAGGAGACATCAGCATCACAAAAGAAGCTCTAAAATCCAGATAAATGGAATGTACAACTATTCATGAATTCCCCTCCGAATTTCCAACTATTGGAAATTTTGGCCAGGATTGGGGGGAGGGGGTGACACCCCCTCCCCCAGTCGTCATGTCTCTGATTAAAGGCTTTTCTTATAAGCAACCATGGTTTGTTTTGTTTTACAGATTAGGATTTGTTCGCGGGTTTTAGATCACGTGATAAAAACATTTTCAGATTCATTGTTTGTTCTTGAAAGTTTGGCAGTCTGGGATTTGTTTATATTTTTCTGAATATTTATATTTATCTCCCAATCGGGGCGTTTTTGCACTGTTACGCAACTAAAGTTTACTGTATCTGGGCCCTTGTTCCGAATCCGCGTCAAGGACCCCTGATACAAGCGCGTGATTCTGCTGTGGCCAAAACAACGGCATTAATATCATTTTTCGATCGCTTCGCGTTTTTCCCTTCAGAGAAAATAATATTAGGTGAAGCGAAGCCAAACCTAATATTGTTTTCTCTGAGCCGCATATGACACTGTATCTGCCAACTAAACGCCCTTTAACGTATTTATTATGCACGGCATGCTAAAATGTCACTGGGGAAGTTAACTCAACGAATAGTTAAATTATGCGCACTTTTCGGCATCTTGGCTGATTGGTAGCCTATTATTGGGATTTTCCTGAACGCTCGAGTCGAGGCTCCTCTCTTGAAGTTAAAGGATTAGCTTTTGCTATTAAATGTGGAAAACTCCACCTCAATAAACGATGAGTGGCATATTTTAAAATATAATAAACCTTTACACCAAGAGGGATATTTAATTCACAAGTAATTATTGCAAAAGTAACAACCAAATTCACGTTGACGAAACACACCGCTGCTCCACTTCGCAAGACAGTATTCAGTCAAGTGAATCCCAGTGACGTAATTTTCTCTGAAGTGTAACGTCATCACTGACCTCAATATGGAGATCAATGAACGCTATTCTATTTTTCAATTTGCGTCTTTCCATCGATAAGGCAAATGAAAAAGTTCCTCTTAAAATAGTTTTATAACACATTTTGTGGTCAATATTGTGAGATAAATTTATCATCACCACAGTGTGTGTCTCCGGAAATTCAGATCAAGTCTCGTTGTAGGCACAGAATCGCATTTCGACTCGCCCTAACGGGCTCGTCGAAATATTGTTCTGTTCCTACAACTCGACTTGATCTGAATTCCCGGAGACACACACTGTGGTGATAATCTGTATGTGTATGTCATCTGGAATGTTGATTTGGTAGGTATTTATCAGATCGGCTTATTTATCTTGAAAGGAACAATTCGATTACAATTCGGTTTGTTTTTTTGTGTTGTCCGTCGGATTGCTTCGATTCTCAGTCACTGCTTATTCAGATTCCTATTTTCGACCTATCGGTTCGTTGATTTATCGATTGCAGTATTTCCATCTATTTTAGCAAATGCATTTATGGTTATGGGTTGTTATCTTGCAGCTGGCCTACACAGCACGATGAGAGTGATGGTGGTGGAGTTGTAAGATGTCATGTCAGCCTGGTTGGTCTGCGAAGGAGTTGCATCCACACTCCGGGTGTTATTATTGGAAAGTAAGTCATGTTTTGCATCCAGTGTGAACCGGCTTCGGGTATGGCTTGAATCCGGTGTGTATCCAGGTTCAAGCTTTATCTGTGTCTGGTTGGTAGTGTGGCTGTGTGGATGCTGCTTAAATTGTGTAATATGATTGTGTTTTATAGTGCACACCCACGCAGTGGCGTGTGCGTACATAGGTAATACAGGAACAGTGGCGGATCCAGGATTGAAAAAAGGGGGTGGAAAATTGAGTCGCGGAGTCACGAACGATCCATACGTGGCTGCGAAGCGGCCTGACAACTGAGCGTTTATTGGACCTCGCCGTTACCGCAATGCACGGGTTCGAGTTACCTGTTTCAAAACAGGAAATTTGTGAACGTTATATTTCCAAGCACCCTCGGCGTATGACTAGTCAGTCATTATTCATCGCATGAACCCTCATGGTGATAATATTTCATCCAAATAACATGTATCAGACTATTTTCGTTGATGAATTGACATTTATTTTGACTACGATTGGTACAATGTATGGTCTGTAGTCTGTACCTCATTGAGGTACAGACTACAGACCATACATTGTACCAATCGTTTATACGATGGTATCTAGTCGCGAGAACTCCTCGTGTAAAGATAATTTCAACACAGGTTGAATTTGACTTTGAAAAATTGCTTGTTGTCTCCCCTTTCAAATATCAAAGGGGGTGGAAATCCACCCTATCCACCCCCCTCCCCCCTGTGTCCGCCCATGAGGTACGTATTCATGATTTTATAATTTTTCTATATACCATGCCACAGAGTTTGGGGTACCATGTGGCGGCGTGGCTTTCCTACTGATAAATAATCCGGAATCATTGTAACGGATATTTAATTGTTTGTGGCTTATGAAAAGAAATTATGTAAAATATATTATCGTAGCATGCTGGAAACTATGACAAATAAATAAATAATAAAGTGACTTTCCAAGTTAGGTAGTTGTTGGCGAGTTAGGTATTGTTTGAAACTTCGAAGTGCCAATACCGTCCGTTGCCGGTTTCGTCAGATTCAAAGTCCAGTTTCAAATTTAAATGAGAAAGTATAATTTACAAGTTGTTGACAAAGAATAAAAAAAATAAAACAAGTGATTTACTGACACTTTTAGTGGGCCTTTTTCATTTGTGGGAACCTTTGCACGATTTCCTTAGCAACAGTCGGAGTTCGGATGAAGTCAAGTTATGTTGACGTAAGGTCCGGGGAAATTTTTGCTCCCAAAACACGGGCATGCAGTCTTGTAGTAAATTTTTACAGAAACAGACATGCATGCGAACAACGATATTCGTTTATTTCCTAGAATTTTCCTTCACAAGTTCACTGGCTCCAGTCTATTAACTATTTTTACCAGGGATACAAGACGATATCAGTTTAATACTCTCAGAATTACAGTGTAGCGGTCAGCCAATTTTGTGATCCGACGGGTTCACCAAAATACCAGAATCACACAGAACTCCCATTTAAATTACACTTTCTCGGTGTTTTGGTAAAAATGTTTTATTTCGTGAATGCTTTGGGCTTTGGAACCAGAATAGAACTGAATTCGTCTTCTAACTAGTCAATGTCGTCCTCATCTGACCAACATATGGTGGTGGGGATTCTAATATTTAGTATTTTTCTTCACAGATACTCGGCACAAGCTGTGAAATGGAAAGAAAAATGATATTTGATACCATTTTTGAATCGATGCTGACGTGCCCCCCCCCCCCCCCCTCCCACCCCCATAATGGTATATAAATATGAACAATGTATACAACTCGCTTTTCGAAAACGATATCACTCAACTTCGTTATACCCCCCCCCCCCCCCCCCTCAAATTTGATTCACACAACGTATCCAACAATTCCCAGTATCATTGGAAAGGGAGATGAATAAGCTTTACAGTGGTGTATTTCACGACCGTTGGGTGTTCTTGGATTGTCCATGATAACTGGGAGAAGTCGCAGAAAAGGCCGAAAAACATTTAGTCGGACAAGATAGTTCACAGTGGAAAGTGGGTTACGAGCGACAATTATCCGATTTATTATAAATAATTCGAGGTCCCATTGTCTATGGAGGGCAGAGGAACTCTGAGAACGTTTTCACGGCGACATATTTTCCTCGAGTGTGGCAAATAATTGACCACATTGGTGTCATTAAATTGAAATACGTCGGATATCACATATAAATCTGCTATTAAGCACCCCCTCCACTTAAACATCCTGCAAGTAGAAATATCTCGATATTAAAATTTCTTGCCTGATGTTCCCTATATGGGTTAACTTGGAGGGGGAGGGTGGTATGACTGATATTTTTTGGGGGGAGGGGGAGGGGCATGTGCCCCCTGACCCCCATGGCTACGCCACTGGCACCACCATGCCCCCACTTGGGCAATGGAGATTAAGTGCCTTACCCAATGACGAAACGCAGTTACCCCTCGTGGGGATCGAACCGTGGACCTCTCGGTTTAATGTTAGTAGTAGATCATGTACCCGATCGACCCACATTGGCCGGATCTCATGTGACGTCATAGGCACATGGCCCAACATTTTTGATTATCATGGTAGCCCACGTGGGCGCCATCTTGTGACATCATCCCCATAGTGATACGTGGTATTAGTGTGCATGCGCAGCGCGTTTTGTTGAGGTGATACGCGTTTCCGTCGGCCATTTTGTATATCGGAGGCCGCCATCTTGGTTTCTATGGTAGTACGTGGTTGCTATGTGACCCAAAACCTTCTAATAGGAAAGGAGTGTGTTCGGAGGGTGTGTTCGGTTGAATAGCAGTAAATTTCATTACAACAAAACCCCGACAATCCCTCTAAATACTCACAAACTACCGAGACATCTAGGGCTTATAATAGTAGCACGTAGTGCTATACGATTGGAGATCTCCTGTGGATAAGTTCGTCAATTATTACATCGAATTACCACAAACATCCAGACAATCCCTTTAAACCACCCAAAACAACTTTCTTTAGCACCGATTCTTCTATTTTGGGCTTAAAAGATTAGCATGCATAAAGTGAGACGAGGACACACCCATCACCTTAACAACATGCGCTGCGCATGCGCACTAGGACCACGCATCACTTCAGGATGGCATCACAGGGTGGTCGGTCACGAGGGCTACCACGACAACCAAACATGGTGGCTATGGCGGCACATGAGATCAGTCTGGTCGATCGGGTACATGATCTACTACTCATGTTGTCCTGTTATTCAAGATCTTGATCTCGAATCCTGTTTCATATTTTTTTTTCAACTAAAACAAGTTGTTTACAAAGAATCGAAAACGGACCATACAATTACTAATAAAAATTACTTCTCTAATATTAAGGTTTTTTCCATGTGCACATTTGATCATTGACAGAGACAGACACGTGTGCATAATAATTCTCTGACATGATTCCAGTAGCAACCTTGTTAAAACTTACTTTTACCCCAGCTCAGTATGCGTAGTTTCAGTCTAGTATGCACATGTGTGAATACTTTGCAGGTCAATAGAAAATGATTTTTTTTAAATAATATATGCCATGTACTTTGATTATTCAAATATATTGACATATCTGACGATAAGAATATATTATCCTTTATCAAAACTCCATTACATATGTGAGCAAGCTTGTCACTTCCTTGCTACTTACTAAGAGGTGTGATCTCCGTCTTTGCCTGATGATTACTCTGTGTGTGATTTGGGGGTAGAATAGAACCCCCTCATTCGACCATTAGAGTCCCCTAACTTTGCTTGAAGGTCCAGGTTCGTGAGCCTAAATGTTATGACAGATGTGGGGGTTTCCGTGTAGAGACCTGAGCCATCGTATAGCAGAATCTTCTATCTTTGTCATATTCTGCTAATTTTGAATACCACCATCCTTATGTGGGCGAGCTTTTCAGTTCCTCGCTAGAAGCTGCATATCGCAGAGTAGTAGTTTATGGGGTCCTCTTGTAGATCTGCCTTCATGCAGGAACTGTCGATATCATAACACCTGGTGTTTAACATCCCACGCTGAAGATATGATTTGCGGGACTGTTGACCCCTCTTGAATATTCACGTGTCATTTAGGCCGTCTTTGTTCCTTGATCGGGTTATCACAGGCCCAGCTTTGATAGCCAAGATTTTGATGCACAGGCGGCTTTCTTGCAGGGTGTCTTGGATATAATAGGTACATGTTGTTGCCAGATTGTTAATTAATACACTGCAGTAATGGTCTGACTGCTCATATAGACTTCTCAAAATAGTGATGTATTACATTTTAAGGAATTTGTTTCATCAGGATATTGCGATGTATGTGTGGGTGAGCTTACAAGTTCCTCGCCATGGTTTGGTATTTTCTATTGGCCATCTAGTGGATCAGCCTTCATCTTGGGAACTATCAACGTGATATAATAACTCTAGTTATTGAAACTGACGAACAATCCCGCTCATAATATAGTTGGTTTTTGAAAGTGGTGTTAAACCTTAATGAACCAATTTGCCATTGAATTATATTTTGTCAGTTTAAAAAATGAAGGTTTGTTTTACTATAGCTTGTCTCAATTTTGATCCTTCCGCAATCTTTCTAAATTTCTCAATTGCCACATTTGTCGCCACATTAACATATGAACATACATGTGTGGTTCTGTGTTTATTGCATGTCGCTGTACAACAAGTTTTGGCAATTTGTTATATATCACATAACCGCTGCTATTTCTGCGATATATACCATCTTTTTCCTGAAAACCCTTGCTTGCGGCTTACAATATTTACCGAAATTAACAATATTGGGTGTGCACCATTACACGTCACGAATTTTCGTATTAGCTTTGCAGGGTAAAGTGATGATAAATGGCCAATCATGTAATATTATATTTTATCATATGACGCTTCCGTTTTGTTCACTCTAAAACATTTGATATTTTGTTTTCATATTAATCAGTGATAAATAAAGCCTTCCGTCAATTTCATTGGTCAATTTCAAAACTAGACAATTTGATTGGCGAAACAAAATACAACTGGATCACATTTGCATAATTTCAGTAGGGATAATTTACGTTATATGTCCTATTCTGGGTGGGTTATATTGTATTAATCTTTTACCTATAAGAAAAACGCCATTCATTTTTTTTTTATATTTTCACTTTTTGCTTCCAAAACATAGGTTATGACCCCTCATTAGAACGAGCTCGACCAGCTCGTTCCAATTACGCGTCATAACCTATGTTTTGGAAGCAAAAAATGGAATTTTTTAATTATACAGGGATGTTTTTTCCAAGCGCCGTCTGCAACTCCAGTTAGGTGATAGGTTAAAAAGTCCTAATAAGTGGCTAATTTGAGCGTGTGTGTGTGTCATATGATAAATAGAATATGAAATGAGTGTTTTTCTCATATAATATTTATGAACCTCGTCCGAATTTTCCGTTTGGGCTCGCCAGAGGCTCGCCAAAACGGAAACTTCTTAGACTCGTTTCATAAATATTATATAAGAAAAACACCTATTTCATATTCTCTATATAGGTGATTATCATTATCAGGAGCACCATTGTGTTGAGCCACACTTAGAATTATTATTATAGTTTGATGATGATAATACTGTTTATTTTAAAATTGCAGCTAAAGAGTGTAGTGATTGTATACACGGTGTACAATTGTATGGTATTTTGTATTTCCAGAACCCCTTATAGTCATGTATTAATGAATGAAATGTTTCCAATGAGTTAGTTGTGGTACAGCCCTGCTAGACATTATTTAAACTACGTCATATCCTACAGTTTGGTTTGTTTCACTAAATTATTTACAAAAATAAGACACAAACTTTTGTTTTAATTCGGAAAAAGTCGCAAAATCCGTGACTCTAGAGGATTTAAGGGGGTGAAAAGGAAACGCAAAAAAGAAGATGTGACTTTGGGAAATAGGGTGTCAAAAACAGGTGTCATGGCGATTCACCATGACACCAGTTTTTTATACCCTAGTTCCACAAACCACAAATTTAATAAGCATGATGTTACTCGCAACAAAGTTCGTGGTCCCGCGTTGTGTCCTTGGGAAAGGCACTTAACCCCGATTGCCTACATGGGGGCACGATGACGCTGTGTACTAGGGCGTACTGCACGTCGATGGTGCGCATGTCTCCAACCAATCTAACCCTGCCTGTGCCGCGAAGCAGAGTTCAGAGTTACAGTTAAAAGTAGAAGTCCTGTCACGAACTGTGCGCTTATCTAGGATTAATTGCGCGTAGGAATTGCGCACAATTGCCATATCGAATGGCATCCCAAGCATGGCAGGTTCTCCTGGTTACTCATAGCAAACACAGGCAATATTTCTGCTAATTGACCTCCGGGTTACCCGGAGGTCCATTGGCTGAAACATTGCTTGTGCACAGGTCATATGTACAGAATTTGATAGCCTTACTGTGGTCATAACACGTAGATTAACACGCAGATCAACGTGCTATTTGTGGGCATTTCATGAAAGGACTTCTAGTTTTAACTGTACGATGTTGAAGAGATGACAGCTGCTCGTCGTTGCTCGGTGGTTCTCTCCAGGTACTCCGGCTTCCTCCACCCGTAAAACTGTCACCGACATGATATGACCCTGGCTGTTAATGTGTCGTTAAACCCTAATAAAAAAAAACTCACAACAGAGACTACAGTACGTGGAGAGTGTATTATCACTAAATCATCAGCAGAGTGGAGATTCCCCCCAAGCAATAATTGCAAATTTGTTGCAAAGCATGACCAGTACAAGCAAAGTTTCAGCCAATGGACCTCCGGGTTAAGCCCGGAGGTCCATTGACTGAAACATTGCTTATGTTTTTTGTCGATATGTACAAAATTTGAAAGTTACAGCTTGGGTGATTACTTAATGTTCTATAATCGGTTTCGTTGGAATAAGGATCAATATTGTTGCTGCAAATTGCGACGACAAAATTATATACCGCATGTTGATCAATTTACGGCACACGGCATCTGCAGTGACATTGCCGAATGTCATCGCTAATACCGAGGCTTGATTACATACCCGTGGCATTGACGCTCTGGTTTCAATATCCAATTAATATATTCAATTGTCTACCAAGAGTACCGCGCTGTTAGAAGACGCTCCGAGCGTGACTTTCAGCACACATTTTCTCCGGAAGTCGGACGGAGATGGGTGCATTTGCATGCACGCCCCTCTCACACGGAAGTATTGTTAAAGTTAAAACTAGAAGACTTGCCATGAATTGTGCGCTTATCTAGGCTTCATTGTGCGTAGGAATTGCGCGCAATTGCCATATCGAATGGCATCCAAAGCACGGCAGGTTCACCTTGTTACGTATAGCAAAGACAGGCAATGTTTCGGCCAATGGACCTCCGGGTTACCCGGAGGTCCATTGGCTGAAACATTGCTTGTGCACAGGCCATATGTACATAATTTGAGAGCCTTACTATGACCATAGCGCGTAGATTAACGCGCATATCGACGTGCTATTTGTGCGCATTTCATGACAGGACCTCTAGTTTTAACTGTAGATGAATGCATGTCTTGAGGATGTACTAGCTGGAATAGGTAATCATTCTTGACTTGAGTCTTGACAGTTGATACATATCGAGTTTACTACTCCAAACCCACCAATTAGTCATGTTCGTGATGATGCTCTGTATGTTTTTGATTAAAAACTAGAATTTAATTTACCTCTTTGGTGATAACACAATACACTGGCTGCATATCCATTTCCAGTACACGCTGATACACCTACTGGACACTGAAAGATTGAAGACTCGTTCCCAGCACAGTTAATTTCTGTAAACCAGTATGGACCGGTCACGTAACTGTTATCCATATACGCTATACCACCTAGATAACCAAGCTGCTTACAAGTTGCATTCGCATCTTCATCCTCCCAGAAGTTACTGCAAACATAGCCCCAAACTCCATTTACCTTAACTTTCACTCTACCTGTGATTTTTGCATAGTCTGATGCCCCACCTTCAAGTCTTATACCAGTTTCTGTAACAAAAAGAGAGTTTAACACCGGACTTGCATGTAGTCCAAATCTACAGTTGAAATTAGACGTCCTGCCACAATTAGCGCCGAAAATGCCCGTTATATATACCCAAGAGAGTTTGCGATGTGCGATGCAAAATATAATACGCTATTAGCAATGTCGATTGTGAAAGCACCAACAAAACCGACCAAAAAGAAAGAAAGTATTGAGACTACAGTATGTGGAGTGTGACCTACTACTAAATCGCCGTGCGATAGATTTTTCACTTAGTACATGTGTAATTATTTACAATTCCTGAGGACAAAATACAAGAACTTTCAAACTTGCATCACATGAACCAGCGAGTGGCTCCTGGTGGTTCATGTGATGAAAGTTTGCAAGTGTGGAAAATATGTGCCGCTGCAATTAAATAGTAATCAACTCACTTTATTGTGTATATGCAGTCTAATTTTGATATCGTATGTATCAAGCAGGAATTCCGCAAGGCATCGTCCTGGCACCGTTAAGTTTTTTGGAAGGTGGTCTCGAGGGGAGTCGATCCTGGGTCTAGACACCAAATTGCCCGGCCATCAATGCTCTGCCACCATACCAACTGAGCCAACGACAACCCCCAAAAAGGTTGCAACTGACTCAGCCAGTATGTTAGTTCATGTTTACAACTCGCCCTGAGACCGATATTCGAGAAAGGACAATTACTGAATTGTTGGAATGTTTTCTGTGTGTATTAGTAATTGTCTGCAGGTAGCCTGTATTTTACTGTGCGGTTTACATGCCGATCGTTTGACTTAGCATCCAATGCAACCGGAACAGATTACTGTTATAATTGCCTACAGTCCCAACTGATAAACACAGGGATCTCAATTAAAGGAAGATCCGTGAAGATGCAACTGCTTGAATTTTAGTTTATATCGCCTGTATCATGCAGGAATTCCACCGGGCATCGTCCTGACGCCGCGCCACTGGATTGAAAACTGTAAAGTTTTTTGGAAGGCGGCCTCTGCAGTCCAATTTTAATATATATCTACGTCAGTGCATGTACAGCATGTTAATGATCTCCATTTGCTGTTTTCCTTAATTGAACATAGTTGGCCATGCTGTGTTTGTGCAAGAATTGAGTTACGCTTATGGCGCAGTTTGATTGTGACAAAGCGATGCATGTACTTAGCGGGTTATTACTTCAAAATAATGCACAATACTGTCACAGGACTTCTAGTGTCAACTGTACTCAGTACAAAATATAAAATTAATTCAACAAACAAATTTTATTTTTAACCCTTTCAACACTGGCGGTGGATTGACTGGTATCATTTCATGCATATTTGACCGTGGCAAACTGGATTATTTCATTCAGAAGGTTCAGTAATAAATTTATCCAACAGCTCCACAGAGCAGTAAGATAAGTTTATTACTGACATTTACTACCATCCTATTGTCCTTTACACTGCCTGCCATTTTTGTCTTGTTGCAAAAACACAATAATAAAAAAGTGAGGGTTAGCATGACAGCTCACTTCTTCACAAAAGCGAGCATAGAATTTTGACCGGTGTGACAGGAATGATAGTCCGTAGGAAAATTAGTCCTTCTGGACTATTATTCCGCGGAATTATAGTCCTAGGTCTAACATTTCTAGGAATAGTAGTCCGGCGGACTACTATTCCTAGAAATGTTAGACCTAAAACTATAATTCCGCGGAATAATAGTCCAGAGGGACTAACGTTCCTACGGACTATCATTCCTGTCACACCGGGACAGAATGCGCTAAAAAACTCTCTGTTGACTCTCACTAACCACAACACTCCGAACTGTAAATAACAATAAGTATGTATAGAAAGTTTCGCAACTGTATCTCCTATAAACAGAACCCAAGTGAAATCACGAGCGTTGGCATTTTAATTAAGAATGTGGAAAATCGGCTAAACTTCAAGTGATGTAAAAACGTCAAAATGGCGTTAAATCAATAAACACAAAAACATCTATCTCAAAATGTTTTGAGCTCTGTAACATACGAAAAAATTCAAATAAATCTGAACGATTTTAATGTTTGACCCTATGTCCCTCTTTGACGTAACCCCAGCGTTCGACCATAATGGTTGAGAATTTGGTAAGATGGCACCACAGATTATTTTCTTCAAAAAACGTAAAATTGACATTCCTGGCATTGAGTCTGTCAAATTGAAATAAAAAAATGAAACTGCACAGCTGAACATAACCATAAATGTATATTGAGAGATTTTAACTGTATCCTGTATAGATACGTCAAAATGGAATCGCATTAATTTGTATTTTAATGGTTTCCATTAAAAGTTGTGCAATATTTCAAATGACTTATAAATCGAAAAATAAAATGACAGCTGTCTTCTATTTGTTTTAGCTTTATAACATATTGAAGCTTATAAAAGCTCGCGACCCTCTCATTACAGTTAAAACTAGAAGTCCTGACATGAAATGCGCACAAATAGCACGTCGATCTGCGCGTTAATCTACGCGTTATGACCATGGTAAGGCTATCGAATTGTGTATATATGGCCTGTACACAAGCAATGTTTCAGCCAATGGACCTCCGGGTAACATTGCCTGCGTTTGCTATGAGTAACCAGGAGAACCTGTTGTGCTTTGGATGTCATTCGATATGGCGATTGCACGCAATTCCCACGCGCAATTAAGCCTAGATAAGCGCACAGTTCGTGACAGGACTTTTAGTTTTAACTGTATGTCACCTCAGAGTTTGGTAATAACGCTCAGATATATTCTATGATCTTATCAGATTTTTAGATATGACTTTTGTAGGAGATTATACACCAGAGATTTCAACGTCTGAAAATGAGTTTGAGAATAACAGGAGGCGAAAATGACGTCAAATTGGAATCGCTGGCATCCGGGATGACATTTGAGTTACGAAAATGGGGGTGACCATTTCCAGGTACCTCTAAAACGATGCGCAAAGTTTTATACAGTACAGATTATATATACAGAGATAATGAATAACGAATGTGGATTTTTTATTACAATATGACAAAAGTAGCCTCCTACACTTTGAAGTGACGTCAAAATGGCAATAGTGTAGAAAAAGAAAACAGTTTCAAAAAGATTCCAAGGACGCTTTCTAATGTTTATACCTTATGAAACTCTGAAGACGTCATTTAGAGTTCACCCATAACGATTAAAATTTTCAAGAATGCTATCAGTGTTTATATCTGGTTTTCGTTTGAAATAAAATTCCCCAAATTATAAAAAAGAGACACAGAATGAGGTTGAAACTAAAAGTTAAAAAATGTAAAATTGGCATCGTTAATTAAAAAATGGATGTGAACAATTTCAGTGGAGTGTATTTTAATTATTTTTTTTCTTTGCAATTTTTCCTAAATTTGAACAAACTATATCACGTGACTTATTGGAACAGCACATACCAATGATGGTGTCACGTGATATGATTTTGTAGACATTTTGTGTAACAATGTTTTTAGCTGCACAGTTTGTAAATTACAAGGTCGATGGCTACTGATTCGTTAGGAAAAGGGTTAACAAAGTCAGTGACATACGTATACCAGGTGAAACACAATATTGTTTTCTGGATTACCGGGTATATATTTGTTATCAATGCCAGTGAGATATGGCGCTTAACTACAGGGGGATACACCGAACGACACACGCGTGTGAATGGGTTAATCGATATGGCACGAGTGCCAGCGCTGAAGGATAGAACGAGAAGCCACAAGCCCCGACTTTTATCCTTCCGCGATGGCACAAGTGCCATATCGATTAATCCATTCACGCATGCGTGCCGTTCTGTGTTTATTATACGCCTTCACGACAATAAAAAGCAATTTTAGGACACTCTGCAATTCATTTGGCAATAACGAGAACACATGTTATCGCCAACCAAATTTTCGAGGGGAGCCCATGTTACTATTTCGTTCACTGAGTTCCAATGTGTTCTATGTGCCTACTGGCACATAGAACACATTGGAAGTCATGGGATGACTTTTTGCTATCGCTAGCCATTCAAATTGTAATTGCGTTGCAGGATTTGTAGAAAATTCCAGTGAAATCCAACGATTTCAGTTCCGCACAAATGTGCGGAACAGATTTTAATTTTCTGCATGGTTTAGTGTTACTGTAGATGGGGATTTCGTAGGACAGGCGTGTAATAACGGACCAGTATTGTTGAGGGCAGTAACAATCTGAAAAAGCAAAGAGTTAAAATACAGTATTTGCGATTTGGTTATATATACAGTTAAAACTAGAAGTCCTGTCATGAAATGCGCAGAAATAGCACGTTGATATGCGCGTTAATATGCGCGTTATGACCCAAGTAAAGCTATCAAATTATGTACATATGGCCTGTGCACAAGCAATGTTTCAGCCAATGGACCTCCGGGTAACCCGGAGGTCCATTGGCAGAAACATTGCATGTGTTTGCTATGAGTAACCAGGAGAACCTGCCGTGTTTTGGATGCCATTCAATATGGCAGTTGCGCGCAATTCCAACGCGCATTTAAGCCAAGATAAGCGCACAATTCGTGACAGGACTTCTAGTTTTAACTGTAGAATAATAAAGTAAGTCTTACCATTTGAGAGTGTTCCATTATAACAGACTACGGCGGCATAGTTGGTTCCTGATTCCTTGGGACACATCTTATATGTAGGACTACAGTTATGAATTGATGTTTCAGACCCCGTGCAAGTAAACGTTTTATGCATGAAAGTTGACCAGTATGAACCAAACACTGCTCGTGGCAACACCAGTCCTTTCTGAAATCTCAATTCTCTGCACACAACTTGTGCATTCGTTTCTGTAAATCCATCCCCACATAATGTTCGCCAGTATCCACCAACAGTCCCTTCACGTGTCCACACAGAAACGATACCATGCGAATGATCTCCCCTTTGTAAACGAACTGTAAAAATATGAACAACTCTCAAAGACATTTTATGCAATGTAGACACTGCAGTACAGATGACCTTAAATCATTTGATAAGGTATACATAATAAGCTATATGTGTATAAATTATATATGCATATATATGTTGCCGTTTGGTCTGTTGGTATGATGGCAGAGCATTTATGGCTAGGCGATTGAGTGCCCTAGACCCGGGATTGCCTCTCGTCAGTGCCAGCTTCCGGAACCTTTCTGGTTTTCAGTTCAATGGCTCGAACCCTATACTATGCCTGGTGGAATTCCTGTCGGACAGGGCAATATAAAATTAAATTCAAGCAGTTACATCTTTCATCATCTTCCATTAAGTGATATTCCTATTTTTTAAAATTTAACAAAACCATATCATGTAACCCCCTCATTGGCATCAGCTCGTCGGGCTTCTTCCAATGAGGGATTTACATGGTATGGTGCTTTTCATTTTTTTTTAAGAATTTGGGGTTGGGGTGGGGTGTAATTTAACAACGTTTGTCATCATGTGTTGTCTGTAAAGGGTTATTTTCTACTATTTCTTTATTGGTGTTTAAGGTCACATACTTATGCATAATGACTAATGACAGTTGTACGGGTGGAGGAAGCCAGAGCACCCGGAGAGAACCACTGAGCAACAACGAGCAGCTACCATCTTCCCAACATCGCAACTCCGCACTGTAGCACAGACAGGGTTAGATTGGTTGAAGACATGCGCACCATCGACGTGCAGTACGCCTTAGTACACGGCGTCATCGTGTCCACATGTGGATAATCGGGGTTAAGTGCCTTGTCCAAGGACACAACGCGGGAGTCCGAATCGATCGCTCAAACGGTCGCCCATCCGAGGACTAACCAGGCTCGACGTTGCTTAACTTCGGTGATCTGACGAGAGCCGGTTACACTGTAAAGGGTTAAATGGGTTCGTGGAGAATATTTCAGATAATAAAATGCGTTAACGAAAATGTGAATAATTAACCGTGAATTATAATCTGTTGCATTCCAAGACTTCAAACTTTGTAAACTTCTCTGTCTGAGAATTGGTACGAAAAAACATAATTCTACAAAGTTCAAACGCCAGTAATGATACTCACTGTCTATTAGCTCACTCATTCCGTGGAGAATCATCTGACTGACTTACGAGGGGATGTCAAAAAGTTCTGAGCCTAACATAAATAAAGCTGGAATATCGGTACAGAACATATTTATTTTTCAACATAGTCCCCTTGAAATCCAATACACTTGTTCCACCTGGTCTGCCAGTCGTTGATGCTGCGTCTGTAGAAGTTCATATCTTGGTCCTGCAGCCAAGCCTCCACAGCAGCAGTAAGTTCCTCATCATCTTGAAGTCTTTGACCACGTAAGTGTTTCTTCAAATTTGGAAAGAGATGGTAGTCACCAAGTGACTACCATCTCTTTCCAAATTTGAAGAAACACTTACGTGGTCAACGTGACTACCATCTCTCATAAAGTTAGCTCCCTTGAAATGCTTGAGCTTGGAACTTTGAACAATTCACACAGTCTTAACATTAAATCAGGGGGCGCAGTGGCTCAGTTGGTACAGGTGCAGCCGAGAGGTCCTCGGTTTGAATCCCACCTGCGGCAACCGCGTTGTGTCCTTGGGCAAGACACTTCACCCCCATTGCCCACGTGGGGGCACGCTGACGCCGTGTACTAAGGCGTACTACACGTCGATGGTGCACCTGTCTTCAACCAATGCTAACTCTGCTCGTGTGGCGTTGGTATGTTGGGGACCTGACAGTTGCTCGCCGTTGCTCGGTGGTTCTCTCCGGGTACTCCGGCTTCCTCCACCCGTAAAACTGTGACGGTCATGGTTAGCCATTGTGCAGAAATATGTGACTTTAAACACCAATAAATAAATAAATAAATAAATAATAACATTAAATCAGATCTTATGCAGGAATGATCAATTTTCGATGTTTCATCATTTTGTAACTGTGAAGGAAGGAATTAACTGAGGATAACGATTTTACATGATGTGATTTTCATGAAGTGCATTTCGAGGTTTTTACGTGTCTTGTCCATAATCCAGATTCTATGTGTGATGTTTCTAGTACACTGTTCATTTATTTATTGACAGGAGTTTAAGGACACTTTCGACAGACAGGTCATCTTGTGTCTGGCAGATTTTCTGGTCGAGGAAGACGGTCTGTCTGGAGAGACCACCGAGCACGCTGAGCAACTGTCAGATTCACAAGCGGACGAACTCCGCGCGTGCAGAGTTAGCATTGATTAAAGGCAAGTGCGCTATCGACGTACAGTACACTTAAGTAAACAGCGCCACCGTGCCCCCGCGTGGGCAGTCGGGCTGAAGTGTCGTGCCCATTGGCACAAAGCAGTAACTCCTAGCGGGGATAGAACCGTGGACATTTCGGGCTGAAGTTCAATGCCGAAACCACTGAGCCACCACACCCGTAGCACGTTGTTAAATGTCTGTATTGTATCAGGTGACGTTGAATTCGCATAGCAATCGCCTCCACCCGCACGTCCATCCGTCCGTCCGTCTTTCCATCCGCCCGACCGAAGGCTCGTCTGTTCGTCCATCCGTACACGCATTGCGCAATATTACTCAAGCATCGATTGTGGAATTTATTTTGATGTCCTTTGGTATGGTGACAGGCTAGCCAGGGGAAAGGATTGAATACACATTGTGATTTAACGAGGCTTCCTTCAGGCAAACGTACTAGCGCTATGGTACTTGTACAAAGAAAACATTTTGCATTATACTTCAAGCATTGTTGGATTTTGTTGTCCTTTGGTATGATGAACGACCAGCACAGGAAAAAGGCTATCTGCACACTGTGGATTTCGTCCTCACGCATTTGTTCCAGTTAGGAAACTTGTTAATCTCCGTGAAAACGTTTTGCGTTATAACTCAAGCATCGGCTGTCGAGTTTTGATGTAGTTTGGTTTGACGAGAGACCATCATGGGAAAAGGGATAACCACATATCTCGGATTTCGCCCTCACATAAATGCCAGAGTTATGTCCCTTCTTTTTGAAGGACAACTGTCCCTTTGAACGTTTTGCATTATGAACTCGAGCATTGGTCGCCTTGTTTGGATGTCCTTTCGTATGGTGATAGTCCAGTATGAGGGTAAGTTTAGCCACATATTGCAGGTGTTGTTCCCACAGTTATTCCCCTTTGTTAAACTTAGAAAATCTTCGCCGTGAACTTTTTTTTGTTTTTGGAAAAACAAATTTGCTGAATGGTAGCAGAAAATTGAATAATTTATATTTATCATATGCCTCGTCCGTTTTGTTCACTTTAAAACATTTGATATTTTGTTTTCATATTAATCAGTGATAAATAAAGCCTTCCGTCAATTTCATTCGTCAATTTCAAAACAAGACAATTTGAATGGCTGAACAAAATACAACTGGGCCACATTTTCATAATTTGCATAATCAGAGTTAGGAGCTTTTATTCGTCAATTTCAAAACTGGACAATTTGATTGGCTAAATAAAATACCACTGGGTCACTTTTGCATAATTTCAGTAGGGTGAATTTACGTTATCTTTCCTATTTAGGGTGGGTTATATTGTATTAATCTTTTACCGACAAGAAACACGCCATTAATTTTTTTTTTATATTTTCACTTTTTGCTTTCAAAACATAGGTTATGACCCCTCATTGGAACGAGCTCGACGAACTCGTTCCAATGAGGGGTCATAACCTATGTTTTGGAAGCAAAAAATGAAAATTGTTAGTTATACGAGGATGTTTCTTCCAAGCGCCGTCTGCAACTCAAGTTAGGTGATGTGTTAAAAAGTCATACAATAAGTGGCAAATTTGTGCGTGTGTGTGTCATATGATAAATAGAATACGAAATGAGTGTTTTTCTCATATAATATTTATGAAACTCGTCCGAATTTTCCGTTTGGGCTCGCCAGAGGCTCGCCAAATCGGAAAATTCTTAGACTCGTTTTATAAATGTTATATGAGAAAAACACTCATTCCATATCCTCTATATCTCCCTTCCTGAATGGATATGCAATGGGGAGTTCAACCGAGTTAGTCTGTTTATGTGTTGTTTGTTGTTTTTCAAAATTTCTGATATATATTCCACCGTAAGAAATGCGTTTTACGTTGCTCTTTTTTCTTGTTCTATTTGGAGCTTATAAGCTATTTTTTCGTGTGTAGTCCCCTTGGTGTGTTAGGTAAATGGATCCACTGAAAAGTGATTAACATTTATTTATTTATTTGGGTGTAACGACACTTTCGACAGCCAGGGTTACCTCGTATCGGACAGTTTTACGGGTGGAAGAAGCCGAAGTATCCGAAGCAACACCGAGCAATGGGGAGCAACTGTCATACTCCCAAACGAACTAACGCCACACAAGGAGGGTGAGCACTGTTTGACAGCCATTTTACGTCCCCACCCAGTAGAACGGAACGCTGTGGCAGCATCAACCCCACACTTGACCGACCGGGAAAAGTTCTCGAGGTGGTCGAACACTCTCTGTCAGCATCAATTGTGGGGTTGATGTTGTCACAGCCTACCGGTCCTATCGGGCGGGACGTAAAATAGCTGTCCACTATGCTGAGAGAGACACACCCCATGCAGGCTAAAGATCCCTTCGTAGCATTCGAGAAGAGCTAGACCACGAAGCTGCCGCTATGAAGGTCATTCCACACACCTGTGCCATTGGGCCAAGGAGAGGCGTTAATATAAGTTGCATAACTTGTTCGCCAATCCTTGTAAAACAAATAAGATTAAATAAAAAATTGAAGACACGTGCAGTACGTCTAAGTACACAGCGTCCGTGCCTCCACGCGGGTAATATGTATTAAGTGCCTTACCCAAGGACCCAACGCGGTTATGCCTGGCGGGGATCGAACCTTAGGCCTTTCGGTTTGAAGTCCAATGCCGTAACCGATAAGCTACCGCGCTCCCAGATTGATTAATACTTCTGAAAATCTTAACCCTCCCACAGTGCATCTAGTAATTTAATCAATTTTGTCTTGTTTGACAGACCTCACTGAGTGCCACTCTGGGAATTCACTGTAGTGTTATTGAAATTTTTTTTACATTCTACACACTTTGGTTGAAATATCACGATTAGGCCCCCAAAAAGTAGATCTTCTGTTCTGTAACATTGCAAATGGACGTGTGGTTTTTAATTCATTTTTTAATTTTTTAATTATTTCTTTGCCATCAAAAGCTCATGTTCTTGTTTTTTTTATGTTTTAGTCATCATAATATATCGAATAGCATCGGTTGTCCTGTATTCCGTCCCTTGAGTGTAAGAAGGCTTTGCAGTGCCAAAGCACTGCAAAGCCATGTTGTACTCAGGGGACAAATTCATCAATTTTATTAACTTGGGTAAAATATCAAACTAAGCCATTTTAAAGTTTATTTTTCTAAGTTTGCACTGGTTTTAAAATGAAAGCATGTGGTAGCCAACAGAGCCATGCGGGGGGGGGGGGGGGGGGGCGGGGGCTACGAAACGGATTTTCAACTTTGTTTAGGCCTAATCTTCACAATTTCCCTGTAATGCATCCAGGATTTTTAACCAATTCAATTTTGGTAGACAGAGTTCATGGGGCTCTGTCAGAAAAGATTATATTTGTGAAATTCCGAGTTACACTGTGCGTAAAGTTTGATGTTCGAAATTTCGGTGTTATCAGTGTGCGAAGGATTAAGTTAATATTCCACTTACCATCGTTGTAACAGAAGACAGACGCATCATGAGAATGGTCAGAACACTTGGTATCATTATATATTCTCCAGCCAGTATTGCGACAACCAATCACAGAGCTTTCACTGTTTTTGCAACTCAATCCATTCATCATAATATCACCGATTCCTCGTCCGTAATATGATCCAGAAATTCTATTTCCAGCGACGAACCCCAGTTGACGACAAGTAACAGTAGCATCAGCATCTGACCAATATGTGTCGCAAATGGTCCCACGTATGCCATCATAATTGATTTCTACTCGACCATAATTTACTCCACCCCCTGCAATACTGACTTGGATACCTATATGAAGAAAAGGTAGACTCCAGTAACAACAGACCCTAACAAAATTTCATTTCATGAGAAAAAGCGGTTTGTAAATTCGTATTGATGCAGGTCAGCAGTGGTGAGAAAATTATTGACACAGGTGAGCATTTTAATATTGATTTCTATGTTACAATTATTGTGATTGGGGGTGTGCTCACTGGCGTAGGTACAGAGGGGCCGTGAGCGCTCATCCACGCAAAGTTTTGTCAGATATTTTACTGCTGGTCGGAAAATTATCCAGACTTTTTGTCACCAAAAGTTTGCAAAATCGAATGAAAATTTGATAACTAACCCGTTTTGGTGCTAAATGGTAGAAATTTGATTGTCCAATCCGAAATGTATCGGACAATGGTTTTTATGATCTATCCGGACATTTTGGGCGGCTCCTACTGGCGAAATACTTTCTGTATCCCAAAGAGGCGTGATGTTGTAACGAAATGCTGCTTTCAAAGATTTATTATATAGCGATTAATTAAATGATTACTTAAAGAATTAAGTGATGGCTAGTATATTATAGAAGGCCATCTATTTGTTCATATGTACCCTCTTCTACTCAGTAACATAGAGATGTATTATTTGTTACTGCGTTTTTAACAGCGAATAATATGAAATCACAAAAAAGGTAACAACTTGTCATCCAAAAGCTATATTATTTCCAATGGATGGCATTGCACAATTCCTACATAACAGTTGATGCAGGGGAATGTGTGAAAGAAAAATGTACTGATAAATACTTAGAAAATGACACCACTGGTCAAGGAGGAGACAAGTAGTATTAACATGCATGAGGTGCATTCTGCCAGGCATGATTAATCCTTTGAACCCTGGTGGAATCTTCCATGTCAGTTCCATGGAGGCAATAGGAAGAGTCCATATTTATTATTTGGGGGTAGACCAATTAATATTTTCAACGTGCAGCCTTGGGGCTGCACGTTGAAAATATTGATTGGTATACGCCACGCATTTAACTTGCAGTCACTCCCTTAATGACATTATGACGTAGCTTGTGACCCGGCCGGAAAAACGGCCTCTGGAGTTCAAAAGATTAATTTCGTCCGCATCTGACCACATTTGGCTGACTTTGCTGAAAGCTTGGGATTCATAGTTAGCATGCCTGGACTGCACAAGGTCAGTCACGTTTCATTGTGTTTATAATAGCCGACAAAAATATGGAAAAGTACTTTCGGCCACAAACGGTAAGAATCTCGGACGCAATCCTACACAGGTTTCCATTCAACTCTGTTCTAAATTTATGATTAATGCTTAAAGGGTAAACACCAGATTTACTGATTGACTTTAGTTTAAACAATATTTATTACTGAAAGTGACAATTGTATACATCACGCAAAGAGATAAAAAGGAACAACTCGTCAAATTAATGGTATACAATGTAACAGAAAAACAGAATCCAAGATTAAATGTTAGGGATTCAACAATCATCTATAAGCTTTTGGAAGTCGTCTCCCTTGTTGGATAGAGTATTTGATAAGAAGATTACAGGAGGCTTTTGCTGAACTAATATTGTTTATTAGTAGTAATATAACAGGAAGAAGAAAGCAGAGATAGAACAAGAGAAGAAACAAAGAGAAGACACAGATGAGGATGAAGACAATTGAATTAAAAAAATTAAAAATTTTCTTGGTGATCAGAGTTAAGCAGACATGAATCGGGTTGGTAGATGAGTAATGTACTTATTTAGTGACGCGAAAGAAATTAATAGCTGGTGTAGACTGGTTCAAGCATCATACCTAGTCAGATGCACACGTACCCATGCAGGTCACTTAATTGCTGCAGCTAACTGAAACGTTTGCTAAGTACAAGGAAATCCCTGACAACGTCAAGTATAAAGCGGTTTTCTGCATTTAGGATATTTTATACTGGAGGCGAACGCGACCGCGACTCCGACCGCTGTGGTCGCTTTTGTTTTATTAACACCAATTTTAATGGGGTCATTCATACTAAGGGCGAACGCGAACGCGGCCCATTTTTTGTTCGCGCGGAAAACCGCGGGGATTGCCCCCAGAGCGAATTTTAAGGACTTGTTCGCGGCAACAATTCTATTCATCCAATCAGATTGACGTATACAAGAGGGAGGAGTATGTTTGTTTATTAACACAACGAACTTCCGCGCGAATCACCGCTTTTAGTAGGAACGATAATTCGCGCGGTAAGTCGCGCGGAAATTCCCAGTGGTGACGTTCGCCTCCAGTATAAAATGGCCTTTATCAAGGAATTGCGAACCAAATAAAATTGATTGACTTTAATTCTTGAGACCTGAATAAATAGATTTGAATAAAAATAGTCATCGGGGAAAAAAGTGTTGATTGTCCGAGCTGTTTTTAAAAACAAGATGTGACACGGATCGCGTGTCACTTTATAAGAACTACACGAGAAGCTCAAAACGTCTGAGGGGAACTGAAGTCCTTAATCCTTTTAACCAGTAAGACCGATTTTTCGGCCCAAGGCATAATTTCGTCCCATTTTTGTCTTATTGTAAGAGGTCTATACAAGAGACATTGTATAGACTCTGTCAAACGAGATTGAATTGGTTAAATTTCTAGTTGCATTATGGGAAATAATTCAAATTTTTTTCTGTCTAAAATTTAGATATTTTGACATCAGTGTGCAGGGGGTTAACTAAGTCTTTAGAAGATCTTTGTGAAGTAAAAAAGTGAAAAAGATTTCAGGAGAGCAATTTGCTAGCCTAAGTGTGTTCCAGGTGAGCAATTTATTGCCACCCTGGATTTTTCAGAAATCCAAGCCTGCTTTATGAATTCAGGTAGCATGACGATCCTCACACGGAAAAGCGGCCTTTCGTTCAGTTTTGAAAGGCTTAAAGTGTGCAGATGCAGCTGGGTGTCATCCTAACATTGACAACTGGGGCCATGTTCGCGGATAATATTGCTCAGAGGAAGGGCATATATAACATTTATTTATTCACATTCAGTGGAGTGTGCGCGGAGACTACCGTTCAATTAATGTGGTGCCCCTTTACTAAACAAATATACAGATATTCTGTCGAGCTCCAGCTAAAATATTCCATTCAATGAGTATTTAATTCACTTTATAAACATCAAGATGTCAACATAACTAGTAGGACGCGGAGTAATAATAAAACTACAGCTGTGGTTAGTCTTCATTAAAAATTATTTTGAAAATGAGTATCTTGATTGGAAATGAGGATAGGTATCTTGATTTGAGTGGAGGATTTGATAGGTCTTGGCGAGATCGGATTACATTACGGCCGCCATAGACTGGCCACCTTCCTCGGATGGGCAATATATGTCCACGGACGCAATAATATTAGATTCCAAGCAATAAATATAGGAATAAACACCAAACATTTAATTAATGAAGCACCGGTACCCCGGTGCTTAATTAATTAAAATTTTGCTGATGATGATTTTTATTACCAGGGAAACGCGTGCGTGGACATCACAGTTCACGCGCATAAATAGGCCATTCCACGATGGCTGTACTGTAGATAAAATAATAGGATCAACCAGGTCAATGGGTATATGTGGATTGGAGTGGGACAATCAGCAGACCAGAAAAGGGGAGAGTTGTGGGTATATATACCAAGGAGGAGTTGTACCATATGACAATCAAAGCCTGATCAAATTAAAGTAATTACAACAAATAAAGTAGAAAGTGAAATAATATGGGCAAAAATCAAGGTGAAAACCAAAAGTGTCGCAGTTGGGGTTGTATATTTAGCAGTTCAATGGAGCAAGCCTGAGTTGAATGGTGGAATATATACGACACTCAGATCCATTGCTAGAGAACTGGAAAACAGGGGTTCCATACTGTATTAATGAGATATTTTACTGGACATACTAGTGAAAGAGGGGTGGTATAGTGGGTGGGGGGACAAGAAAATCAACTTTAATGGGGTGAAACTCTTAGAGATTAGAGTTTACAAATGAATTGGACGTGGAAATTTTGAATAGGGTTGCGAAGTGCAAGAATAAATAGACGTGGGAAAGAACGACAGAAAGATAATAATCGACTAAGTACACACTGACCCAGAGCTATGGAGGGAGGAAATAGACGACGAAATTCTGAGTTAGGTAATGATGACAATTTGATAACAAAAGGATTTTAGGGCAAATGAATAGAAAAACAAACGGCGGTCTTTAATTCTTTGGGCGCGGAATAATCTGAGAAACAGAATTCTTAGCGCCTAATATTAATCATGAATTTTATAAAAAAAAGTATAGGTTGTTAGACTAAAGCGTTATTATTTTAAAAAATGTTCTAATGATCTTATTGACAGTTTATCAAATGATTTTCTTTATATATTTAAATAGCACCTTTATACTTTCAAGGGGCGATATCGTTGTCCATGGATAGGACAAATCGCCCCCCCCCCCCCCCCCCCGCGTAATATGCAACTTCAGCAGTTGAAAAAATATTATTTTTCAAAACATTTAAAAAAAAAAACATATCATGTGACCCCTCGTTGGAACGAGCTCGTCGAGCTCGTTCCAACGAGGGGTCACATGATATGGTTTTGTTGACATGTTTTGAAAAATTTGAAAAAATGATATTTAAAATAATAAATTTTGATATCGTCTGCGTTGGGTAAAGGGTTAAAAGCACTTGGAAATGAATACACACAGTTGGCTAAAATGACTACTGCAGTACCTTTCCGCGGTCTGCCGTCTGTCGATTGTAGTCGCCTGTCGCGCCAAAAGAGTTAAGGACATTCGGAAACTGGAAAAAGAAGCGTACTGAGGGCACTTTGAGGAGAATGGAAAATCCGAGCTAGAAAACGTGTCAACCAGGCATAACGTTCAAGAGTTGGCGTATTTAATAGTGAGAAGTCTAAAAGATGGTGAAAGGGAAAACCAAGGGAGAATTAGAGTAACGACAAATGAATTCAGACTTTTATTATATTCGGTGCTATGTGGAAAAAAATCTAACGTCACACCCCTTTTGAAATAAAGCTCTTCAAACTTGAGTTCCAATTTTCAGCAATTTCACAGATTAGTTGCGTTGGTAAAGTGTTTAAAAAATTCATTTTCAAACGACTTTGGAAGTATTTAATTTTACATAACATTCTGAACTAATTTCAATCGGGTTACTATAACTAGCGGATGTTTATGGTGATTTCTGTCATGCTCTTAATGAAGGTAAATAAGTTAAGGTTATGTACTGTGATTTCAGTAAGGCAGTCGACATGGTATGGCACGTTGGTCTTAGTTACAAACTGGATTGAATCAGTATTTCAGGGGACCGACCCTTCTTCTTCAATTCATACGTTTCTGATAGACAACAGTAGTGATGATAACCTTTGACACTTATCCCTGAAGACCTATTTATTCTGGTGTTCCCCAAGGATCATCGCTTGGTACGTTGATGTTTCTTATCTGTATGAATGATATCATAAAAACTATACGTTCTTTGCAGATGAAACATTTCTATATCTCATACAGTTAAAACTAGAAGTCCTGTCATGAAATGCGCACAAATAGCACGTTGATCTGCGCGTTAATGTACGCGTTATGGCCATAGTAAAGCTATCAAATTCTGTACATATGGCCTGTGCACAAGCAATGTTTCAGCCAATGGACCTCCGGGGAACCCGGAGGTCCATTGGCAGAAACATTGCATGTGTTTGCTATGGGTAACCAGGAGAACCTGCCGTGCTTTGGATGCCATTCGATATGGCAATTGCGCTCAATTCCAACGCGCAATTAAGCCTAGATAAGCGCACTATTCGTGACAGGACTTCTAGTTTTAACTGTAGTGGAGAACCCCCCCCCCCCCCCTCCCCCCCCCGCCGGTCAGGCTTCGATCTTGTTCAGCCATGATTTACCAACAATTGAGCATTAGGTTAAAACAGTTCCAGAGATGCCATATTGGCAAAGTTTGAAAACAAGGCCTTTATACCAGACTCTATCAAACGCTTTTGAAATGTCGCAAAACATTTCGCAGGTCTGAAGCCGTTTAGCAAGAGAGAGACAAGTGGAATGGTAGAGTTCTAGTCATTGGAAAGTTGTGCAGTGGCCTGGACGTAAGCCGGATTGCAATTCATACAGTAAATTGTTTGCTTGAAATAACTAAATAGATACTTCAGAACTAGTTTTTCAAATATTTTAGCAAAAGTCGGTAATAATGAAATATACCTATAGTTCGTCACTTCGGTTGGGTTATCTTTCTTGAATATTGAGATAACATCTGCTTTCTTCCATTCAGATGGAAATTTATGTAAATCCGGAGATTTGCGGAAGAAGATGCTCAGTGGTAGTGCAACCGAATTTGCAGTTCCTTTAAGCATTCTGGCACAAATTCCGTCATGTCCATGTTACTTTTTGGGGGCTTGATTATTGAAATAATATCATCTTCTGTAAAACATATGTTTGAGAGATTGCGAATGCATTTAGGAATAAATTCAGTAAGTATTGAATGGATTCAGGACTACCTATACGAAAGAAAGCAAAGGGTTCTCGTCCAAACTACCTTTTCCGACTATAGACTCATTCAAGCAGGAGTGCCCCAAGGCTCAGTTCCCGGCCCGTTTCTCTTCCTAATCTATATCAATGGCATTTCTGAGATCATCGATGCCGTTGCTAGACTGTATACCGATGATACCTGTGTAACAGATAACAACAACAATATTGAAAATCTTTCCGTTTCCCTCAATCGAAACCTTGGAAAAATTAACACTTGGTCTCTTCAATGGCTCGTTTCATTCAACCCTGCTAAGACAAACGCAGTTCTATTCCACTATGGCAGTAAATACGAAACAGATTATCCCACCCTGATCTTTGATAGTAATCCAGTCTCATTTACTGAAGATCAAACAAGCACCTGGGATTAATTCTCCAATCTAATCTAAATTGGGACTCCCAGTTAACTGAAATATGTAAGAAAGTTACCACCCGTTTATCTTTCCTTCGCAAACTGAAATTCATTTTGAACAGAAAAACCTTGGAACAAATCTATCTTACCTTTATTCAACCACTAGTAGATTACGGCGACGTAGTGTGGGACTGCGCACCCGAATATTTGACTCAAAATCTTGATAGATTGCAGCTTGACGCTGCGCGTATCATTACTGGGTTAACGCGATCTGTCTCTGTTGATCAACTTCTGGGTGAACTCGTGTGGCCCTCCTTTTGAAGCGTCTTGAAAAGCACAAATACTGCATACTTTTCAAAATTATCAACCATGAAACTCCAAATTACTCACAACACATTGGTACCCCCTCGAACGCACGAAATCTCAATGTATAATCTTCGCAACCCCAACAGATTCACGTATTATTCGGCAAGAACGGAGCGTTTCAAAATGCCCAATTGAACTGTATCCCCAAACCACCTCTTTATTTCCGTGTGGATAAAAGAAAGGCCAACATGTTACACTCAAAATTGCGTAATAACTGCAGAGATCTAAATAATGACAAGTTCCAAAACTATATTTTCGCCACACCAAAGTGTATGTGTGGTAATCCCTGTGAAAATGCTCATCACTCTCGCCTGGTGTGCCATCGATACTCTGACCCCAGGAATGCACTACTCGATTCTCTTCGAGATTTTGATATATCATCCGAAACCGATCTCTTGTCCGATAAACCCACACTGACAACAAAACAAAACGAATATATCTTTCTGAAAACGCAAACGTTCATCTTAGCTAGTGACCGCTTCAGTTGAGTCATTATATTCTCGGACTAGCCTCTCTCTTACACTAGACAAAACGTTCTATAAACGTCGTATACCTCACCCTTTAACTTGCCACCCAATAGCTTTCGCAGAGAAAGTCAACAGTGTCCTGCCCCATGTATTCCCTGAGTCTAGACCCTATTACGTACTTGGCTGCCTGTTTCAACAACTTACATTTCAATTGTAAATAGTGTAAAGCCCTATTCATTTGTGAACCAATCTATATATATTGTATCCGCATCTGTGTATTGTTTTTCTGTTGTGTTTATGGAGAGGAGTTAACATAAGTTGTATAACTTGTACTCCAATCCTTTTTGCAAATTTATGGCAACTAAAATATGTTTAAACTAAAACTAACATTGTTGGTTGGATTCAAACAAACGTTCTAAGAACGGAAACTATGCTTATAACACGTAAGATCAATAAAATGGCACACCCACCCATATTCCTATGGGTGGGTTGGGGGGGGGGGGGGTCTTTGTATCTTTGTAGCTGACAATCATAAGCACATTGATGTATTTTTGAGTAGTACTTGTACATAGAATAACCATATTGCACACATCTGCTCAAAAGCGTGGACTCGTATAGTTATAAGTTCACTTACGCTTTGACCCTTACATTGGTTAAAGGGATAACTAGGCAAGACGAACGCTGAACTCCTCACAAAATTTGCCTATCATCTTGAGAGTTTGCGTTCAAAGTTGAAAGTCTATTTTACAGGTGTAAGTGCCTGGTACTGCGGTAACAATTTCAAGTTACGAGAAGTATTTTAGAAACATTCAAATGCAATCATTATACTAGGACCCTACGAATCACACATTTTCGAATCGAATCGAATCTCGAATCAAATCACGTATTTTATTCGAAATCGAATCGAACCTCGAAACGAAACAGTCAGTGCGTTTTGAAGATGACTATGGGGGTTGGGGTGCTATAAACCTGATTTGTTTCGACTGTGATGGCTCAAATCCCGACAGATAAAATAATCCAACTTCATCATCAAGGCATGCTTTCGTCGAAGGCATGTCTTGATGACGTAGTTGGAATATTACCCTATAAGGATTACAGTTCAACGTCGACATTGCTTAAAAACCTTAAATTTGCATTAAACAGTTGAAGAGACTAGTGATATTTAAATTATCAGAGCCGGCGGCATGAGCGCAGATTAAATTTTTGATAATGTTTCCTGTAATTAGTGTTTGGAATCTAATATTATTGCATCCGTGGAAGTATTGCCCACGCGTGGACAGTGACCAGTCCACGGCGACTGTACTGTATTTATGTACGATTTCCATCTGAACTATACGTTTTGTGAGACGATGAAGACGACCGATACCAACCTATATTCGTATGAAAAAGACTCCAGTGGAAACGAATCGGGCAGACGATTTCGAATCGAACGGAATATCTACTTAACATTCGAAATCGAATCTCGAAGTTTCGCAGGGCCCTGTATTATACCGTATCATCTTCCCCGAAAATTGCCTTCTACTACTGAATTTCAACCAGGAAAGGACAGTATATTTCAGAATGCTTACAGCAATAGTTTAGAGTTTAATAAGGTGGGGGTCTCACCAGATCACCGAAGTTAAGCAACGTCGAGCGCGGTTAGTAGTTGGATGGGTGACCATTTCAGCGACTGATTTGTGCTTCCGCGTTTTGTCCTTGGGCAAGGCACTTAACCCCGATTGCCTAAATGCGGGCACGATGACGCTGTGTACTAAGGCGTACTGCACGTCTTCAACCAATCTAACCCTGCCTGTGCCGCGGTGCAGAGTTCAGAGTTACGATGTTGGAGAGCTGACAGCTGCTCGTCGTTGCTCGGTGGTTCTCTCCGGGTACTCCGGCTTCATCCACCCGTAACACTGTCACCGACATGATATGGCCCTGGCTGTTAATGTGTCGTTAAACCCTAATAAATAATAATAATAATAAGGTGGGGGAAATTTTAGACCCGGTTATCATCACCCCAACCAAAAAACACTCGAGTCGCTCTATTTGTAAAAAACGCGCAAAGAAATAAATAGATTTTAACGAATTCTATACAATTTTATCTCAACCAATGAGCTGGATAATTGTAAAATAACAAGAATAAGAGTTTTGTCTGTCCAACTGGACCGAATTCTGTTCGGACTACCTGATTGACTATTTTGGTTCCATAGTGCTCAAATTTCACCAAACTAGAAGCATGTTTATTGTTTATTCCCTGATTTAATTATTTCTTAGGGTTTAACAACAATTTCGACAGTCAGGGCCATTCTGCCAGACAGCTTTACAGTTGGAGGAAGCCGGTGTACCCAGAGAGAACCACCGGGCAACGGAGAGCAACTGTCAGACACCTCAACGGACTAACTCCACGCAAGCATGGTTAACATTGGATGAAGACAAGTGCACCATCGACGCGCAGTACGCCTTAGTAAACAGCGTCACTTAGGCAATTGGGAGTAAGTGTCTTGCCCAAGGACACAACCCGGTTGCCTCTGGTGGGGATCGAGCCGTGGACCTTTCGGTTTGAAGTCCAAAGTCATAACCACTGAGCCACCGAGCACCCATTATTCCCTAATAAATTATTTAGTCCAATTATTTTGTGAAAATCTGACACGAGCTGACCCTTGATGTCGAAAGTGTCGTTAAACTGCAATAAAATAAATGGATACATTTTGTGAAAATGAAGAGCTCATAAACGATTTTATTGTACGCTAAGCGATAGATTATCGAAGAAATTGCGGAAAAATACAAATCGTATCCCCACTATGAAGATATAGAAATTTTCGCTTTCACGGTATCGATCAAAATGGCGGTTTTCAAAGCATCACTTCAAGGAGAATAATACGAGTCAAATTATCACTGAAAATGATCAATTTGTTCAAGAAACGTATAATGAAAAGAAAATTTGGTGTTTTTGAGTGGATACTAGGGCTGTCACGATTAATCGATTAATCGATTGTTGATCGATCACGGTGAAATCGATTAGTATTTTTCGTTGTCGAATAATCGGTAAATTATATCCCGTTTTAGACGTGTAATAATTAAAAGAAAATATGTTGAAAAAACTATTGTTTCTAAAGGTAAAGAGTTAAGAACGTCGATGTTAAACCCCAAGAAGCTATTGCAAGCATTTGTCTTTCAGGTACATTCATCAAAGCTTTGATGTTCTGAACTTTTGAACCGTCAGTGTAATAATCAAGACCGGTCGGCAGTTGCGAAGTTCGCAACTGCCGACCGGTCTTGATTATTACACTGACGGTTCAAAAGTTCAGAACATCAAAGCTTTGAATGTAACTAAAAGAGGATCGTCTTCGTTGTTTACGTGAGGTAGGTCAACTGACTTCAACTCCATTTTTATCGACTTCAAAGAGAAGGAGATGGGGTCATCTAGGTACGATCAATCGATTATCATCGATTATTTGCGACGATTAATCGATTCCAAAATTAACAAATCGTGACAGCCCTAGTGGATACCGATCATTTCCAGCAATAATTCAACACGTATTCACGTTGAATTGATGCATGAAACCCGCTAGTCCAAACATGGCCTGAAAGTCCGTAATATAAGATTTTGGTTTGGTACGTCCGTTCAAAGGACGTACCAAACCAAAAACTTATATTACGGACTCTCATGCCATGTTTACACAAGAAAACCGCCAAAAATGCGTATAATAAAAGAAGATATAGTGCTTTTGAATGAGTAAAATTATCTCACTTGTGACCGAGACAAATTGTTATTTTCGCTCGCGAAAGCGCTCGCGAAAAATAAACATTTGTATCGGTCACTCGTGAGATTTTTTTCGGTATGCACCCAAAAAGACTAGATATCCCATATGTAACGGTTTTATGTGTAGGATTTTGCTTTCTTCGTAACCTGTATTTGCATTCGAACCTCTTTATTTATTCTTTAGTAATTTTAGAATAAATTAGTTTTCAAATTCATTGAAGACAGCGTAAATTAATTAAAAAGATCCAAAAACAATGGAAAACCAAAATGTAATCTTCTTCCTCGATTTGTTTTACACGTACAATTTATTCTGACCCAACCAAATATTACTCTCTTCTCCGTTATTCCTTAGACAAAATTGTTTTGTACCACATTTCTCACCTGATCGATAGCAAAGTACAAATGCCGTATTGCAATATGAAACAGGTACTCCCCACGGAGAAGACACACATTGATCTAAATTACTTTCTGTTCCAGTACAGTTTAATGATGTTATCCATGAAGGTCCGGCTGTTGTGTTAACAGTTCCGTACTTTACTCCACCAGTAAATCCAAGTTTCTTGCAAGTGATATTGGCAGATATATCATTCCAGTTGTTTGCACAAATTTGTCCCCAAGCACCTAGATGTCTCACTTGTACAGCTCCCATTGATGATGCCGGTCCACTGTTTAACCTGATCCCAAAACCTGAAAATATAACCAAAAGATACACAGAGATGATGTTAATCTTTATGTTATTTGGAAATGTCAAACTGGGAGGTAAGTCATCTACCTCCTTCTCCTCAGTCACAAGCTATGTTTGGTGACCCAATTTTGTTCAGTTATTCAAGAAATTATTTCGCATGTCTTCTCTTTTCCGATGTACGTTAGTAGTAGTGTATGTACCCGAACGGCCCTCATTGGCAGGATCTCATGCAGGATCTCATATGTGACGTCATAGTCACGTGACCTGGCGACGTCATGTTGTGTTGTCATGGTAACCCGCGTGAGCGGCCATCTTGTGACGTCATCTCCATAGTGATACGTGGTGTGAGTGCGCATGCGCAGCGCGTGTTGTTAGGGTGATACGTGTTTCCGTCGTCCATTTTGTATATGGAGGCCGCCATCTTGGTTTCTATGATAGCACGTGATTGCTATGTGACCCAAAACCTTCTAACAAGACAGGGGTATGTTCGGAGGGTGTGTTCGATTGAATCGGAGTATTACGAATTACCCAAATAACCCGACAATCCCTCCAAATCACCAAAATCTACCCGAACTTTTATTGTTTCGAATTCTTCCAGAATTCTCTGCTTCTATCTATATATGCAATTGTTATCGTTTATCTGGCCATGTTCCTTTATTCTAGAGTATACTCCAGTAGTGTAGAAGAGCCTATTAGTTGGAACAGTTTACCTTATTATTGCTATATTTAGCAATTCTGGTCTATTCTTGTTAGTTCTGACCCTATTCCAAGTACTCTTGTTGTTTCATTTATCTAGATCCTATTTATAGAACATAACTAACCAATCAGATTGCTTGATTTCCCATAATCTGTATGCAGAGTTATCTCCCTTCTGTATAATGAAAGACTATATCCAATGGCCATATCCCATGGAATCCCATTTTGGAAAACGCCCTTGGCTATGGGATCCCTTTTTTGTCGTATGAGGCCATGAGGGCTATGTAAAAGCCCTCAATGAGTCCTCATTTATTATCCCTCATACCCTCATTGAATTTTCAGGTTATGAGGACCAATAAAAAACCCTCAATGAGGAAGAATTTACTACGACTCTTATCCTCATCTCGGTATTCGAGGATACCTGACATTATATTATTTGAGGATACTAGTTGGAATTTACATCCGGGTACTTCTGTTGGGGAAGTAGATAAAAAACAAACAACAATATATATATAACATTTCATTTTTATTCATGTATACAATTCAATGTCTCAATGCATTTCTCTTTGCAGTTCTTCTTGCATGGGCTAACCATTTCATCTTCTTGTGGGTTGGAGCTTCTTCCCATCGCATGGCTAGGTTCTTGATAAAACACATTCTCTCATTTGATAACTTGGCTTTGTTGGTTGCTTTAATTTCCTGTCTGGCATCTTTGGGTTCCTCTTTCTCTAGCTGTTTCATAGTAGTAACTTCAGTCTTCTTAGTAGTAACTTCATTTGTGGTTTGAGTGGAAACATCTTTCTTAGCTTCAGTAGTAACTTCATTCGTGGTTTGAGTGGTAACTTCATTCTTTATGGGAGGTGGCATCTTTTTCTTGACTTAGTAGAAACTTCGTTCTTGGTGGTAACTTCATTCTTTATGGGAGCTGGCATCTTTTTCTTGACTTCAGTAGAAACTTCGTTCCTAGTGGAAACTTCTTTCTTTGTGGGAGCTGGCATCTTTTTCTTGTCTTCAGTAGAAACTTCGTTCTTAATGGAAACATCTTTCTTTGTTCCTGTAGAAACTTTGTTCGCAGTAGTAACTTCGTTCCTGTTTGTATTGGGAGCCAGTTCTTCTGTGTTTATTCTTTTGTTTACTGATCGGCCAGTATCCACACATCTTTGTTCCTTTCCACCAGCATCCATGTCTAGATTTTTTCTATTGGCTGCATTTACCACACGAAACACTTGGGTCAGTTCCTGGGAAGTCAGCTTTAATCCAGCATCATTCTTGAAGATCTGTATATGTAAGTCATCTTTTAATCTGAGCACCGTTGTTGACACAGACATCTTCACTCTTCGACGTTCAAAACAGAAATGAATTTATTTTTATACCAACACTCCTTTTATACTTTTCTAATCGTCTTCTTCTTCATCATCTACTCGGAATGAGTAGTTTGTCATAAGGCTGTCGAACAGAAATCTTCGCTTTTCCAAGGCATATTTCTGTGATTCTTCAAAGTCAAAGTCCTCTTCTTCACGAAGACGCTTGGCAGTTTCTTGAATTTTCTTGTGAATTGCGTCGTCGCAAAAATTTCGAATGTACACAAGGGTATGAATGTATTTCTCACTAATGGCTTCTCTAACATTCTTTTGAAGTGCTCTGTTTGCTGTTTCAACTGCATCTTCACTTTCCATTCCATCTTCGATATATTTGTTCATGAGGTTGTCAAAATCGTTTTGGTATTTGTCAAAGGCACTTTGAACGGTACCTCCCATCATAGAAACGTCTTTTTCCTCTTCTTCGTCTTCTTCTTCTTCATATTCCATATCTTCTGATAGTTCCGACGATTCATCAGAGTCCGAATCTCTTGACCAGTGTTTTGGTGCACAGCTGGATTGCATTGTGTCCGCTCTCTTCGAAAGTCAGATTACAAATTACAAATTTCTTATGAGCACGACCCTTTTATAGGCTATCGGACAGGGCATTGATGACGGGTTTGATCAACTTTCCTAAAAATCCTCCTTTGTGTATGATCCGTCTTCTTTTCCGATAAGATAGTTCTGTCTTTGGTGAGGCAATTCTCCTTATTTCGTACTTGTGTGGAATCAGCTTAGCCCTCTCAGATTTGGTTATAGGTACTGCGCCCGTCAAGATGTTTGAGGCACAATCACATAAACATTGTATCAAATCATCACTGGCCATCTTCAGCATAGTCTTGGCTTCATATCGATCCGCATCAGAGAGGATTCGCAGTGTATCTAGATTTCTTTCTAATCTTGTAGTGTTGCTCGATGTTTCCGAGTTCCTCATAGGGCAGTAAGCATTCTCGTGTCTGTGCATGTTGTCTGATCTGGAAAAGTCTTTTTCGCAATATCTGCAGCAATGGATTTTCATGACTTCACTCTTTCGTGGTCGTAGAACAAATGAGTTTATTTTCACACCAACACCCCTTTTATACTTTTTTCAGAGCTAGGACTGGGTTGATAAGCGCTGAGAGAAAGCAACTCTTTCGTAGTATACATCTTTTTATATCTGGAGAAATTCCATCATCTGCTAGCAGCTTCAATACATGTTCGTATTTTCGCAGGTCATCAAATTCAGCTAAATTCAGTGGTATCTTATCTTCGAGAATGTTGGTAGCACATTTGCATAAACAGGTAATCAAATCTTCATCAGCAGCACGTAGAACGGCATCGATTTCCTCCTTGTCTGCATCCCGTAAAAATTCTAAAAGTGCTTTATTCTGGTCAGTCAGTCCAGTATCTCTCTCCTCTTCTCTTCTTCTTGGACAGTTATGTTCTTCATGCCTCTTCCTATTGTATGGCTGTGCGAACAACTTAGTACAATATCTGCAGTGGAGCCGACGATGGTCCTTTTCGTGTCTTCGAGCATTATCCGATCTTGAAAATAACTTGGAACAGTATCTGCATCGAACTGGTAACATGTCTTCACTCGACGACGGTCAGGAGACAAATGAATTTATTTGCGTACCAACACCCCTTTTATACCTTTCACAACAGAAGTACCCGGATGTAAATTCCAACTAGTATCCTCAAATAATATAATGTCAGGTATCCTCGAATACCGAGATGAGGCTAAGAGTCGTAGTAAATTATGCCTCATTGAGGGATTTTTAATGGTCCTCATAACCTCAAAATTCAATGAGGGTATGAGGGATAATAACTGAGGACTAATTGAGGGCTTTTACATAGCCCTCATGGCCTCATACGACAAAAAAGGGATTCCCCAGTCACAGGCGTTTTCCAAAATGGGATTCCGTAGGATATACCTGTTAAATACTGAAATGAGGATAAGAGTCGAAGTAAATTCTTCCTCATTGAGGGATTTTTAATGGTCCTCATAACCTCAAAATTCAATGAGGGTATGAGGGATAATAAATGAGGACTCATTGAGGGCTTTTACATAGCCCTCATGACCTCATACGTCATCCCATAGCCAAGGGCGTTTTCCAAAATGGGATTCCATGGGATATGGCCATTGGATATAGTCTTTCATTATACAGAAGGGAGATAACTCTGCATACAGATTATGGGAAATCAAGCAATCTGATTGGTTAGTTATGTTCTATAAATAGGATCTAGATAAATGAAACAACAAGAGTACTTGGAATAGGGTCAGAAATAACAAGAATAGACCAGAATTGCTAAATATAGCAATAATAAGGTAAACTGTTCCAACTAATAGGCTCTCCTACACTACTGGAGTATACTCTAGAATAAAGGAACATGGCCAGATAAACGATAGCTATTGCATACATAGATAGAAGCAAAGAATTCTGGAAGAATTCGAAACAGTAAAAGTTCTGGTAGATTTTGGTGATTTGGAGGGATTGTCGGGTTTATTTGGGTAATTCGTAATACTCCGATTCAATCGAACACACCCTCCGAACATACCCCTGTCTTGTTAGAAGGTTTTGGGCAACCACGTGCTACCATAGAAACCAAGATGGCGGCCTCCAGTATACAAAATGGACGACGGAAACACGTATCACCCTAACAACACGCGCTGCGCATGCGCACTCACACCACGTATCACTATGGAGATGACGTCACAAGTTGGGCGCTCACGCGGGTTACCATGACAACACAACATGACGTCACCAGGTCACGTGACTATGACGTCACATATGAGATCCTGCATGAGATCCTGCCAATGAGGACCGTTCGGGTACATACACTACTACTTACGTTCAAACCTTCAGATAAGCAACCTGCCATAGACAATGACAGTTCCAACTTGCAGGTGTCGCTAAAGAAGGGGGTTTTAGGGATGTGTCCCTCCCCAAAATAATGTTTCAAGTCGGTACATTTCCATCAGGAGTGTAATCCTGCATGCAGATATTGTTTCGCTCTTGTCTATTATCTTGCATTTTCTTACGAGACAAGATTTGATACTTCGACGTATATCACATACACAGTCGGTCATACAAATGAGGTCGGTAGTACACGATTCAGGCTTTTGGGAACCCAGCATTGGAGTACCTGTAGAGTACATATTAATTTTGTCAGATATTTCGTCACAACCACGAAATGCATATTTTAACATATCTTACCTCCTACAAGTATATGGGAATTTCATTGGTTCAAAGACGTCACTCACATGCAGACTGCATATAAAACCATATACTGCCTGTCAACATCAATATACGCTGACAGCTATGGATAATCTCCCCTTTGTTGATTGATATTCAAAATGGCGGCAGTCGATAAACGTTTCAAGTTGAAAGATTGAGTGTTGGAAGCCCATATTTGGTCTGAAGTGCAGGTTAAGCAACTTAAAAGGCTTCATATTCTGTGGATGTGTGTCATGTTACCTTCGAAATGAAACTGTTTGGTATGTATGAATTTGCCTTGTTACAATTTATGGGAGAGTGCCTGCACTCTCCCATAAATTGTAACAAGGCAAAGACACGTGAACACATTGTGAGAATTCTCTCATTTAATTTTGATCGCTGTTGTTATTAGTTCTGTGCATCGATGCAGCAGTCGGTAAGATATATTCGTTACACAGTTTGTTGGTCCATTAATGCAGGTCTACTCCCATTAGTCAGACAACCAATTGTCATACACCTCACTTGTTATACATATATAGAGATAGGAAAAGCCAGGAAGTGGTGTTACAAGTCAATATTAATGGTTGAGACATGGGGCAGAATAACAGTAGACAATAGTAATGGTACAATGACTGCTGTAGAAGCTAATGATAGGACAGATAGACCATTGACAAGTAGTAGCCTTGGAGCTTTGGAGATGAGATGGAAGCCGTCGGTAAGATTACGTGTGTAGGAGCTGTTTTGGAGCCATATAGGAGCTATGAGTCATATAGGAGCAGGGTCATAGGTATCCTTAAATACCGTAAAGAGGGCTAGACCTCATTGAGGGATTTCTCATGGGCCTCATGGCCTCATTCGACAAAAACGGGGTTTTCCAAAAAGGTATCCTCGAAAGGTATCCTCAAATAATACAATACCAGGTCATAGGTATCCTCAAATACCTGTATGTTCCTATGTGCTAGTGCACAATGTGTCACATTGTGCGTTTTCACATAAGCACATATCGGCACATCCAGTATGTGCCTATGTGCTACCTGTAATGTGTAAACATGGCACAAACATGTTTAGGTAAATCAGAATACTTTATAAGAAGATGGGGGGAGTCATAACATAGATTGTAGACTCACAGGTAGAAGCAGAGGAGTCTGCAGGAATCCGAGCCAAATAACCAATTGTCGGGTTGTTTATGGTAATTAGATTTACTCTAGTTCAATCAAACGTACCCCTGCCCCCACCCCCTCCCCTCGGAATTATAGCAGTACGTGTTTCTGTTAAAAGTAGGACACCGGTGAATCCGTAGTAAATAAAGTCGTTTTTGGTAATGTGATGGGATTGTCGGGTTTATTTGGGTAATTCTACGAATAGGGAAACTACTCTTGTACAAAGGAACATACCCTCCGAACATACCCCTGTCCTATTATAAGCCTTTGGGTAACATAGCAACCACGTGCTACCATAGAAACCAAGATGGCGGCCTCCAGTATACAAAAGGGACGACGGAAACACGATCTCCCTAACAACACCAGCTACGCATGCGCACTAAAACCACGTATCAATGTGACAATGACGTCACAAGATGGCCGCTCTCGCGGGTAACCATGACAACACAAAATGGCGCCACTAGGTCACATGACATGATGTCACTTCCGGGGTCCTGCCCTGGGTCTTACAAACCATCCCTGAAACATGCAAGACATACTTCTAATCGTCCCCTGAGTTCCAATGTGTTCTGTGTGCCTACTGACGTTCTGTGCAATACAAAATGAAAAGAGAATGTCTAGTGTTTTTGAGTGGATACCGAAAATTATCTCATGAGTGACCGAGACAGAAGTTTATTTTTAAAATAATCATTGTCTCGGCCAGGAGTGAGATAATTTTAGGTTTCCACTCAAAGACACTAGATTTTCTTTTTCTTGTACGCTTTTTATAAGAATATGATTATTCCTATCAGTACTTCCACTCGTTGCAACCTTCATTGATGCATGAAAGTAAACAGCTAATGTGCATTGATCGATACTCGGAACAGGTAGCGTCTTGCGATTTGATTCAGCTTCCGGGTTTCATGCATCAATTCAAGGTGAATATTTGTTGAATTATTGCTGGAAATGATCGGTATCCCCTCAAAACACTAGCTTTTCTTTCTATTATACGTTTCTAGAACAAATTGATCATTTGCAGTGATGATTTGACTCGTATTCAACTTGAAGTGATGCTTTGAAAGCCGCCATTTTAATTGATACTGTGAAAGTGAAAATATCTATATCTTCACTGTGGGTGATACGATTCCTATCTTTTCGCATTTTTTTCCGATAATCGACCGTTGAGTATAATAAAACGCGCTATCAGCGAAGTCGTTGGTGAAGTCACGAACTGAACCGATCAAAATGAAAGAAAATATTGAGACAACGGTATATGGAGGGTGGATTACCACTAAATCGCTATGAGATAGATTTTCGACTTGGTAATTATTTACAATTTCTGAGGACGAAACACAAGAAGCATTTGCAAACTTTCATCTCCTGGACCACCGGTTTCACCCGGATGTCGATGTGATGAAACTCTGCAAGTGTTTCTTGTGCTGTAATAAACAATTATAAATACTTTTTGAGTGGGCATATAATAAATTTATGACACTGCGATTAAGTAGTAATCCACTCTCTTCATTGTGAGTATGCTGCTGAGTTTTAATATCTAGAGGTTAGGAATGATGTTAATGATCTCTGTTTAGTAATATAGAATTTTAGAGTGTTGGGCACGCTGTTTTTCTGAAGGAATTGAATGATGCTAACGGTGCAGCTTGAGAGGGAGAAATGTGCACTTGCTCAGCACGCTGTTCATTCGTAATACTGCGCAATACAGTCACAGTACTTCTGGTATCAACAGTATCTCTTCACCTCCCCCTTCTGCCTGGGTGATGAGCAAGAAACAACTGAACATTTCCTGCTGCATTACCCAATGTATTCCAGTGACAGAAGGGTGCCGAGAAATTGATTTTACAAAGCAAAGTTCAATCTGACTTTTACAGTGTGAAGCTATTAAACTGAATTTCATCAAATCTGTCCATGGGCGCCACTTCAGTGGCTGCTTGCGCTCGACCAGTTGAACAACTCCAACATTTACATCCATCTACAACATTATCCATTCAACATGTTCAAAAGCCCGTCATATATTACTTAATGTTACTTTACTTCCCATATTTCCATCTTCCCGTTGTGATAAAACATGTGATCTTCTGTCGTGCCAACTCCAACGTTTAATTCCGGATGCGAAGACAACTCACATATGCTTGCTGCTGGACCAATTTTGCAATTTATAATGTTTGTTAATTTTATGTAACCTCTGTTTCTGTATATAAAGTATTCTTTGAGATAAGGTATTGTCAAATTAATATTCAAGTTACCACAAAGTTGACATGCTGAGGTCAAGGAACAAGTTTCCTTCATGCAATTGTTCATCACGTGCTGCTAAATTAGACTACCAAATGAAGTAGAACGCGTATTTGGTACTTTCGTAGTATGTGCAACATATATATAGAGGATATGGAATGAGTGTCTCTCATATAATATTTATGAAACGAGTCTAAGAATTTTCCGTTTTGGCGAGCCCAAACGGAAAATGCGGACGAGTTTCATAAATATTATATGCGAAAAACACTTATTTCATATTCTCTTTATCATATGACACACATACGCACAAATTAGCCGCTTAGTATGACTTTTTAACCCATCACCTAACTTGAGTTGCAGACGGCACTTGGAAAAAACATCCTCGTATAACTAACAATTTTCATTTTTTTGCTTCCAAAACATAGGTTATGATCCCTCATGGGAACGAGCTCGTCGAGCTCGTTCCAATGAGGGGTCATAACCTATGTTTTGGAAGCACAAAGTGAAAATATAAAAAAAATGAATGTTTTTTTTCTCCAATAGGTAAAAGATTAATACATTATAATCACCGTACATAGGACAGATAACGTAAATTCTCCCTACTGAAATTATGCAAATGTGACCCAGTTGTATTTTTTGTTTAGCCAATCAAATTATCCAGTTTTGAAATTGACCAATGAAAGCTCCCAACTCTAATTATGCAAATGATGAAAATGTGACCCAGTTATATTTTGTTCAGTCAATCACATTGTCTAGTTTTGAAATTTACCAATGAAATTGACGGAAGGCCTTATTTATCACTGATTAATATGAAAACAAAATATCAAATGTTTTAAAGTGAACAAAACGGGCGAGTCATAGGATAAATTGGGATATTTGGTATTCTGGTGTTTATAGACTGATCTATTAATATTTCAACATTTTACTATGTATCGTGTGATGACTTTGGAGGTCAACAAATGCTCCTTCTGTTCTGTCCATTGAATATTTCGAACAAAATGCATTCGGCGCGCTAGTTCCTCACGAGGACTAAAGCATAGACTGTGAATTACATCCATCGCTATGCCTATTAAATTTCAGTTAACCCTCCTGTTTGATTTTAAAAAACTGTTTGTATTGGGGTCAAGATTTAGAGGGTTAATCCAGGGACCTGGTGAAGATGACCGATTTGGGAAGGGAGTGGAAACGTGATTTGTCCCGACTGTAAGTGACTAATTCCCGGTCAACTAATAGTCCAACTATATCACCAAGGCATGCCTTCGTCAAAGGCCTGCCTGACGATGTTTGACTGTATATTTAAAAGACTCTGGACTTCTTGTACAGGTATTATTGAATAAATAAAATATGCATATTGTAGTTTCGACACGGCTTCTTATTTAAATAACACGTACCGTACCAAGTATCCGATTGTGTCATGCTGGGCTCTCAAACACCCGAATCACGTATTACAGACCTGCCTTAATTTTGTATGACAGACAGCGTTTGTGACATGTATGACAGACTGCGTTTGTGACAAAAACGCAAATATCAAATCATGTCTTTTAATGAAGTACATAGAGCGCGGTGGCTAAGTGGTTACGGCAATGGACTTCACACCGAAAGGTCCACGGTGCGATCTCCGCAAGGTGCAACTGTGTTGTGTCCTTGGGCAAGGCACTTAATCCCGATTGCCCACCTGGGACACGGTGGTTCTGTGTACTAAGGCGTACTGCACGTCAATGGTGCACTTGTCTTCAACCAATGCATACCCTGCATGTGTTGAGTCAGTACGTTGGGAAGTTTGACACTTGCTCGCAGTTGCTCGGGGGTTCTCTCAGTGTACTCCGGCATCCTTCACCCGTCCAATCGTAAAACTGTCCGACACGGCGACCTGGCAGTCGGAAGTGTCGTTAAACACCCAAATAAATAAATAAATAAATAAATAAATAAATAATAAATAAATAAGGACATGCTTAATAGCAACACACAATCAACATCTTAGACTTCAATCCTGACGACAATGTCCCGACCTGGAAATAACATCGGGTTAGGGGTCAGACCCCTCTACCTCCCCATCTTATAGACGTCTGTTATTGAATATTATCAAGTGTAAATTGAAAATTGAGTCTATCTATTCTTGGGAATTTCATCCCACCTTGGCACGTGAGATGAGAGTTTCTTTTCGTGCAGAAACCTCAACTGGTGTCCTGCCTTGGTTGTCAGTCATATAACCCACTAAAACCTGTGATAGTTGAGTTTTGTTTTACTTTTTGTTCTGTAAAATAGTTTGTTCCGGCTCAATACCATTGCGGTTGATTAATGGGAAGAGTTATCAGTTCACAGCTCTGTACTGAAACTGTATTGACTATGCTGACACAGAGATATATCAACCAACCATTGACCACCTCTTCCATCATTTCACTCAATCACCCTAGAGCGGATTAGTATGTCGTTGGTCGTTGTGTAGCATGATGTCACAAATCGGCCGGGTTGGAAAGGAACTAAACCATCGCAATACCCGTGTTATCCCAAATTTGTCTAAGAATTAGAGGCGCTTTTAATGAACAGAAAATAAATGTGAACACTATAAACTGACCAACTGATATCAAAGTAATATTATGTACATGATTGTTTAAAATAAAGTTTGCTGTTAATTTTCTTTTAGGAAATCCGCAATTCGGAACAAGAAATCTGACTTTCAAGCTGGAAGATGTGGAATGCACAACTACAGAACAGAAAATAAATAAATCAAAGGTTTTACAACGTATCTAATCTAATTGCCAAAATACAGTTAAAACTAGAAGTCCTCTCATGAACTGTGCGCTTATCTAGGCTTAATTGCGCGTATTAATTACGCGCAGTTGCCATATCGAATGGCATCTAAAGCACGGCAGGTTCTCCTGGTTACTCATAGCAAACACAGGCAATGTTTTTGCCAATGGACATCCGGGTTACCCGGAGGTCCATTGGTTGAAACATTGCTTGTGCACAGGCCATATGTACAGAATTTGATAACCTTACTATGGTTATAACGCGTAGATTAACGCGCAGATCAATGTGCTATTTGTGCGAATTTCATGACAGGCCTAATAGTTTTAACAGTAGCCTGGTTTGGTCTATTCTTTGGGGGGGGGGGGGGGGGGGGTTCTAAACAGAGTTGACTAAGTGAATGCAAAGGCAATGCTACGCGCAATAGAATCAAATAAAATCAGACCCAATAAATGAGACTAATCATTATAATAAATAAAACACTGATAAAAGATTAGTACATAAACAAGTTAATTTCACCCACAAAACATGCAGAGGTTGGCATGGTCATATTAATTGCTTGTTTGAATCTTTTATCAATTCTAGGATTTGACAATAGTAGCAGTTTTGGTAATGATGGCCCCCCTCATTTGCATAATTATGCATATACAAAATTATTGGATTATTTCGGCAACGACGTGATCTGAATCAGAGACCATGAAAACACAGGTATAGACACCACATTTGCTCTATTATCTTGTTTAATAAGTGAGTTAGGGCCTAAAAATGAAATTTCGGTAATCGCCGCCTTAACCCCTTTACCTAACGAATCGCCCGCATCCGCCAGCGTAATCTGCAAATCGATTCATTTATCATATGACTCGTCCGTTTTGTTCACTTTAAAACATTTGATATTTTGTTTTTTTCATATTAATCAGTGATAAATAAAGCCTTCCGTCGATCCGTCACATTTGCATAATTTCAGTAGGGAGAATTTACGTTATCTGTCCTATTTAGGGTGGGTTATATTGTATTAATCTTTTACCTACAAGAAACACGCCATTCATTTTTTTTTTTTTTATATTTTCACTTTTTGCTTCCAAAACATAGGTTATGACCCATCGTTGGACCCCACGCGACGTCAATGAGGATCCTAACCTATGTTTTGGAAGCAAAAAATGAAAACTTTTTAGTTATACAAGGATGTTTTTCCAAGTGCCGTCTGCAGCTCAAGTTAGGTGATGGGTTAAAAAGTCATACTAAGTGGCTAATTTGTGCGTGTGTATGTCATATGATAAATGCAATATGAAATGAGAGTTTTTCTCATATAATATTTATGAAACTCGTCCGAATTTTCCGTTTGGACTCGCCAGAGGCTCGCCAAAACGGAAAATTCTTAGACTCGTTTCATAAATATTATATGAGAAAAACACTCATTCCATATCCCCTATACACGATATCAATCTCGTCACTTGCGTTTTGTCAATAATTACCAAAAACTGATGGAAGTATTAATTTTGTATTGCCGCGACAAATGTACACATCATCAATATACTCATTCATATTATCACTTTAGCGAGCGTTCCTTGGGCCATTATCGCTAATTTATTTGGCATTAATCCTTTGAGACTTTAATTATCCTGACGTTCAAACGTCACTAGTAATTCGGTTTCTTCACCGTTTTTCAAAATGCGACGTCAAACGTCGGAAAGTATAAATAACAAGATATTTTTTCACATTAGTGATTATCTGGTTGAGGGCTATATTATGTTTGGTGGTCTGAATCTGTTATTCAAAACTTGTTTTATTACAAATTATTGGAGAGTGCCCACAGGCACTCTCCAATAATTTGTAATGAAACAAATTTATATAGACAAAATAGTATTTGTGTTTGACTGAATATGAAATGTAAGCAAGGGCTGTGTTGGCTTTTGCTCTGGTATCCTCATTTTCTGAAAGCCCGGATAGTGGCTTCTAGCACTCAACCAGTTAAGAAGTCGTGACAGCAGGATTATATTAGTATTTTAAGTTGCGATAACACTTGGCTCAATGGTTGTCACTGAACACTATTCGGGAGAAAATAGGAATTCTAGACTTTAAAAAATAGAAAAATAATAACAGAACAAATGACCACAAAGTATCAACGCGCTGTTTGATTTCGTACGTCATAAGACGTACGAAGGTATCAAAGGGTTTTAATACTCGATAAATGTTCAAGTCAACACGTGCCGTGCCGGGCCACTGATGGTATATCATTTCCGTTACTATCTCGTGGCAGGACATGACTCACGTGACCGAAGGACGGTGATTACGCCAATTAGAGAGTGGTGGCCGAGTGTATAAGTGCGAAGTTGCCTCCATGAAGTTCATCCCACACACCTATGCCATTGGGCCAAGAAGAAGCGTTAATATAAGCTGCATAACCTGTTCGCCAATCCTTGTAAAACAAATAAGATTAAAAGGACGACCCGTTCTGAATCTTCTGTTTCCGCTTTGTATGTTTCGATGGCGCGCGGAAGAAAAACAAAAACTCACAGCAGTTATCTTGGTGATTACGCCAATTAAAACGCTCTAAACCTCTCTACTGGAATACGAGGAGCCAGATAATGATATAAGGTCAATATAGATATGTATCACTCTGTTTCGTTTTTTCATCTGAAATGATGTTTTCGCTTCAGTAATTTCGTACTTGGTTTTTAGAAAACTTCAAAAAGTAAATGCCGACACCTTCTGAATTTTCAATGTTCAACCTCTTAACCAAGCCTGAAAATCAGAAGACTGACATCTGCAAAATGAGGTCCCCAGAGGGTGAATTTAGTTATGCTACCATCTGTGAACTTCAATCTGAATCAGGGTCTCAAAACTAAACAGAAGGAGGTATCCAGAGGATAAAATGGCCAACTGTATGGCATAGCATCATCAAATTCACCCTCATTCTGCAAATGTCTGGCTGCTTATTTTCTGGCCTGTGCTTAACTTTATTGTTACATTTCAATTCATATTAAATTTTCAGTATATTTCTTGATTAACGGACTAGTATGTTCATTAATTTTCGGATTTGGTAAAGCTATTCACTTAAAGTTATTTTGAGGTTTCTTGAATGTCCATCCCTATTAGTGGCAATAATTGTCGTTAAACATCAGTAAATAAATAAATAAATTTTTTGGCACTACGGTTCTATTAATTGCCCGTCAGAATTGATCAACATCTCGCTGTCTTATTAGCGACCCTCCACTTCGTCTCGGGTCGCCTTTTAGACCTCTTGTTGATCATTTCAGTTGAGCCGCTAATATAACAATAACATGATTTTGGAGGGCATTATGGTTCATTAGCGGCCCTGGAGCAATGATGAACAACCCGAGGGTTTATTAAAGGCCTGAGACGAAGTCGAGGGCCGTTAATAAGCCCAAGGGCTGTTTATCATTGCTGCAGAGCCGATAATGAATCACGATGCCTGACAACAAACATGTTATTACTATTATTACCACTCCCTGTTACAGCTAACCGCACGAGGGAATTGCTGGAAGAAATAATCACTAAAGTCGGTTCGATATTTCTGTTTCGATCGTGCGTTCGACTTCAGTTCAGAAATACAACGGGACGTCATCCGAATGGGAGTAATTCATTAAACCATGGAATCTAAAAATAGCCGGGCCGCGGGCCTCTAATGGCGATTTATACCATTATCGCCCCCGGCCCGGCTCCGTCGAATGACGTCACTGAAATTATGGAGTTTTAACTTATGTTAATCGACTAGTAACTTATAGATTGAGTGGTAATAATATAACAATAACATGTCTTTTGTCGAGCCTTGTGGTTTATTAACGGCCCGACAGGTGTGAATAACAACCCGACAGCTTATAAAAGGCCCAAGACGAAGTCGAGGGCCGTTAATAAGCTGCAGGGCTGTTAGTCACACCTGGCCCGACATGTTATTAATATTATTTCCGCTGCGATTCTGAGAAAGTTGTGACCCTGTACCTTACATGGCAGATACCAAAAGTCTAGTCCAAACATGGCCTGAAAGTCCGTAATACAATTTTTGTGTTTGGTACGTCCTTTGGAAGGACGTACCAAACCCAAAAAGTATATTACGGACTTTCAGGCCATGTTTGGACCACAAACAGCCAATTGGTCTTCATTCGATTCGCTTGTATTGGTCTTCATTAGATTCGCTTGATTGAGACATTTTTAACGTTTTCAATTTTGGCAGATGATATTATCGTTTGTTCTCAAACAAACTGGTGTTACATGATCATCACGCCATCGGCACCGGTACTCTTTCAATTGCAATGAAGTTAGAAAACTTAAAAATAGACCCGATATTTACCGCTTTTATGTCAGGAATATAGGCTTAAAATGTCTGCAGACTTACTATATACAGCTGCTTGTTCTTATGGGACTAACTTTGCTAGACATCTTACATATTTAATAATTTAAATAAAAATCACATTGTTTACTAGTTGAAAAAATTTCTGGAAACGGTTTCCATTTTCGAGTGTACGACAGCGATGAACAAAAGTCACTTGACGTGCCGGGCTGTTAATGAGATGTTTAACTCATTTACAGCCCGACACATCACGTGACTTTTTAAGTAGAGCGCAACATTCTTGTAATGCCTTGTTAAACTTTGTTAATGTACGATGGAACGCCCTTTAAAGTGGTAATAATGAACCGTAATGCCCTTAAAAATCGTGTTATTGTCACAGATATCAAAGTATTGTCTTTTAGAAACGCCCTAGGAAAATTGCAGTCCTCTGAAAAGGTATGTTGTTGTGGAACACTGGCGGCAGGTGAAGTGAGACACGTTTCTATATGTGTCTAATTAACATTCCGGTAATCAAGTTGTACAGAGATCAGTTAGTTTAACTGGAATAGAAGGTTTGACCATCTCTTACACTGTGCCACAGAAACAAAAAACATTTTATAAAGCGAATTTGTTTTAAACTTACAACTATATTTCATTTCAGGTTTCACTTATGAAATTTTTTTCCAAACTCTTTCCCCCTCCCCCACTGCTCAATCCACCTTAAAACACTAAGCTACATGGAGACTAAAAAATGCATACTTTAATCATGGTCGTTGCTGAGGGGACTCAGATGGGAGGGCGTGTCCACCAAAAGATTCACAAATTCGCAACCCCATGTTGGCAAAATTCCGATTGTCATTACATTATTTCCACAAGTGACAATTCCATTAGCTCCACCCACTCATCACCGCCACCAGAGTCAAAATTTTCGAACTACGGGATTTAATTTGTAGAGTTCTAAATTATTCTCGGCCGTCACACTTTGTTCACATGTCGTTGCCTTGTTACAGTTTACAGGATGGTGCCTACATGTATAGGCACTCTCCCATAAATTATAAGAAGGCACATCCAGAGTAAATAACTTCAAAGATAATATGAAGCACATCCAGAGAATATGAAACATTTAAGTTGTGTTACCTGCACTCCAGAATAAAGCCACATATGGGTTTCCAGAACGCAACGTGTTAAGATGCAGAATACCATTTGCACACCCCCATAACTCTAAATTATCCCACTGAGGCCCTTCGTAGTCACACGTCCAACTAGAAATCAATAGTTGGAGGAATTTTTACAACTTTCAATCATAATTGGAGAAATTTCACTACTTTTCAACCTGAATGTTTCATATATTAGCCAAACCTTAGACATGTTTGAAAAAATTCCACTAGTGCCCTCTCTGTAATTTCCAACTTTTCACAATTACGGGTTTCGAATTTCCAACTATCGTAAATTTAACGAATGATGGAGGGCATGGGAGGAGGCGTCGCAACGTCCCTGTTTGTAATCTGAATTTCGCTTACGCTTCAACAGAGGTGCTGCAGGCACTGCTTTGAGAATTTGTCATGGTGAAACATAAAAAACAGTGTGCAATCATAAAACTCTTTTTGTACTTTTTAACTTCATTTTGTTGGTTAGGGGCACTGGATGGATATGTAATGAACCGTTTGATTGAACTAGTTTAAAGCATCACCTCCCATTCCCTGGTTGAACTGAGCCATGTTTTGGTAATAATGTGGAAAGATCTCTAAATGCTGATTTTTCTATCATTTCCTGCTGCGAACGCCTACAAATTAACGATGAATTTACAAGCTTTCGAGTACCGAAAATGACATTGCACACGCAAACTCTGGTGGAAACAACTCGAAATTCGAATGTTAATCGCCTTTTGTTCGAAATCACCAGCTTGTTTTTGCCAACAATGTTCAAAATATTTGAAAATGTTAAACAAATAAGTTTTTCCAACGCTCATTTTATTACCATAACTGATGTGTTTACATTCTTGATTGCTTGTTTTTTCCACCTACTGGTCATCACTGATACACGTACCAAACAACCTTTTCAAGTCTGCACATATTATTCGATCCAGTCGATTTTAGGACATTACATCAACTACCGGAACCGGGTATTGCCTAAAATAACCCAGAGAGCTTTGCACAGATTTTCATATGTTTTTTGAAACAGAGGTCCCTGGACCTATCTTGAACAGGACTGAATTTACAATTACTTGTTAACCCTTTGAACCCTTTTTTCCTGGAATGGTATCGTCATTCAGTGGGATGGGTCAGTCCAATATCTATATACAGGGAGGGTAAAACAATACCTGCAGTCTGCAGCCAGATGGCTGCAGACTGCAGTTATTATTCTACCACCAATGCTCCGTGTATAGACATCGCATAATAAAACAAAAGTGGACCGAAAAATCGGCCTCACGGGTTCAACGGGTTAACTTCGTACAGTTAATTCGATTCGAGTCTCAGTAAACCTCAATACCATTGGCAGTTGGCGAACTTGTTCACATACGGCCATAGGATAACCACCCTAAAGCATCGCGGTCCATTTGACAGTATTGGAAACTGCGCCCCTTATAGGACAGATTTGCGCACTTCTCGACATATTTGTCCGAGAACAATCATTAGTTTCAGATTACACTGAGATAAAGGGTACAAAGTTACTTACTCATATCCACGTTCTGTTTAGCAGTCGTGTAGCAGATTACCGAAGCTTCATGACGATATGGACACATTCCTCTTTGTTGTGTATGTGAACAATTAGCCAGGTGAGTTTCGGTACCGGTGCAGTTGACATTCTTCCAGGAATAATTAGGAAACTGGTGATATGTGCCTAATTTGGAGCAGCATAATGCTTTCCCGTCTACGAAGCCAAGTTCTCGACAGGCAACTTTTGCGTTTACGTCATTCCAGTTACTATCACAAACTGACGACCACCCACTCTCTGTAAGCACAGAAACAGTGCCGACGTCCGTCCTTCCGTTGGAGATAAGTTTTACTGAAAGAAAACAATTCTTTAGTGTTAACCGCACACGAGATCCATTCGAAAATATCAACATATGAAATGGTTCCGACCGAACGTAATTTTGACACCCCCCACCCCCACCCCCACACAGGTGTGGTAATATCGACCTAGAGTAAATTGGTGATGTCCGCTCATTAGTTGCTTAGTATTTGATGACTGTCGGTTTCTTATTTCCCTTCGCAATCATTCCTCAAGCTTAACCAAGCATACATGTTCATTTATCACTTCGGATATCCCGATAACAGCAAATTGAAAAGAAAACATACGATAGTGGTTTCTCTGTTAACCCTTTGAACACTGGTGGTATCTTCCATGTCAGTTAAATGGCAGCAATTGGAAGAGTCCATTTACATTATTTGGGGTGGGCCAATCAATATTTTCAACGTGCAGCCTTTGAAATGGAATCCCATTTCATGGAGTCGGATAAGAATCCCAATTGCGGTATCCTTTTTAGGATATCCTCAAAAGGTATCCCCAAATAGTACAATGTCATGTCCAAGGTATCCTCAAATACCCAGACGAGTCGTAGAGCGGTATGTAGAGTCAGTCGATCGAGCAAATGCTCTAAAAGGTCGGGTTGTTTGTGGTAATTAGATTTACTGGTACGCAAACGAATATACCCTCCAAACATACCCCTTTCCTATTGTAGGCCTTTCATGTCCATAGCGTCCATGTGCTTCCATAGAAATTCTGATGACGGCTTCCACTACATAAAATGGAAGACGGAAACACGTGTCACCCTAACAACACGCACTGCGCATGCGCACTAAGACCACCTATCGCTATGGTAATTACGTCACAACATGGCCGCACACGCGGACTGCAATTACAACTCAACATGACGTAATTGTTTACCGTGGCAATGACGTCACATGAGATCATCTATGAGATCATCCATCATTTATTTATTAACAAGAATTCCTTTTGCTGAACTCTTCGAAAATGTGATAGAGTTTATTTATTTATTTATTTATTTATTTATTTATTTATTTAAAAAATTCTTCTCCAACGTTAGGTAACTTCACACAGAACACAATCGTCATTTATTAATTATCGCAATGCTGACATGGCATCTAATGTAAAACTGATTTTTTTTTCTTACTTGTACACATTAGTTACTTATTGATTTACGTAGAAAACTAGAAGATTTCAAATAGCACTGTGAAAATATTATTCCAGTGTCATAACTGCAAATTGATTGGAAGCATTTAGAGGTGGAGATATTGAGGTAAATAATTTCCGGCTATGTGACAGACACATTCGTGTCAGTTACGTGTTAGTCAGGGCAATGAAATCTGTCTTTCTTCCGGGCGTAAATCGCAAGAAATACAGAAGAGCGGACAAATAAGGGGTTGTGTGTGTGTGTGGGGGGGGGGGGGGGGGGAGTGGGGAGGATTCACTTTGATGTAACAAATTATGTAAAGCAAATATTGACAATACACAAGATTCAAACATTCGATATCCAACGGTAGTAGTATGTAATGTGGTTTTCACCCCCCATTTGGGGGACCCCGGTGGGGGACCCCGGAAGTGACGTCGTGTCACGTGATCCAGTGCCGCCATGTTGTGTTGTCATGGTAACCAGCGTGAGCGGCCATGTTGTGACGTCATCTGCATAGTGATAGTGGTATGAGTGCGCATGCGCAGCGCGTGTTGTTAGGGTGACACGTGTTTCCGTCGTCCATTTTGTATACTGGAGGCCGCCATCTTGGTTTCTATGGTAGCACGTGATTGCTATGTTACCCAATTTTTCTGCAATAAGACAGGGGTATGTTCGGGGGGTGTTCCTTTGTAGAAGAGTAGAAGAGTAAATCTGATTACCACAAACAACCCGACAATCCTTCCAAATCACCAAAATCCACCCAAAATCACGGAAATTGACTTTATTTCCCTAATTTATCGGCTTAGCACGTAGTGCTATAGTATTAAGGTGGTACCGGGGATGCGTTCGATTGAACAGGAGTAATGTTCTGGCTTAGAATTCTCCTAGAATCCCTTTTTGTATCCCTATCCCATGACGTTTTTCCCATTAAAAGACACGTTTCTTTGGTCATTACCCAGAATTCTCTGCTTCTATCTATATATGCAATAGTTTACGTCTATCTGGCCATGTTCCTTTGTTCTAGAGTATACTCCAGTAACGTAGAAGAGCCTATTAGTTGGAACAGCTTTGCTTATTATCAATATATTTAGCTATTCTAGTCTATTCTTGTTAGTTCTGACCCTATTCCGTGTACTCTTGTTGTTTCATTTATCTAGATCATTTATATAATTTATAACTAACCAATCAGATTGCTTGATTTCCCATAACCTGTATGCAGAGTTATCTCCCCTTATTACAAGGAAGTTGTATCAGATTCTCATCACATCTATATCCAATGGCAATATCTCCGGGCACCCCAGTTTCGGCACCCCTTTTTGAAAAACATATGACCTTCGGCACCCCATTTTTGTCATATGTGCTTATGTGAAAAAGCACAATGTGACACAATGTGCCCTAGCACAAAGGCACATGGTTTATGTGCCGATATGTGCTTATGTGAAAAGGCACAATGTGACACAATGTGTCTTATCACATAGTCACACACGGGTATTTGAGGATACCTATTGCCTGGTATTGTATTATTCGAGGATACCTACTAGAGAATCCCTTTTTTGTCATATGTGCTTATGTGAAAAGGCACAATGTAACACAATGTGACCTAGCACATAAGCACATACTTATGTTCCGATATGTGCTTATGTGAAAAGGCACAATGTGACACAATGTGCCCTATCACATAGTCATATACGGGTATTTGAGAATACCTATAGCCTAGTATTGTATTATTTGAGGATACCTATCTAGGATACCTTCTGGAGAATCCCTTTTTGTCATATGTGCTTATGTGAAAAAGCACAATGTGACACAATGTGACCTAGCACATAAGCACATGCTTTATGTGCCGATATGTACTTATGTGAAAAGGCACTATGTGACACAATGTACCCTATCACATAGGCGCATACGACCAAAATGGGATTCCATAGCCACAGGTGTTTTCCAAAAGGGATTCTTTAAAAGGGATTCCATAAAATGGAATTCCTATCCGACTCCGTAAAATGGGAGTCCATGTTTTATCATCGACACTCGAGGGTATGGAAAGGGACTAATAAAGCCTAATTCATCAACTACAACAAGGTCGAAGAAAACACAACATAAACTTTGACTTATTCTTAACGTCCAATATATACAATAAATTTTTTAACCTAAATGGACTGTAACCCCTAAACACTTCATGCAACAACCTAACTAAACAGACGAAACATGAACGAAGATCGAACTAGTTGGAAACAACTGAACAGAGACAACCAACCACTACAAAACAATAAAGGTACAGAACGAAGATCCAACACAACCAAGATCGAAGTGAACAGAACAAACTGAAGAAAATCGAACTGATCTGATCGAATATAAGGAAACTCGAAGTGAATTGACCATAAAAAATGAACAAAGATCCAACACAGCCAAGATCGAAGTGAACGGAACAAAGTGAACGAAGATCGAACTGATCTGATTGAACTACAACTCTAATGAAGGTATATATAATTAACCGTCTTGAATTGTTTGAAATGAACTACAACCCTAATGAAGGTATATATAATTAACCCTCCTGAAGTGTTTGAATGAACTATAACCCCTAAATATATCCCAATGTTAACACTCTTGAACTTTTTGAATGAACGTTTTATATCTAATATAAATAAACACCCTTTGAACTGAATGAACTCTATTTTTTAACTATATCCCAATGTTAACACCTATGAAATGAATAAATTTTAAACTTAATGAACTACAACCCATTGAACTGAATTCTTCTAATAGGAAAGGGGAATACCCTCGAGTGTCGATGATAAAACACGGAATCCCACTTTACGGAGTCGGATAGGAATTCCATTTTATGGAATCCTTTTTTAAAGAATCCCTTTTGAAAAACACCTGTGGCTATGGAGTCCCATTTTGGTCGTATGTGCCTATGTGATAGGTCATATTGTGTCACATTGTGCCTTTTCACATAAGCACATATCGGCACATAAAGCATGTGCTTATGTGCTAGGTCACATTGTGTCACATTGTGCTTTTTTCACATAAGCACATATGACAAAAAGGGATTCTCCAGAAGGTATCCTAGATAGGTATCCTCAAATAATACAATACTAGGCTATAGGTATCCTCAAATACCCGTATATGACTATGTGATAGGGCACATTGTGTCACATTGTGCCTTTTCACATAAGCACATATCGGCACATAAAGCATGTGCTTATGTGCTAGGTCACATTGTGTCACATTGTGCTTTTTCACATAAGCACATATGACAAAAAAGGGATTCTCTAGTAGGTATCCTCGAATAATACAATACCAGGCAATAGGTATCCTCAAATACCCGTATGTGACTATGTGCTAGGGCACATTGTGTCACATTGTGCTTTTTAACATAAGCACATATGATAAAAAAGGGGTGCCGAAGGTCATATGTTTTTCAAAAAAGGGGTGCCGAAACTGGGGTGCCTGGAGATATTGCCATTGGATATAGATGTGATGAGAATCTGATACAACTTCGTTGTAATAAGGGGAGATGACTCTGCATACAGGTTATGGGAAATCAAGCAATCTGATTGGTTAGTTATAAATTATATAAATGATCTAGATAAATGAAACAACAAGAGTACGCGGAATAGGGTCAGAACTAACAAGAATAGACTAGAATAGCTAAATATAGTGATAATAAGGAAAGCTGTTCCAACTAATAGGCTCTTCTACGTTACTGAAGTATACTCCAGAGCAAAGGAACATGGCCAGATAGACGTAAACTATTGCATATATAGATAGAAGCAGAGAATTCTGGGTAATGACCAAAGGAACGTGTCTTTTAATGGAAAAAACGTCATGGGATAGGGATACAAAAAGAGATTCTGGGAGAATTCTAAGCCAGAACATTACTCCTTTTCAATCGAACGCACCCCGGTACCCCCTTAGTACTATAGCACTACGTGCTAAGCCGATAAATTAGGGAAATAAAGTCAATTTCCGTGATGTTGGGTGGATTTTGGTGTTTTGGAAGGATTGTCGGGTTGTTTGTGGTAATCAGATTTACTCTTCTACAAAGGAACACACCCCCGAACATACCCCTGTCTTATTGCAGAAAAATTGGGTAACATAGCTATCACGTGCTACCATAGAAACCAAGATGGCGGCCTCCAGTATACAAAATGGACGACGGAAACACGTGTCACCCTAACATCACGCGCTGCGCATGCGCACTCACACCACGTATCACTATGCAGATGACGTCACAACATGGCCCTCACGCGGGTTACCATGACAACACAACATAGCGGCACTGGATCACGTGACATGACGTCACTTCCGGGGTCCCCCACCGGGGTCCCCCAAATGGGGGTGAAAACCACATTACATACTACTAACGGTAGTAGAATGTAAAATGGTTTTCTGGGACCATTTGAGGGACCACGAAAGTGACGTCATATCACTTGAACCAGTGGTTCCATGTTGGTTATAATGGTAGTGTTAAGGTGGCAGGTGTTCCCGTCCTCCATTTGGCATACTGGAAGCCGTCAATTTGGCTTGTATGGTAGCGCAGGGTTGCTATGTGATGCACAATACGCTATTAGATCATCGAAAACTGTATAAAATCACCGACATGGACTTGGCGAAGCGTAAGTTTGCGTGTAGTGCTTTAAGGCACGTTCTGTTAAACTGGAATACTTTTGCTGGTTCCGATTGTCCAGTACCTCCTCAGTTTTTACCTGTTGCTCGGATTCCTTGAGAGTCCTCGTTATAATAGTAGCACATAGTGATATAAGATCCTAAAGGTTTACAATATGGTCTAGAGGACTGTTTGGATGTTGCTCTATTGAATGAGAGAACCTTTGTTGGTTTGGATTTTCCCAAAATTCTCGGTTAGAATTAGCATAAACAACTGGATATCTATTTATTTGGCTCGGAGTTTCATAAGAATCCCTTGCTGCTTCCTATCCCGGTCTTACTATAACTTATTCTCTCCATTGTTTGCCGTAACCTGTCTATGTTATGGCTTTCCCCGGCCCCTATAATTATTCTGACTTCCCTATATGTGCTTATTATGCCTCAGTTTTGTAACATCAGCCGTGATTGGTTAATTTGACACCTTCTAAAAGTTATAATTTTGGAGTTTTGGGGCAAAACACGGGTACTATCGGAACCTTCTTTCCTGGAGACATGAGAACAAAGAAAATATAAGCTCCACTTCCATTGATCAGCGTCGATTACGCAGGCTCTGATTGGAATTTCTCAACACCAAACGCTGGCGCCGTGTTCGTTGAACTTTTTTCGTCACCAATAGACACAAGCTTACCAACAAATATGTCATCTCCAGTGGGCGTGTTTTCAATTTTAACTGCAAACAATGGATTCAAAAGAATCAGAAATATTAAAAACTCACGTGTTGTTCACCACTTCAGTGAATTCTGAATATGAGTTATGACTTCAATCAATTATATTTCCACAAGTTTAGTACTTCCTGACCTCACTTAGCCTCCGCCTCAAGTTCAACATAAATTGTTTCACTCCGCTTAATCCTAACAAGTGTCGTCGTCAAAGAAACATGAATTTATATTCCATTAATGTATACCTCTTATCACACAAGCATTAATAATGAATTATTACATGAACAGCATGATGCAGTTGTAAACACTGGCATTTGGTGATATAGAAACTTCCAAAGCGACGGCACTTGTGACAAGTCATTTTCGAATTTGGTGATCTGGAATCTATTAAAGAGACGTCATTCCTTCGAAATGACGTCATGTTTTTGGATTCGACTACATTATTATTACAAGATTGATGGCATGTTGCAGTTAACGCTTAACAATGAAAGCTATTTTTTGTTCGGCATAATAAAATAATTAGAACGTTTCTTTTCATATTCTTTCGGTCGATTTGTGTGATTTCTGAAATAAAACCTTCAGTAGCTTCGCTGAAACTCAGGTACTATCGACCGATAGAACATGAAAAGAAACGTTCTAATATTATATTATGTGCTAGTACACAATGTGCGCACAGCAAATGCAGGACTTAAGCAAGTCCGGTATTTGAAGATACCTTTCACGTGGTGATTTACTATTTGAGCACACTTCTTGAGGATACATTTTGAGGATACCTCTTGGAGGATATCTGTCTGAAGATAGTTATGGCTTCTAACCCCATTCGATCCCTGGCTACCAGGCCATCTTTCGTAGCTCTAGGGCCACCGCTGCTGACATCCATAGCCACCACCATCTGGCCTGTGATCGGCTTCCACTGTATTACCATTTCTGTAGTCTTCGCTCAACGTTGTATCGTTACTGCCCTGAGCAGTAACTATTGGCTACCACTATTAGGTCCTGTTCTAGAATCTTTCAGTCATTAGTTCCCCCTTGCATTTAGTGGAGATATGCCCGAACTTTTAACCATTTGTGACATTGGACTGGGGAGGGATGGATCTGTATTCCTCAGATATGTGCTTTCTGCCATTGATAATGACACCCTGGTCAATAAGTTTTAGTTTTATTTCGCGGCTAGGACATGTCGCTTTCAATTTCCACGTGTTTCTCCCCGTGGCCTTTGAGTTAACCTGTCCCAACTGCACTTTGGGATGTTTAGGTTGATGGCGTGCTTGGCCGTGTCAGGGTGAACGGTTTCCCCTGGGAGGCACTGGTAATTTGCCCTGTTTCTTATGGTTCTCCTTTGGAATACTGGCTGTACATTTTTTAAACGCGGCAGAGCAGTCCCTGTCCATTAGAAGTGTTGGTATTGTCGTTGATAGGTGCCCGTTAAGTTACCTTTCTCCTTTGGATTGATTATTAGATGCGCCTGAACTGAAGGAGGGCGGGTGAAATAGAAGACTCCCGCACTTCTTGACGATGATTGAATAGTCCTCATTAAATATGCTAATAAGCCGGTCACGTGGGTCATGTGAGATTGATATCTATCTCCCATGTCTTCTCACATGGGACACACAATCTTGTATAAGAAGTGAAGGGAGAAAAATTCACTCCTGTCAAGTAATCGATAAATAACAAGTATAATCATGTTTCTTTGTTATGGGTCGACTGTTTAAAGCTGTACTTCCTGTTGTAATTTTGGCAGCCATTTTGGATTGGTAGGGTCGACATAACATGCAAATGTTGCTCAAATATACAGTTGAAACTATAAGTATTGTGATTGTATTGAGCACTATTTTGATGTAATGGGAGCGCGGTGACTCAGTGGTAGACTGATGGACTTCTATGCTAGAGGTCCCGAGTTCGGTTCCCGTCCGGGATGACCCGCGTTGTGTCCTTGGGCAAGGCACTTTATCCTGGTTGCCTACATGGGAGCACAATGACGCTGTGTACTAAGTGTACTAAGACGTACTGCATGTCGATGATGCACATGTCTTCAACCGTTGTAACCCTGCTTGAGCGGCGTTTGAGCAGAGTTAGAATGTTGAGGAGCTGACAGTTGCTCGTCGATGCTCAGTGGTTCTCTCCGGGTCCCCCACTTCCTCCACCAGTAAAACTGTCACGGTCACGATTAGCCATTGTGCATATGTATGTGACCTTAAATACAAATAAATAAATTTTGATGCAATAGCGCGCTAGTAATTGCACTTTTGTCTCTGCTAAAATGCACCATTAGCATTACTCAGTTCCTGTAAAAAAACAGTGTGCCCACCTCTGTACAATTCTATAATAGTACTGGGTTACATTTGTATGTAATGAGAAGAGAGGTGATTATTACTTAATCGCAGCGCCATATAATCCCCACTCCAAAAGTGTTCATAATTGTTCGTAACAGCACAAGAAACACTTGCAAACTTTAATCACATGGATCACCGGGTGCAATCCGGTGGTCCATGTGATTAACGTTTGCAAGTGCGTCTTGTTTTTTGTCCTTAGAAATTACATATAATTACTAAATGAAAAATCTGTCCCTCAGCCACTTACTAGTAATTTACCATCCACATACTGTGGTTTCAATATTCCTTTCCTTTTTATCGATTCAGTTCGTGATTTCACTGCGACATCGCTAATGGCGCATTATATTTTGCATTGCACAGCGCAGACGCCCTTGTGCATTTCAGACTATTTCGTTCGTCTACAGTAAGGAGCGCATTAAGTGACGAGCATTTTCAGTACTAATTATGGCAGGACTTCTAGTTCCAATTGCACGACGACCAAGTTAGAATGCATCCCTTGTTAACTGAAGACTAAAATGGTCCAACGAAGCGATTTGAAAGAACGTGCATAAAACCGTTAAATTGCGGCAATATTTATACAGTTGGAGGGAACGGCTGGTTTTCGCAGCGTGTCCACACACCACGTATTCTGTTCAAAACTTCTACATCAATCTTTTCCTCCGTATATTTGCGATTGGGAAGGCACCCAATATGTACGAAAATGCCTTCAAAATCTTTTCTTCTGTGCGAATAGAAAAATTGGATAATGCTGAATTTCCATGACATTTGTGGCAGATCATTTGCTGGAAATGATACAGGGTCACTAACAGTCTCACCGGTCTGACATCTCCTAACTCTCTTAACCCTTTGAACTCGAGTGGTATCTTCCATGCCAGTTCAATGGCACCAATTAGAAGAGTCCATATTCATTATATGGTGTAGATTAATCAATATTTTCAACTTGCAGCCTCGGGGCTGCACGTTGAAAATAGTGATTGGTCTACCCCACATGTTTACTGAATAGACATCCTATTTAATGACATTAGGACATATTCCTGACCGTAAAAGCGGCCTCTGGGGTTCAAAGGGTTAACTTCTTGAACCCGTTAGACCGTGTTTCCATACATGAAAGGTCGCAGTTTCAATTAGTATGACGATTGCTAAGTGAATGTGTGGGACAGACCAATCAATTCGTTTGAAAATATGAATAGGTCTATCCCCAAATAATGAAGATGGACCCTACCTGAGATGGAAGATACGACGAGGGTTCCAAGGGATCAGACAAACAAGTAGTCAAATTAAACTTCAAGCATCACTGTTTGAGAATACACAGGAGCACTATCCGACTTGCAGTATTACCACAAAATATCATACATAAATAGGGTGGCGACCCTTTAAAGTGGGTAAAAAACACTATTTTGATTTTTTTTTTTCATTCAAAACCGTGTCTTGAAACCAGAATGGTTGGAATACAAACTGCTGAGGTCCGATAAATTACCCTTCTGTGTGACACTAAGTGCACTTTTGGTCCACGCTAAAAAGAACGTTAATAAATTAAATCGTTTATGTTTGCACGTTCTATGGATTGGCTGTGGTTGGATGTCACCTGTCCCTGTCAGACTGGCGGCTTAGAGTTACTGATGAATGGCTGGGTATCTAGTCTCTGAGGAGCTATAGTTTCTTCTAAGGACTCATTTGAAGGTTGCACTTTATGTACAGTTAAAACTAGAAGTCCTGTCCTGAAAAGCGCACGACTAGGACGTCGATTTGCGCGTTAATCTACGCGATATGACGATGGTGAGGCTATTAAATTCTGCACATACGACCTGTGCACAACCCGGAGGTCCATTGGCAGGAACATTGCTTTTGTTTGCTGTGGGTAACAAGGAGAACCTGCCATGTTTTGGGTGCCATCCGATATGGTAATTGCGCGCAATTCCCACGCGCAATTTAGCCTAGATAAGCGCACAGTTCATGACGGGACTTCTAGTTTTAACTGTATATACATATAACCAAGGAAGCCAAAACACAAATATACAAAACATCCCCTTAATGCAGGATTTTAAGGACGGCCACATTAATGCAGACAATCTTTTCGGCCAAATCCCTGTTCGAATATCGAATTACTTCATCACTTAGTCCAGACATAAACGAAAAGTACACAACGTTGGGCGCACTTCATGAACACAACCATGCTAACCCTATCTGATCATTGTCAACAGTTTGGGACCCCGGGCTATGTTACATAAATGCTAATGGTAACGTTAGATTCTGTAGGATATTTTCTTACGACATTGTCAAGATGCTCTTAATATGTCTTAAATCGTTAGGTAAAGGATTAAGAGATTAATTAAATTTTGGGTATTCTGATGTTGCAGATCCTGTTAGGGCCGTTGTATATTTGCGTAAAATTCGCCAAGAAAAAATTGAAAGTGTAGCATTTTTTACGGAACGCCTCTTGCACATGATGATTAAATTGAAACTAGTCTAAAAGATAGGGCCATACAATTATATCTTGTGGATTACTTGTGGCTTACAGTTAAAACGAGAAGTCCTGTCACGAATAGTGCGCTTATATAGGCTTAACTGCGCGTTGGAATTGCGCGCAATTGTCATATCGAATGGCATCCAAAGCACGGCAGGTTCTCTTGGTTACTCATAGCAAACACATGCAATGTTTCTGCCAATGGACCTCCGAGTTACCCGGAGGTCCATTGGCAGAAACATTGCTTGTGCACAGGCCATATGTTCAGAATTTGATAGCTTTACTGGCCATAACGCGTACATTAACGCGCATATCAACGTGTTATTTGTGCGCATTTCATGACAGGACTTCTAGTTTTAACTGTAGGTAGCGCGGTGGATAAGTGGTAGAATGTTGGACTTTTATGCTAGAGGTAGGAGTTCGATCCCCGTACGGACGACCGGCGTAGTGTCCTTGGACAAGGCACATTATCCCGGCTGCCTACATGGGGGCATGATGACGCCGTGTACTAAGGCGTACTTTACGTCGACGGTACACATGTCTTCAACCGCTGTAACTCAGCTCGAGCTAAGCTTGAACAAAGTTAGAATGTTGTGGAGCCGACAGTTGCTCGTCGATGGTCGGTGGTTCTCTCCGGGTACTCCGTCTCCCTCCGCCCGCAAAACTGTCACGGTCACGATTAGCCACTGTGCATAAGTATGTGACCTTAAACACCAATGAAATAAATAAATAAACAAGAGCTTACGTATTGCTGAAGCAATACAATGTCCCCTAACGGACTAATGAGCATTAATAATTATAAAAATGTTATAACCGAGATGTGTTCAGCATGAATTCCGTTGAAGCGTTTCCAAAAAAAGTCCGGAAAACTGATATTTTGGCGCTTTTCCATATTTCCAAGGGCCATAACTCACACAACAATAATGCAATCAGCATGAAACTCAAACTTGATCTGTAAGTCATCGTTCTCTAGTAGGTTACCAAAAACGAAATCATTCCGTTGAAGCGTTTCCAAAAAAGTCCGAAAAACTGATATTTTTGCGGTTTTCCATATTTCCCTGGGTCATAACTCACACAAGAATGAAGCAATCAGCATGAAACTCAAACTTGATGTGTAAGTCATCGTTCTATAGTGGATTACCAAAAATGAAATCATTCCGTTGAAGCGTTTCCAGAAAAAGTCCGGAAAACTGATATTTTGGTGCTTTTCCATATTTCCAAGGGCCATAACTCACACAAGAATAATGCAATCAGCATGAAACTCAAACTTGATCAGAAGTCATCGTTCTATAGTAGGTTACCAAAAATGAAATCATTCCGTTGAAGCGTTTCCAAAAAAAGTCCGGAAAACTGATATTTTAGCGCTTTTTCATTTTTCCAAGGGTCATAAATCACACCAGAATAAGGCAATCAGAATGAAACTCAAACTTGATCTGTAAGTCATCGTACTGTAGTAGTTTACCAAAAATGAAATCATTCCGTTGAAGTGTTTCCAAAAAAAGTCCGGAAAACCGATATTTTGGCGCTTTTCCATATTTCCAAGGGCCATAACTCACACAAGAATAATGCAATCAGCTTGAAACTCAAACTTGATCTGTAAGTCATCGTTCTATAGTAAGTTACGAAAAATGAAATCATTCGGTTGAAGCATTTCCAAAAAAAACCCGGAAACCTAAAGTGTGACTGACAGACTAACAGACTTTCAGACATTCCAAGGGCCATAACTCACCCAAGAATAATGCAGTCAGCATGAAACTCAAACTTGATCTGTAAGCCATCGTTCTATAGTAGGTTACGAAAAATGAAATCATTCCATTGATGCGTTTCCATAAAAAGTCCGGAAAACTGTTATTTTGGCGCGTTTCCATATTTCCAAGGGCCATAACTCAAACAAGAATAACGCAATCGGCATGAAACTCAAACCTGATCTGTAAGTCATCGTTCTGTAGTAGGTTACCGAAAATGAAGTCATTCGGTTGAAGAATTTCCAAAAAAAAGTCCGGAAAACTAAAGTGTGACTGACAGACTGACAGACTGAGGGATGGACAGAGTGCAAACCTATAGTCTGACAGACTGACGGACTGACAGACTGACAGACTGACGGATGGACAGAGTGCAAACCTATAGTCCCCTCCGACGATGCCGGTAGGGGACTAATAACTTGTGGCTTAAAGTATGAAACAAGAACGACAGCAATTTGATGCTACCAATAAACTTGCCATGACTGAAGAAATCTTCTTCAGCGCTAAAGCATTTTATGGAATAAGGACCAGCTTCAGCGGGGCGTCAAATCCCATGGACCTTCCAAACTGTGTTACAACGTCACAGAGGCTTCAAAAGGCAGTTTCCTAGAGTATATATTATTACCACTTCAGCGGGCATTTCTTAGACCATTACCGCTAATTTTGGGGGGATTAATTCGGGATAAATGAACAGCTCATCGCGTGACGTGCTGGTCGCTAATGGTGTCCCCTATCAGTTTGCGCCCGGTGGCCCTAGACGTCGCGTGACCGAATTACCCCCCCCCCCCCCCCCCACACACACACACACACACCCCACCTTTTGTTCCAAATCTGTTTCTGCTTTGTAACTTCGGATGTCGCGCGAGGTAAAGAAATCTAGCAGCAGTTATTTGTGGTGATTACACCAATTAAAACCTATTTACTGGAACACAAGCACCCAAAAAACGATATAAGGTCAGTATCGATAAGTATTATTCTGTTTTTTTGAAACAGCCAAACATCTTTGCTGGATTTTTTTATTCAAAAAGTAAATACCGAACACTCATGAAGATTCATATTCTTATATTAATTGTTCATTTTTTTTCTTCGCATTAAAATACCAGTGTATCTCTTGATTAAAGGATAAGTATACTGAATAATTCTAGGATTTGATTGAACTATGGTGTTGGGGGTATTTTGAGGTTACTTGAGTGCCCCACTCCCACCCCCTCCACAACACCCTATTAGTGATGATAATAGTAATAACCATGATTCTCTCAGATATTTACGGTTCTATAAGTGGCCCGCCAGAAATGTTTAACACCCTCTATCTTATTATTACCATTATTAAGTTACTAGTCGATTAACATAAGTTTGGAGGCCCGATAAAACTCCAGAATTTCAGTGACGTCATTCGACGGAGCCGGGCCGCTGGCGATAATGGTATAAATAGCCATTAGCGGCCCGGCTATTTTTAGATTCCATGGTCTAATGAATTACTCCCATTCGGATGACGTCCCTTTGTATTTCTGAACTGAAGTCGAACGCACGATCGAAACAGAAATATCGAACCGACTTCAGTGATTATTTCTGTGCTGAAATGAAGCAGTATCAGATGGAAACAAGTTTCATTGCACTGTGAATCGGTCGCACTGAAAGTATACTGATAAAATCATCGTTCGTTCGTTACAACGGCCTGGTAATAATAGTAATAACATGATTGTTGTCAGGCATCATGATTCATTAGCGGCCCTGCAGCAATGATGAACAGCCCTTGGGCTTATTAACGGCCCTCGACTTTGTCGAGGGCCGTTAATAAGTCCAAGGGTTGTTCATCATTGCTGCAGGGCCGCTAATGAACCATAATGCCCCCCAAAATCATGTCATTGTTATATTAGCGGCCCTCGACTTCGTCTCGAGGCTGTGAATCATTTGTGTTGGGCCGTTAATGAACCGTAAAATCTTGCAAATCATGTTATTGTTATATTATTACCACTTTAGCAGGCGTTCTCTTGTATATTAACGGAGTTTTGCCGGGTAGTGGAACTCAGTACTTCATGGTGTATTTCAAGCGGGTTGGGGCCATTAACGAAAATAAAATTAATGAACGGCCAGCCGCCCACTTTCAGTCATGGTAATAATAGTAATAACTAGATTCTGTCGGGACTTCCGATTTATACAACAGCCCTCTGTCTTGTTAACGGTTTCGTCTCGGGCCTTTAATAAACCCTCGAGCTGTTATTTATTCCGCTCGGGCCGTTTATAAACCGCAATGCCCTTCAAATTCGTGTTATTGTTACGTTATTTTCCGGGCGGCAATTCTACAATAAAACAAAACTGATCGTAGAGTTGTTTAACACTTTCTCCCACCGTGGCGACCAAAATTGGCCAGAGCTATTCACAAAAAATGCAATTCAGTTTTCATTGTTTTGTTTTCATTGTTTGCCTCAAAAAACATGGGTTCCAATCAGGAGTTAAAAGTTATGAAACAAAGAGTTATTAAAGAATTTTGTTGGCAAGTGTCGTTTGACGTTCGTGTTTGGTAAAGGGTTTAAGGTCAAGGTCAACACTCACCAGTCCCATTGAAGCACCCAACTCCAGCATCATGTTCGTGTGAGCAGCCAGTGCTTCCCCATTCGTAGCGTCTGCTGCAGCTACTCAATTTTCTCTCAAATCCTGAACATTGCACACCGGAAAGGTAAACCCGTCCATTACCTTGTCCGAATTTAGCTCCCCTAAATGCCTGAAAAAAATAAACGGGAAACAAAAGCGTCTTGTACTTAACGTTTCTTTCTTCAGTAAGGTAATTACTAGACTAAAAGAGCTCTTGGCAAATACAGAATAAACGTATAGCGTTTTCAAGTAAAAAATTTATTCTCCGAGCAGGATTAAGAGTGAAACCGACGAGCCTCTGGCGAGTCGGTTCCATTCTTAATTCTACGAGTAGAATAAACTTTTTACTTGAAAACACTATATGTTTATTTTGTTTATCCCATAAATCTTTTACAGGGAAATCGCGGCGAAATCGCACTGTTACTCTCTACAAAACGCATCGAGAAGTACGGAGCACATAGGTCCAATTCGATGACAAGCAAAATTGCAAAAAATAAAAAGGGCGTAGTGATACATTTCTGTCTAAAAATAATTCCCCTACAAACTTGAGCTAAACTTGAAAAATACTTTATTAAATAAACAACGTGTAGTGTTTTCTACTGGAATTGTTTAATACTTTCACAGAGGCTTAAAGAAAACAACAATTGTTAATTATGCTACACGAATGCGGTAGATGTCAGAGGTCAACGAGTCTGTCTCAACTATTGAAATACATTCTGTCAGTGTTAAACCTACGGGAAACATTTATCACTCTACTAAGTGAATAAAGCAAAAAGTTATCCAATGCTTTTATTGTTCGTACAAATGGCCATTTATGGGATAAAAATACTTTAGGACATGAAAATAGAAAGTGCTAGAAACAATAATTGTATCCGGAAGACTTTCTATTTTTATTAACCTTGGAGTACCTATACAGTCACAAACAGCTCCTTTTTATTGCTCTGAGAACGTTTTCCCAACTGTATTCTAACTTGATAACTCCACTGGTAGGATGCATCTATCCAGGCAGTGCATTAATATACAGACAGCAATAATAATGTAGAAACACTCTTAAGTCCTCTGCTGCTGTGTCCTTGTATATACGATAGTTACTAAATTAATAAAATTGATCCGAGGACTTAAAGATTAACCTGATTGATTGATCTTGTCATTCCGTCTTTGTCACAGGACTGATGATGACATGTTGATTCATACTGGTTCGAGTGGAGACACACAATTAGCCATTTGTTGCACCACTACTATTGTGATGGATGCTGCCAGAGCTCATGTTAAAGTGACACATGCTCTGTCGTCCATTTCGTTTAATGGAGGCTGCCATCTTGTTTTTATGGTGGCACGTGATTACTAGGGCCTAGGGTACTGGTACGGACTGAAGGTGAGATCTGAAGATGTGTTCGATTGAGGTCCACGACGGACAATGAATAGCGTGTACGAAGTTCGCTTTTCGGGCTACTGCGAGAGGGTATGGACAGGCTTTTTCGCTGTAAGTTGGAAGAAAGGATAGAGAGAGCTGCAGACTTGACCACGTGTCGTGCAATGTGAGTGATTAAGCATGAGTGCATTATGGGTTTGGAATCATCCATTCTCGTTTTCAGCCTACCGTAGACCGTGTTCCGTTCACCGTTTTGTTCACTGCAGGTCTTTTTCGTGTTGATGCTGGATTATTTGAGTAGTAAGTTGTACCAGGTAAGTGTTCCATTGTTCGGGAATGTACTTTGGTTGGTGTGTTAGTGGTGTGTATGACCATTTGTTTGCTTATTATTTTTAGAATTTGCCGGCTGTTCTATTTTTACCCACAGAACAATCTGACTGTTCTTTGTCTGAGTTTCTGGATTATCCCCTAACTCTAAAGCTTTCGCGTGATACTTGTTCGCTTCCGTATGAGGAGAATGGGAAAATCCTACATGTATCTCAGTATTGGGGACCATGTTACTGCCACTGATGCTGTTTTTTTTTATTATATCATCAGTGCTTCTCAAACTATTACTACTCGTTCCGCCTTCTTCCACTAATATCACCATTTCCATCTTAGACGACCCTTCTAGCTACCACAATTTGCTGCCATTACTATCATTGTAACTACCACCACCCTACTACGGTCATATGCCATTTCTATAACTGCTGTTTAAGAAATATTTGCACAAAAGGCCGTTACCATTATGGGTCTCATATTGTGTCATTATGAGTTCTATAGTAGAATTCCACTCCAGTTGAAACTGAGAAAAGCTAGAGTGTTACGAGAAGTCTCTTGGTGCTTGCGATTAAAGTGGCGTCGTGAAGGTTACCAAATGGGGGTGGTTTCAACCCGATTTGTTCTGCCTTGATGGCTCAAGTATCGACTGAGAAAATATTCCAGATACATCATCAAGGCATGCCTTCTCTGAAGACAAACCTTAAAGATGTTGCTGGAAATGTAGTCAGTCGATATTATATAGAGAGTAATCGCTTGACTGGACTGGTTACGTGGAATAATTCATGACAGGTGATGGACGTTGTACAAAGACGAGTGCGCGAATGCGCACGAGTGTTTTACAGCATAGTCCCTCGCCTCAAGTGAATTATTTCACGTAACCAGTCCAGTCAAGCGATTACTCTGTTTATTGCTTTCCATTATTAACGATATTTATATTATTTAACCCTTTACCTAACGTAACGGAGAAAAACCACGAGCGCTATTCTCAATAATCGCCAATTAATTTTCATTATTTTTTCATTTTTTGTCTCTAAAACATAGGTTATGACCCCTCATTGGAACGTGATCGTCGCGCTCGTCCCAGTGAGGGGTCATAACCTATGTTTTTGAGACAAAAAATGAAAATAATAGATATTCAAGAATTCTTTTGGCAAGTGTCGTCTGCTTTTCATGTTCGGTAAAGGGTTAAAAAACAAAAAAAACAATGTAGTCCCCATTACACCCACGGCAAAGCGTCTTCGTTTGCGCGCTCGGATACATGACCCAATTGGTGATTGTATAATTCACTTGTGAAGTTATCGTTTATAATCAAACCCGGAAATCCCATTAAATCACACTTTAAATCCAAATACACATGACCAGCAGTTTCCGAAATAAATGTCTTTTGACAACAATCGCAGAAATTCACCAAGTTTTGCGGGTGGAGGAGCCGGAGTACGCTGAGAGAATCACCGAGCAACGACGAGCAGCTGCCAGCTCCCCAACATCGTAACTCCGCACTGCAGCACAGACAGTGTTAGATTGGTTGAAGACATGCGCACCATCGACGTGCAGTACGCCTTAGTACACAGCGTCATCGTGGCCACAAGTGGACAATGGGGGTTAAGTGCATTGCCCAAGGACACAGCGCGGGAGTCAGAATCGATCGCTCAGACGGTCACCCATCCGATTCCGAGGACTATCCGGGCTCGACGTTGCTTAACTTCGGTGATGTGACGAGAATCGGTTACCGCCACGCCACCGCATCCCCCTGAAAATGCCAACAAAATGTACGACCACTGGATGAACTATCTCTCTTTAAACTAATTAAAGGTCAAGTTAACAACAGCCACGGAGATCAAGGTTAAAAACAAATGTGGTTAACCTGTCTGGCACCGATGACATCTGCAGATAATTTTTTAATTATACAGTGGTTTAACCTTTATACCAACTCAAAGAACGAAATCTGACATGATGACAAAACTTCCATCTACTGACTATCTATGTTTCCATAGAGAGTTAAAACTTGCAGACCTCTTTAAATATTCAAGGGGTCAAAACCCTCCATTTACAGCTTCTTCTGGGTGGACATCCCCAGATAGCGCGGTCAATGCTGAAATTTTACAAGCCGGCAAACAGGTTACTGATCGAGTCTTTGATTTAACCCAACTATCCAATAAAAACAATTTAACAGCTAGTGAACGGCGGGCGCTCATGAAACTTCGCAAAAATAAAAAAAAAATATAAAGCCGGCGAATAAGAGTGGCGGAGTTGTAATTTTATCTCGGGAATAATTATGATAAGGAATCTAAAAGGCAGCTTAACAATACAAAACGCTATGAAATATTAGACGGAATTATCTGGCCTCGTATCAGGGAGAAATTTAACAAAACCCTTAAATCTCTCCTTGATGAGGGACACATAACTAAAGGGTAGATGAGATATCTATCACTTTCACTCATTGCTCAAACAAGACAATTTTATGTTCTGTCTAAAATTTACAAAAATCCGTCTGTATGCAGGGAGAAGCCACCAAAAATTTGAAGACGTGACGTGGGGGTGGGTGGGTCTCTTGAGTGCGCAAAAAATGTGCATTTCCAACTTGTGCAATTTTTTGAATTTTTTAAAAATATATCAATATATCATCTAATATATACCATCATTTCTGTTTCAAATCTTAAAGATGATGTTGTACATCACACTCTTAACATAATTACAACATCAGGAGGCTTTATATGTGAGAATATTGGGCTTAAACTGGGAAAATGTCACACGTTAGTAGGGGGTGGGTGTCTTGTTCGAAATGTAGAAAATGTGCAGACAATATTTTGGAAAGAATTCAAATGAAAATTTGTTCCCGTATATGTACACCTGCTCTGGCCAAGCCTATAATGAATAGCTTGTCATTTGTATAGATTGGGGCCCACAGCAGCACACATAGGTTTAAATTGGTGGTACCAGTTTAACCCTTTACCTAACCTGAAAAGCAGGCGACACTTGCCAAAAAATGACTGAATAACTATTTTTTTTTCATTTTTTGTCTCAAAAACATAGGTTATGACCCCTCATTGGAACGAGCTCGTTCCAATGAGGGGTCATAACCTATGTTTTTGAGACCAAAAATGAAAAAATAATAAAAATTAATTGGCGATTTTTGAGAATAGCGCTGACCGGTTTTTGCCGTTATGTTGGGTAAAGGGTTAAGAACATTATAACCACCATTAACAGTATTAATGCACGTGCAGTGCGATAAGCTGTCAGCCAGTTAAAGGAGCCGATGCAAAACGGTTAACTTTCACGTCTACTTTGAGCTCACAGTCTATGTCCGTGATCTCGTTATGAGTGTTGTTGATTTCTTTCTCTTAACAAATCCACTGACGTTTGTTTTACCTCAGTAGACCTTGCATCGGAATTATGTTCGGTTGTAATGTCTATATAAAAACATGCTACATGTTCTGACTAGTCGACGCAGAATTCCAGAGTCGACGCTGGGCCATATCAACACCGACAACGACTAGTCGACTAATCGTTTAACCCTTTACCCAACGTAACGGCCAAACCGGCCAGCACTATTGTAAAAAATCGCCTAATATTTTATTTTTTGTCTCAAAAACATAGGTTATGACCCCTCGTTGGAACGACCTCGGCGAGCTCGTTCCAATGAGGGGTCATAACATATGTTTTTGAAAAACAAAATGAGTTATTCAGGAATTTTGTTTGCAAGTGTCGTCTGCTTTTCATGTTTGGTAAAGGGTTAAACACTTCATTGTTGATATTCACTCTCCTTGCGAAAGGCCTAAAATGGCCAGTTCTAAGATAAGAGGGCATAAGAATTTCATAATTTTTTTCTCCTAGAAAAGAATAGAGGCAGGGACGTGACGTCAGGGGAGGGGGGGGGTCACCATCCACCAACCCCCACCCTGGCAAAAAAATGTCCTATAGTTGGAAATTCGGAGATCAAGTCATGAGGAGTTGGAAATTCTATCGATCTGGATTTTAGAGCTTCTTTGGTGATGCTGATGTCTCCTTTACTTCCCCAAATTCCAACTGTATTTCAAATCGGCAAAAATTCCAACTGTTACAATTTACAACTACATTGTACCCAATATTGAGCTTCATACGTATGCATGATGTCAATTAGTACGAGATTTCTATAGTACGTTTACTTATCATAATAAAAAAAATCCTCGAAATGCACTTCAAAAGAATCACATCATGTAAAATCGTTATCCTGAGTTAATTCTATCATTCACAATTACAAAATGATGAAACATCGAAAATTGATTATTCCTGCATCAGATGCTTTGTTGTTAGGACAGTGTGAATTACTCAAAGTTCTCAGCTTGAGCATTTGTTAAGTACATATTCAATTCCCAGAATAATAACAAATAAAAATAACCTGATAATTCTATCATAAATGTGTTGGCATTTCAGTTACTGGAATCAATTGAATGCCCCTTTTCATGACTTCATTTTCTAAATTTTTCTCGGTAGTGAATTCCAACTAGGGGAGGAACCGGGTGGGGGTGACCCGCGTCCCGGTCCCTCTCCTAGTTAGAAATTCACTGAGAGGTCCTCGGTTTGAATCCCACCCGCGGCAACCGCGTTGTGTCCTTGGGCAAGACACTTCACCCCCATTGCCCACGTGGGGGTACGGTGACGCTGTGTACTAAGGCTTACTGCACGTCGATGGTGCACCTGTCTTCAACCAGTGTTAACCCTGCTTGTGTGGAGTTAGTATGTTGGGGAGCTGACAGTTGCTCGCCGTTGCTCGCTGGTTCTCTCCGGGTAGTCCGGCTTCCTCCACCCGTAAAACTGTCGTGGTCATGATTAGCCATTGTGCAGGAATATGTGACCTTAAACATCAATAAATAATAATAAATATTAATAATAGAAATTCACTACCCTATAGACCCCCCCCCCCCCCACCCCCATTCGGAAGCCTCTAGCCATGTTCCTGAGTACAGGATAGAGGAGGCGAGTCGGAGTTTGCATTTGATTAATTGCAGCGCTCACAAGCAAGAATTAACTATTTAGTTTTCAGAACGATATATTCGTTCTGTTTTGTTGCCATTGTGGGTTTATCAGTTTCGGATGACAAATAGAAATATGGAGGAGAATCGAATTACCCATTCCAAACTGCTGTGTAACGCGGACAAGTGAACAGAGAGTGATCAGGGCTTCAAAGGTATTATCCAACATACCATTTGTTGAGTCAGACATATAGATTGGGAACTAACTTGTCATTATTTAAGTCACTACATTTTTTACTGAATGATGTTTCCCAAATGTTTGCATTTCTTTTGCACACTCGAAAGTTACGAAGTGGTTTGTGAATGCAGTTAATTATACATGTGTTAGTTTACTCACTGTTATTGTGACTCTGGTCAGAAAGAGGGTTAAACCTTTTATAAGTACATTAGTATTTACCTTTTCGCACCCTTGTTACCGAATGATATTGTTGTTTACAATGCCGTCTGAAGAAAAAAGTGACTCCATTTATTCTTTTGCAGCGAGGTTCGGGAATAGTTTCACACTATCAGAGATGTAAGTGCCTTGAGGCAAAAATCTCCAAATATCTTTTGAACAAGACAAGAGTCAAAGAATCTAGCTTAGTTCCAAAGGCGCAAGCGAGGATGGGGTGGGGTCTGCTAAGAACCGTTCTTGGGGACTATTGTTAATTTATCTTAATGACACAGCATCGTAAAGTTATTTAAATGTCGTTGCCTTCATATTCGCCACGAACTGCACCGTTTTGTATTCAGAACTGTCAACTCTTTACAGATAGATTTCAAAATATATATTTTATCTAAAATATTAATTCGATTCCTTCTGTGTTTCAGAGTTTTACATAGAGAGAACTTCTCAATTTTCCAGACAGGCAAGCTGTTTTCAACTACGTTTTGATCGCTCATCCACCCTACCCCTACCACCAGTATATCCACACTGCTCTTAATACTAAATACGATGAGCTTTTGCTCACCTAGGGAAACAGTAAATTTTTAATCTACAGGCATCACCCACATGTACCGCAATTACAAATTCTGACGAATGTAGCCTCGGTCGAGCACCATTTCCACATAACCATACTTCGGTCGAGCACCATTTGCACACAATCATACTTCGGTCGAGCACCGCGTACACAAAATCATGCCTCGGTCGAGCAGCTGCCCCCTCCCTTGTTCAGCTGCCTTAAACTTCAATGATTTTTTGAATAGCACCCCCTTCACTGGCTCATTTCGCTTCCTACACAACAGTTACTTACAAGTACAATCGCCGTGGAATGGTCGCAATCCACGCATGGGCAGTGATGTCCACGTGTGCGTTTACCAGGTAATAAAATGATCATCAGAAAAAAATAAGTAATGAAGCACCGGGTGTACCCGGTGCTACATTAATTAATTTTTTTGAGGATTTTTTGAGGATTATTTCTATAATTAGTGTTTTGGATCTAATATTATTGCGTCCATGGAAATATTGCCCACCCGTGGAAAGTGACCAGTCCACGGTAGCCGTACTGTACCATCTCACATATACACACAATTATTACGTGAATGGACAAATAAATACATTAATGCTAAATAATGGCTGAAAAAATTGAAAATTGCTAAATATATAAATACGTACATCCATGCTTGAATTCACACACGCACAATCCATTAGCGGGCCGACCCCTCCAAGCATTGGCAACCCCGATCACGCGACGAAACATTCAGTTGCATTGCATATCCAGGGAGATAATTAGACCTTGAATTCTTAGCCAAACAGGTACTTGATCACAGAGCTCGTGAATCACACACTCCCCATTTATGTGATAGATTATTTTCATTGTTTCTGACACGAGGTGTCCCTGGCTGTCGAAAGTGTCGTTAAACACAATAAATAAATAAATAAATAAATAAATACATAAATAAATAAATAAATAAATAAATAAATAAATAAATAAATAAATAAATACATTTTCATTGTTCCTGAATGCCGTCTCCTGTGTGAGCAGCACTCGCAATGGTGCCAAGGAGTGGAACAGCGCGTATATTAGCCTACGCGACATTAGTCTCTCTCTCTGATGTTTCCTGTCTATACCCATCTTGGTTTTATTGGGTTATCAAGTTAAAAGTCACTTCTACTTTTGATTTTACCTTCCCTTCGGATGCCGTAACCCTAGTGCCTTGTTTGAAACATTCGCAACATCTCTAGGAATGGCTGCTTTGGGGTCGGCATAAAACATTCTTGTCTCAGACATTATTTGGGCAGAGTTAACTCTTTGCATGCTGCTGGCGGATATTCCTGCCCAGCACAGGGCTTCTCTTGTTACTGGAATAAGTATGTGTTGGGCACATTTAATCATATTTGCCCCGTGTGAATTGAATCGATTTTTTCACCAATGATTTCTTGTGTTACACTTATATTCATTTTTCATTAAATCTAGTCATGGCTGCTTTAAAGCAGCCATGACTAGATTTGATGAAAAATATATATAGAAAACACTCAGCAGGTTGAGAGTTAATAGTGATTCCATGACGTTACATACGAAATCCACGAGTGATTTCGGTCTTGGGATTGGTGTCTGTTTTGGTGGGAAGTGGGGAAGATAGCTTTTGCCATGGCATCAGTCTGGTCAAACTAACACTCTTGTATTTTCGGGGTGGTTCCCAATTGCTGTGTCCCTCGAACAGCGAAGTTGTGCTATTCGGCGAGAGTAGTTTCTTTGCACTATGATAAGTAGGTTGCTTTTTGTGCACTTAACAAGCCATCCTCGAGCTGTGAAGCTATCAAGTGTGTACTTAACTATTTCACTTTGTTATTATTAGGATTTCAATTTCATGAAGATTGCCATGCATCGTTTGAGATGTGTCCTTGGGCAAGACACTCAATGCAAATTAAAATTAAATTAAAAGTGGCGGCATGGTGGCGAAGTTCGTTAAAGCGTTCCACACATCGATGGTAACGAAGGCTTCTCGTGCGGAAAGTATCCTACACAACTGACGTGACATCGTTGTGTAATGTGGGTAAGGGAGGGGGTTCCAGATAAAACACTCAGAACAGTAAATCCTCCCGGTGAGTGGTAAAGTTCGGTAGAGTGTATTAAATGTCCCAGAGTGGACTGGAATAGAAGATTCAGTTCCTGTAAATACAGTTGAGTTTGAGAGATATATTACTTGATACTCTGCAGGTCTTGATGTCCATTGACCTACTGCCATTGTACATGAATGTATCCTCTGTATCTTGTAATTCACTAGCTCACTACCAGTGTATGAAAAAAATAGATTCTCTAGATCACTCTCATCACTGACACATTGTCAGTGTAAGTAATATTATTTCCAAATGCAACAAAATACTGCATTTTGATAGGCTGAGAGGTACGGTGCAACTTGCAATCCACAGTAGCTTTTTTACACCGTGGTTAACCACAGTGTAAAAACAAGAATACACAATAGCAGGCTATGTGGCTAAAAAGTACCCATTTTTAATTATTAATTCATACCTTCTGCTCGGTTGTGTCAGAATAAAAATAAAAATTCAGGAAATTTAATATTTATGTGTAATAAAATATTACAGATATGGATGTCATTGGAACTGGCTCATTGAGCCAGTTCCAATGACATCCATATTTGTCTGGTTTTATTAAGAAACTTACAAAGCACAAATTTTCTGTCAGTTTTTCCAACAATTTAGGTTAAAGTATTAAGTACACCAAAATTCTTGGAAATAAATCGGTTATCCTTGTGTTTTCCAGGGTGGATGGGAATTTACACCGTCTGGGAACTCATACACCCTTCGGCTTTGCCTCAGGGTGTATGAGTTCTCAAACCGGTGTAAATTCCCATACACCCTGGAAAACACAAGGATAACTAATAATGTTCCTTGGAAACTGGATATTGTGAGCACAGCCCAAATGTCAGTGTATAAACTAGGCATAAAATCTGCATCTCTCTCTCTCTCTCTCTCTCTCTCTCTCTCTCTCTCTCTCTCTCTCTCTCTCTCTCTCTCTCTTTGAATAGAATGGGTAATTTTTTTGGCAATGTCACGGGCCAAAACTGAAGGTTCATTAAACAATAGGGTGGAATTAATTGACATTAAGTCAGGAGTTAAATAAAACAGATGGAATATGTATTTTATATCAAATGGGATTTAACGTTTAAACACAATAAAAGGTGGCACAGTCAGATATCCGCATTTCTTGTCTTAAATAACACAATAGGTCATTCCTTCTACAAGCCAATAAATCCCTATACTGCGGCATTATTACATATCAATTAATTATAGCTTTCATCGATTCAGTCTCCGATCACGATTTAACAGAGGAATTATTTAGGTCAAAGTGAGAGTACAGTAACCCAACACCGGCTGTAGTAGTAGTTATGTTTACTCTTGCGTGACCTTAAACAGTGGCAAGGTCAGCTCATAATTTATGATGAAAAGACTGCGAAGTCCGAGTTAACGCATTCTAAGCAATCATGCTGTTTTCCATAACACCTTATCAAATCGTATTGACAGGAACAAGTACCTTTAGTTTAAGTCTTTACCTGACATGAAAAGCAGATGACACAAAACAAATTCTTGAATAACAATTTTTTTTTTTGATTTTTTGTCTCACAGACATAGGTTATGACCCCTCGTTCCAACGAGGGGTCATAACCTATGTTTTTGAGACAAAAAATGAAAATATATTGAAAATTAATTGGCGATTCTTGAGAATACAGCTGGTCAAAGGGTTAAAGGCAATAGATCTTTAAGTAGATCCGTTATTTCAGTCAAGACTAGAATGACTTTGTAACAGTAATGAATGTTTGAGCAACGGTGTTTGAATAACTGAATACCAAGTATAACCAATCGTTGGGCTTTATATACCCCGAGACTACACCAGACCAAATAAGATTCAAACACGATCTTTACTTGGTCTTTTGGTTTCAGCTGCAGCACCAGATAAGGCAATCGATGCTACGTCACGGCTTTAGGGACTCACGTGATCGGTAACTGTGCAATGGCCGCTTTACAAAAATCACAAAATATTGACATAATGTGAGGAAAATAGGCTAAATTAAAATGAATTACCCTTGGATTTGTACTTTTCCCAATAAAGGGAAGCAAGGCAAATAAGTCATATGCAGGACAATGGATTGACAAAGGTTATTTTATGAGTACTTCACAGTTGAAGCGAACAGGCCGAAACCCGTTCACAACAAAACAGTAAATAAAATACTGATAAAAGCATGAGAATGAACAATGGGAATGTAACGTAAAAGTACTTTATCATATGACTCATCCGTTTTGTTCACTTGAAAACATTTGATATTTTGCTTTCAAATTAATCAGTGATAAATAAAGCCTTCCGTCGATTTCATTGGTCAATTTCAAAACTAGACAATTTGATTGGCTGAACAAAATACAACTGGGCCATATTTTCATAATTTGCATAATTGGGGTTGAAAGACTTCATTGGTCAGTTTCAAATATGGACAGTTTGATTGGCTGAACAAAATACAACTGGGTCAAATTTGCATAATTTGAGTGGGAGAATTTACGTTATCTGTCCTATTTAGGGTGGGTTATATTGTATTAATCTTTTACCTACAAGAAAAACGCCATTCATTTTTTTTACATTTTCACTTTTAGTTATACGAGGATGTTTTTTCCAAGTGCTGTCTGCAACTCAAGTTAGGTGATGGGTTAAAAAGTCATACTAAGTGGCTATTTTTTGCGTGTGTGTGTCATATGATAAATAGAATATGAAATGAGTGTTTTTCTCATGTAATATTTATGAAACTCGTCCGAATTTTCCGTTTGGGCTCGCCAGAGGTTCGCCAAAAAGGAAAATTCTAAGACTCGTTTCATAAATATTATATGAGAAAAAACACTCATTCCATATCCTCTATTTATTTAATGCTCAGGCATCAATTCACGCTGAAAAATTAAGTCATATTCCCCTGTCGGTCGGCAAAACGAAATATCAAAATGATATTTAGAAATCGATATTTCATCGTAGGTTCGGATGACGAATCACATGTACTTTAAACGAGTCAGCACATCAGTAATGAATTCCAGAGTCCCAAATACAAACGAATTCGAATAATTGATAGTGACAGTGACTAAATCAATTCATTAAATCAGCGGTTTCAAAGTTTGACTTTCTCATTCACCTTCCAGCGAAAAGCCGAAATCACTTTCAAATTTCTTCAGTTCAACTTCACACGTCTTCAGTGCATTGAGTTCAAAAAAAATAAAATGACGTGTCTTGTTATTGAAAATAAGAAAGTGGTGTTTTTTGTTATTGTTCTATTTCTTCGAAACACATTGCGATTATTTCAATTCGCCAGCCTTGGTAAATCGTAAAGTTAGGGGAGAAATAAGACGGGACTACTTTTTGTGCGGATATTCACACATTCCAATGGTTGGAGTTTGGTTGTTGTAATTTTTGTATGGACGCCGGTTCGGCACATAAATTTTGCGCCTTAATGGCAAATAAAGGCCACAAATTGGAGAGTTTGTAGTCGTAGAGCATTAAATAAAAAGAAAATTCACGAAAATTTGATGATGATGCGTCGCTCGTGAAGATCCTCATATTTCTTTGTAGCCACTCACGAGATATTTTCGGTATTCATCAAATTTTCGTGAATATCCTCTATATATTTAACAGAAGTAACACTGCTACGAATTACGAAAGGTGAATAACTGGAAAGGTTGTGACGATGAAGAAAATAAAATTACAGAAAGTTCGAATTACGATGTCGATAGTCGTAGAATTACACAAAACATAGGTACACCTAAATATCAAATTTTCCCGAAAAATTCAAATTGCAATAAAGTGGAAAAACGATGATATTAAATTTATCCGGATGGCAATTCGTCGCAGGAGTGCTAGAATGTCCTATGTCCCCTGTGGGACATAGGACATTCTAGCACTCAGGCGACGAATTATCTACAACAATTTAAATTGAGATTACTTTAAACACAACAATTTAACCAACACATTTTTAACCCCAACTGTTGTAGTGATTTAAAACGAAATAATAGACTAAGTTTTGTATTTAAAAGTCTCCATGCATTTCTAGAGGATATCTAGTATTTTTGGGTGGATACCGTAAATTATCTCATGAGTGACAGAGACAAATGTTTATTTTTCGCGAGCGCTTGCGCGAGCGAAATTACCCATCTATCTCGGTCACAAGTGAGATAATTTTCGATATCCACTCAAAAACACTTGATTTTCTTTTTATTATACGCTTTGTATAAGAATCTGATAATGCCACTCGTTTCAACCTTGAATTGATGGTTGAAAGTAAACAGCGCATTGAATCGTTGATACGCGGAAGTGATTTGATTGATTCTCAACAGATAACGTCTTGCAGTCTGATTCAGTTGGCGGATTTCTAGTCAAAACATGGCCTAAAAGTACGTAACAGAAGTTTTTGGTTTGGCACGTCCTTTCAAGGGAAGTGACAAACCAAAACCTTATATTACGGACTTTCAGGCCATGTTTGGACTAGCGGGTTTCATGAATCAATTGAAGGCCAATACGTGTAGAATTATTGCTAGAAATGATCAGTATCCACTCAAAAACACTAGATTTACTTTTCATTATACGTTTTTAGAACAAATTGATCATTTCCAGTGATATTTTGGCTCGTATTCACCTTCAAGTGATGCTTTGAAAGCCGCCATTTTGATTGATACCATGACAATGAAACTTTCTATGGGGGATACAATTTCTATCTTTCAGCAATTTCTTCGATAATCTATCGTTTAGCGTATAATAAATTCCAAATTCACTACATTTTCTTATTCCCAGTTCGAGTTTTTGATTGATAACGAATGTGGAATAAGGGACCAGGAATACGTAACGTCCCCTCCTTCACCATCATTAAATAATGGCATCACTATCAGCTGCCTTAAACCGATATTAACAGTGCTTTGGGGTGAATCCTGTGGAGTCTGACAGTCCGTCGACACCGTTTGCTGGTTCTCTCCGGTTGCTCCGTCTTCATCCACCCTTCAAATTATCCGTCGCGACGCGACTCTGGCTTCTGAAAGTTAGCCTACGTTAAAACCTTTAAACCCAATTTAAAAAAAAGAAAAAAAGTTAAGTTCCTTTAGGGTAATATATGTCGCGGGAAGTGAGTTGGTTGCCATTCTCTTTCGTTCACAAATCCACCTATTTCTGCTGTCTTGCAGCGGAAGCGCACATCGCGCCACCAAACTTCCAATCCGTAGGTTGGCGTAACTACAAGGAGCAGCCTTATATACATTTTTTCTTCACAATATTCGTGTCGGCAAACACACGGCAAGCATAGAGCATTCAATGAAGTTTCGATTTCTTTTGCGCGGTTTCATTGACTTTTTTAATAATTTTTTTCGTGTCGGGTAATTAGCAATCCAGTTATCAAACGCCACTAACCATGCAAAGCTGCTCAAAGCTGTTTCCTTGACACCATTTCTCTCCGCATCCAGTTAGGGCATTCTACATAAATCGACTGCGTAGATCGTGCCTGTTTAGACATAGAATGATGTCGTGCCCACCATCATTTGTCGAGCCGCAGCCGGAATATTTATTTATTAGAGTATAACGACAGCCATGGTCGCCTCTTGGTGGACAGTCTTACGGGTGGAGAAAGCCGGAGTACCCTGTTGAACCACCGCGCAACTGTCAGACTCCCCAACGTACTAACTCCATACAATCAGGACTGGCATTGGCTGAAGACAGGTGCACCATCGACGTGCATTACGCCCTAGTATACAGCTCCGCCGTGCCCCCATCTGCAGCCTCTAAACATTTTATTTTATTCTATATGTGCGTCCCTTGGGCAATAACCTGCTTTTTCTGTCATGCTCTTGGGAAACCATGCACACAGCATACCGGTTTCCAATGACTTTATATATTCCACTTGCTCTACTCCAAATCCATAATACTTTCCAACCTCATCATTCTGCATTAGTGATGCGACGGACGGGGTACTTTTCTTCACAATTCCATCCTGCAGTATATGGCACCTTGACGCGTTTTAATGGTGCTTAAGGACTGCATAGCCAGACATGACGGTCTGCGGGTATTTTGTCTTCTACTGTGGACCACGATCTTTACCGAGTTTTCAGATATATCGTTTTTCAGCTCCTCCGGACAGCCTGAATTGCCTATTGTCGTCTTGTCTGGACATAGTTGAAGGTCGGTCGATTTGGCACGCAAAATTTCTGGAAACTCCTATCGAGGCATGCCGTGGAGTGTGTTGTGCCCCATCAGATATTTATTAATTCAGCTTGGATCACACGACTTAATGCTGCGATGCTATGGTAACTTGTGCTGGCGAATGCAAAAGGTTTTTTTTAATTAGGACATTTGGTTGTTACGCAAAATTCCATATGTCACAGTCCCGTATACTTCAGAGGTTTTCTTTTTATGGGGAGATCAGTTTTAAGATATTGGGTCAAAATAATGAGTTGCACTCGTGATGTTTTAAAATGTTTGTTTATTCATCCAGGTAAGGTTCTCCAGTCTTCCACGTTTACAACAATGTTTTTTTTTCGATTTGATTGGACTCGGAGCCTGACTTCGACAACGGTATCTATCTCAAAATCATCTAGGGTATTGTACTCATATCTCTCCTGCACTGTGACAGTCTTCCAGTGATTATCGATTACCATAATGGCTATGGCTTGGTTGGTTGTTTAATTGGTGGTGAATGGGAATAGCGCAGTCGAATCTTGCAGTCACTCTGATGGAGATTTGACAATCTGTTCGAGCATGTACATGTGTACTTGATTGTTGATCCGACTTTTATCTTCTATGGTTTGTGGTCAGCTTTGTGGTTTAAGGCTTTATTTATGCTGCCCTACCTTTGCACTCAGTTGGTAGGTTCGTGTATTAGCTGGTTTCCCGGTGTATATCCCTCGTGCTTTCCACAAATGTGGTGCTATTGAACCTTTTTCCAGTATAGTGGTTGGAATTGTGCTTATCGCTTTTTGCTATCGGAAAAAACATTTGCTCGTCCGACTTATTGCAGTATGCATACGTTACAACTCCAAGGCCTGGCCTGTTTCGTCTCCCTATAGCTACAGTTAAAACTAGAAGTCCTGTCATGGAATGCGCACAAATAGCACGTCGATCTGGGCGTTAATCTACGCGTTATGACAGTAGTAAGGCTATCAAATTCTGTACATATGGCCTGTGCACAAGCAATGTTTCACCCAATGGACCTCCGGGAATCCCGGAGGTCCATTGGCAGAAACATTGCCTGTGTTTGAGATGGGTAACCAGGAGAACTTGCCGTGCTTTGGATGCCATTCGATATGGCAATTGCGCGCAATTCCTACGCGCAATTAAGCCTAGATAAGCGCACAGTTCGTGACAGGACTTCTAGTTTTAACTGTAGACGTAAGTATTGCTCCTTTGAAACCTGGTGGTGTCTTCCATGTCAGTTCATTGCATCAATTGGAAGAGTTCATAATCATTATTTGGGGATATACCATTTAATATTTTCAACGTGCAGCCATGGCATTCCCCACCAAACTTAATGAAATTATGACGCATCATGTTCATGGTCGGGAAAAGTTTTTCCCGGGATAAAGGATTCAAAGGTCATCAAAGGAGTAGCCGCAATTTATTCCCTATATGAATGTGTTATTATTTGTTAATATTTAATTCACACGCAATCCTTTCTTATACAAATACAGAACAAATCTCGGGTGGGGTACGGGAGCAGGAATCAAAGACCATTATTGTGGTGTTTCTTGTATGGCGCGTGAAATACATGAGAAATTCCAACTCGCATCGTTGATTCCAGTTCACCATCCTCGTTGCGTTACGTCTTATTATTGGCGTGGGTGATGCCAGTGGGCCTTCGAGAGAGGTTATTGTTGGTGTCTGGACGGGTGTAGGCGGTGCCTGATACTTGTTTAAGTACGCTTTGAGCGTATTGTACTTTGCTATTCGCCCTTATATATGTCCTACTTCAGCTGAGATGGCCCGAAATCTAATCACTCATGACCCAATGTCATGCAAAGAAAGTAATTTCGGGAACTTCCGGTCATGTGATGGGAGTTATTTCCTCGCCTCAACTGGTAAGCGCTGGCAATAAAGTGATTTTATTGAACCTGGAAAATGATTGGATTTATTTCCTCACCTCAATTGGTGTGTGACGACATCTAAGTGACTTTACTGTGCGCACTTACCAAATGAGGCGAGGAAATAAAATCGAATCACATGTTTGGAAGTTTTCGAAACTATTTTCCGTCTAAGTTAGAGGGTCTGTCATTGTTCCTCATCATCCCTACTAGCCCAGTTCAATGTAAAGATGATCACTGAATACGTTCATATCTATTTCGGCTTTGTAGGTCGTCGCAATCAAAAGAATTCGATGTTGCCATGTTGAAAATATACATTTTTTTCACAAAGTACATGCCAACAAAGCGTCGTTTTGTCATTGTTCAGATACATTGGAGAATATGTCGTGACCTTCCACGGTGTCGAGTAAGCCCCTCATGGCAATAAACCTATCAGAGGCTAACCCGACCAATCCAATGGTGAGTTGTGTCGAAACATGGAGGGTTCCCTGACCCATAATTGGAATAGTCCTACGCATTTGGATGACTGCGTCGAAACGGTTTGGGTGATTTTGTATTCGCTTTCCCCTTGTTTTCGCAAAACGATATCACACGATTCACTCATAACGTGCGTAGTGTGGAGGATCGGTTTTAATTTCTGGAACCTAGTATTCGGCTTTATGTGGCAAAATGCACGCGTTCATATGTTGAACTTCATATATAATATGACGAATTTCGGCATAGAACTCGACCTTCAAGAAGTCAAGTGGTACTATCAGGAATTGCGTCTACACAGGTCCATTCCATGGCAATGTCTTTCAAAAGTACTGGATATCCTGACCGCTTTTACAGTCTTGGTCAATAAGGGTTATCTTGCCGCATCGGATAACTGCATCAGTATGTTCTTGGACCGGAAAAGCCCACGCCATATTGGTATTTGATTTCGATCTCAGTTGACTATACGTGCCACCGAGTACTCGGGGCAGGCCTGGGCATTTGATGGGAGCTCTCGCTATGGCACCTTCAAAACCAAATTAAGAAGGGCCACAGTCGCTCTTCTCAAGAGTTGTATTAGCTCTCCTTAAACCTTCTACTCCCTCATTAATAACCATGTGTAATTGATTTATGTGTTGGATAGCTCTCTTGAACAGTGTTAGGTGAGCCGTATTAGCTTCTCTACATTTTTTAAATGTCCAGGTCTGACTCGGGGTGTCTACGAAATACAGTTTTTGTCCTGAGTTTTCCTTGTCCCAGCTGTTTTGATTCAGATTGGACTGTAAAATATGGAAACAAAGAATGTGCGCGTCTGTCATCAATATCGCTCCCTACCCTTTCTTCATACAGCTATTACAGCTATCAGAGCTGGGAGATATTTCGGTTTTCTGGTTCGGTTCGGGTTTTCGCAACAGACAGGAAAATCGAACCGCCAGACCCAGCAAAAAGCCGACGAAACGGTTTTACTTTGTTCAAAAAACATCTTACTGGAAGGAAACTAGGGGGCGCGGTGGCGTTGTAATCGATTCTCGTCAGATCACCGAAGTTAAGCATCGTCGAGCCCGGTTAGTCCTCGGATGGGTGACCGTCTGAGCGATCGATTCCCACTCCCGCGTTGTGTCCTTGGACAAGGCACTTAACCCCGATTGTCCACATGGGGGCATGGTGACGCCGTGTACCGAGGTGTACTGCATGTCGATGGTGCGCATATCTTCAACCAATCTAACCCTGCCTGTGCTGCAGTACAGATTTACGATGTTGGGGAGCTGGCAACTGCTCGACGTTGCTCGGTGGTTCTCCCCGGGTACTCCGGCTTCCTCCACCTGTAAAACTGTCACGGTCATGATTAGCCATTGTGCATAAGTATGTGGCCTTAAACACCAATACATAAATAAATAACTGGAAGGGAATTGAGCGTATTCTATCTGCCAAATGGGCGAATGCGTCGTGTTCTCATTGTTACATTTCTCCCTTATTGACTCGTCCACGGGACGAGTCAATAAGGGCGAAAATGTGACAGTGAATACACGACACACGTCCACTTTGGCTCTTTGTTCAGCGAATATATTTTTACAGTAATTTGCAAGTGTTTATTCTTTCCACGAAATAAAATTAGCAAAACTTATCTTCTGGACCGTTTTATTATTGGAAAGGACACTGCCTGTATTATACAGTACGTGGAGAGTGTATTATCACTGAATCACCCGCAGAGTGGAGATTCCGTCCAAGCAATAACTGCAAATTTGTTGCAAAGCATAACCAGCACAAAGTTTCAGCCAATGGACCTCCGGGTTAAACCCGGAGGTCCATTGGCTGAAACATTGCTTGTGTTTTTTTTTGTCGATATGTACAGAATTTGAAAGTTATAGCTTGGGTGATAACTCCACTCCGCGGGTGATTTAGTTACAATCCACTCTCCACGTACTGTATGTCATGATGCACACATTGTTGAAAAAATGAAAAGAAAAAGTAACAGAACATCAAAGAATGGTGAAAACGCAGGTTTTTTATTGTTAAATGTGTTTCAAAAGAAAATAATACTCAAAAGTTCAAACCGATTGGGAAAAAAATTATAAAAAGCCAGCTTCTGTATTTTTGTACCATTCAACAAGAAAATGAACGAAGTTTGTGAAATGTCGCGTATATCGATCACACAAATTCACTAACATTTCGAAATTTTAATTTTTATATGAAATTCCCATACCCTTAGTGTTACGTTTACCAACAGCTTTAGGAAATTAAGGGAAGCTAACTTTCCCGTAAATCGCTTTCGATGACGAAAATTGCCAGCCATGATTTATTTTTCGCTTTTGCGACCACATCACTGTTTTGTGTGCTGTGTTGTTTGTGTTGACAAGAAAAAGAATTCGTCACTTTGACGGTGATGAGTTATTTTAGTCGTGTGTTTTGTTCACATATGAAGAACCATCACACTCATGTGATCATAAAAGCGGATAGAAAATTTCAAACGGATCGCAACTGCGATCCGATTGAAATTGTTTGTTGACTTTTTGGATAACACCACTTCTGCGTGTTCAGTAAAGTTAAAAATATAAGTCCTGTCATAATTGGTGCAGCACATTCCCATCAGTTAATGCGCTTTGTACTGCACAAGAATGAAGCAGTCTAACTGATACGCGCAAGAACGTTTTCGCTGGGCAATGCAAAATTAATGCGGTATTAGCGAGATCAGGAGTGAAATTGCAAACTAAACTGATGAAACAGGAAAATTATTGAGACAGTATGTGGAGGGTGGATTACTACTAAATCGCAGTGGGGTAGATTTTTCCCTTGGCAATTACAGTGGAGCCCACTTAATTGGATATCTCTTAATTGTATATCCCTGTTAATTGAATATAATTTTCAAACACGAAACCATTTACCATACCTTCAGTACAAATTTGATCTGTTAATTGCATATGGGTTGTAGAGTAAACTAACTCCTGTTAATTGTATATAATTCTTTTTAATATGTCTAAAACATTACTGTGACATGCACCAAATTCCCCTTATTTATCAACCTTATTGACCTCACTACATCCAATACAGGCATTTATTCTATTATATCTTGTTTGACAGAGCTCTATGAGCTCTGTCAAATAAGATATAATAGAATAAATGCTCAGTTTACCCCCAGAACACAGGAAACTGACCAAATCCCTGTTAATTGTATACTTCTGTTAATTAAATAATTTTCACTGGCAAAATGGATATTCAAGTAAGAGGATTCTACTGTATTTACAATTTATGAGGACAAAACACAAGAAACACCTGCTAATGTTCATCATATCGAGCACTGGGTTGCACCAGGTGGTCCATGTGATGAAAGTTTACAAGTGTTCCTTGTGCTATTATGAAGAATAAAAATACGCGTGGAGAATATATGGCGCTGCGACTCAGTGGTAGTCCACTCTCTTCATTCTATATAAATATGAAGTCGAATTTTAATACTATTTACGCTATTACATGTTAATGTATCCCATAAGAGGTTAGAGATAATGTTGATACTCTCTATTTACTAGTATACACTTGTACAGATTTGGGCACGCTGTTTGTCTACAGGAATTAAGTCACGCTAATGATGCAGGTTGATAAGGACAGAAGTGCATTACTCAGCGCGTTATTACTTCGAAATAGTGCACAGTACAGTGACAGAACTTCTAGTGTCAATAAGATGTCGTGAAGACAAGAGAGAAATCGTTACATTGATGTAAGACTTGAAAGATGTTACATTTTTGAAAATACTCTTAGCGGAATTTACAATGCGTGAAATATTTTCATGTAACCGACGCTGATGACTCATTGGCCACTCCGACGAATCTATATGTTAAAGCGCTTCAAAACAATGGATTTGCCAACTTGGTTGACTATTTGCGCAATTGGAAAATAGTTACAGGAAAGTTAGCTCGCCTTAATTTGCTAAAGTTGTTAGAAAATGTAACACTAAGGGTATGGAAGTTTCATATAAAAATTCAAATTTCGAAATTTTAGCGATGTGTTATCATCAAGGTGCTCATCATTTCACAAACTGTGGGAATTTTCCTGTATAGTCGGGGGTGGGGGGAGGGGGCAGGGACCGATCAGGACTATTTAAAATACGCTCTAGCCTCGGAGCCTATTTTTTCAATTCATGCGCCGATTTCAATTTACGGAGTCACACTGCTGTTTGTAACACACACAGCAAGTATGTAATAGCTCTCATCATTTCCATTTAGTACACTATAGCAAACATTAATCTTCACTGTGGTTTCCTATTTAGGCAGCCAAGACTTGATCAGAAACCACAGTGAAGATTAATGCTTGGTAATTAAGACTTGAAGTATTAACTTAATCACTCTACAACAATGATAAATGATAATCATATATATAATATATGTGAGAGTGTCTCTCTCGATTATCCATCGAAAGAATATCAAAATATGATCTGAGAAGTTACGCGCCAACTGAGAAGGCTATTTCTGAGATTTAAGAGCCAGGTCCTGATGTTTCAGAACCAAATACGCACTGTCGCATGCCCAGGTCGGTCCCTGTGGGGGGGGGGGGGGGGCGAGAAAAACCTACTGGTTTGGCATTTCCATTTTTCGAACCCACCCACCCTGACAAATGTTTGACACCCACCCTCTTCTTTTAGCACTTGATCAGTTAAAGTTGGCACCAGATATGATAAGGTAATTCCAACAGCAGTAACAAATATATCGACGCCCGAGTGCTAAACTGTTCTATGTCCCATAGGGGAGATAATACATAGTCCCATAGGGGACATAGAACATTCCAGCACTCGGGCGACGATATGAATACTGATATTTCTATTAGGATGTTGAATCAGGTTGAGTGATATTTTATCAACAGCAAGTTGATGCGACGACAAATCGCAGATGATTGTATTGTTTCCTTTTCTTTCATTTTCATACCAATCAATAAACAATCAAAGTTTTATTTATTTCCTTATGATTACAAAAGATTGAAGGCATATAACTGTCTTTATCAAATATTTCCTATGCTGGACACTGTGATGGAATTCACAATGGTGAACTTGGGTTGCTGCCACAACTCTCAAGTTAGCTCTCAGTAGACAGTTAGGGTATGCATGAGAGTAACAATTGCAGCCTCACAACAGCATACAAGGGGAATATCCAGAGATATCTTCATTTTGTGCAATCTCTGTGTATTACATGAGTTTGAATGTGGAAACTGATTGCATACATTATGAAAACCTATGTACTGCTTTTAAAGTAGACACAGTTTGGAAAGAAATACATGCATTTTGTTCCATTGTCCACGCAACACCCACCCCTGTCTCCGCATGAGTTCCGGTAACAATCAACCAAATTCCTGTCGTGGGATGCATATATACTGCTCAAAATATCTTAGGTTGGTATGCAAATAGATGCAATGCATAGTGAAGCTATTTTGGGACAAAAATACGCTATAAAAATGGATAAGGAAAGAAATTGCATGGTTTGGAGAAAACGCATTTTTGACATCTGGGTTCTTCACCCCCCCCCCCCCCCCCCCCCAAACACTCACACGGACACACACACGTTGTGTCACACTATTCCCCCTCCTACCCCCCCACCCCCACCCCTGGTATAGTGACATAAAAATACAGAAGCTGATTTTTACGATTTTTTTCCTGTCAGTTTGCGCGTTTGACTATTATTCTATGTGTAAAACACCATATAAAAATAAACAGAAGGCTCATTCCAGGGACCGACCAGGACTATTTAAAATACGCTCTAGCCTCGGAGCCTATTTTTTCAATTCATGCGCCAGATTTCAATTTGCGGAGTCACACTGCTGTTTGTAACACACACAGCAAGTATGTAATAGCTCTCATCATTTTCATTTAGAACACTATAGCAAACATTAATCTTCACTGTGGTTTCTGATCAAGTCTTGGCTGCCTATTTAGGCAGCCAAGACTTGATCAGAAACCACAGTGAAGATTAATGCTTGGGAATTAAGACTTGAAGTATTAACTTTAGCACTCTACAACAATGATAAATGATTATCATACATATAATACATGTAAGAGTGTCTCTCGATTATCCATGGAAAGAATATCAAAATATGATCTGAGAAGTTACGCGCCAACTGAGAAGCCTATTTCTGAGATTTAAGAGCCAGGTCCTGATGTTTCAGAACCAAATACGCACTGGCGCATGCCCAGGTCGATCCCTGTATTCATCAGTCATTGATGTTCTGTAGCTTCCTTATATCACCTGTGTGCGTACCAAGACATACAGACACTATCCTTTGCATTAATCTAATAGTTTAGGAGATAAGATTTGCCATTTTTGTCCTGGGAAGAATAAAAACTTGTAAATTACTGTAAAATACATTCGCGAAACAAAGGGCCAGTTACATAGGTCTTCCTAGTTAGCTAGCAATAAAAACACAAAATCCCTTTTACAACTTTTAATAAACGAAAACAATAGACAGCTCTTGTTTTCGTTTTTGAAAATTAACGAAAAGACAATTTGCTTTTTTCCAATGTCATGGGTGTTTTCTCAACAGTAACATGCTTCTTAATTGAACCTTCTTCGCCCGTCTAATAATTACAGGGGAGATAACTTAATCAAAAGTCGATTTCCATGACTAGACAAATCAGAGATGAGCGCAGGGTTAATAACATAGCCAGCAAATCTTTTAACAGCGGTGAAGCGCCAGCGGTGAAGCGCCAGTGCTGCCGCGTGTCACAATTTCAGAGATCAACTTTATTCACTGTAATTATGTGTTTTAACGAGAAAGTTCTTCCAGATGATAAATATTTGACTCGTAAGTAAGAAATAAGTTTTGCTATTTTTGATTCAAAAGCCGTATCCCCTCTCCCGTTATAACATATACAATCGGATGCAAAAAATAAATACTTACCACTCCGTGTATGTACCCTAGTTGTTTACACGCAACACTTGCTTCAATATCTCTCCACAAAAAGTCACAAATTGTACCCCATGATGATCCGTTCCTCGAAACTTCTATCCTTCCTTCTCTACTCGCTGGCGTTCCATCAGCGTTAACTAGTCGAATCATAAAATCTAAAAAAGTAAGCGACAGTTGATGGACATAGTTGCCAGGCATTTGGTTTTGAAGCGAATGTTCGCCTCCTTTTGTCTACCATATTTGAATACGAAGACAACAGTAAGTTGTCCCCTAAAATCTTTGATAAACTAAAGGTTTCTAAAGTTAGTGTTCACGCAATGAATTTAATGGAAACACTTCGAATCTCTTTCCACCCTCTATGGTCTAGGTGATTCAGACTGCCTTTTATATTACAAGCTGCGAGTCATTGATTTCTACCCAGGTGGTGGCTTCCATATTCCACGACTTATCACTCTATCGAGTGAGGCTGCCATGAAATTGACCCATGTCCATGCGACATCGTGGAAGTGCGTGAGATATGGCGAAGTAAATCTGAAAATTGATGAAATGACGGCTTCTTTGGCATGTTTAAGTGAACAAAATTGCGAACTTTCACCACGCCAAAACTAAAATCGTTTGATTCTGAAGACATTTCGTGATCATTTTCACATTGAAATGGCAAGGTGGGATGCTGAGAAACAATGACAAGACATCTAAAAGTTACTTTTTGAGTGCACTTACCTTCAGAGGCGAAGGAATAAATAGAGAGTAATCGCTTGACTGGACTGGTTATATGAAATACTTCATGAGAGGTGAGGGACGTTGTACAAACATGAGTGTGCGAATGCGCGCGAGTGTTTTACAATATAGTCCCTCGCCTCGAATGAATTAGGCGATTACTCTGTTTAATACTTTTCATTATTAACGGTAATTATATGATTTAACCCTTTACCTAACGCAACGGCCAAAACCGGCAAGCTCTATTCTCAAAAATCGCCAGTTAATTTTCATTATTTTTTCACTTTTGTCTCTAAAACATAGAGCTCGTCGAGCTCGTTCCAATGAAGTCAAAACCTATGTTTTTGAGACGAAAAATTAAAATAATAGTTATTCAAGAATTTTTTTAACAAGTGTCGTCTATTTTCGTGTTCGGTAAAGGGTTGAAAAAACAAAAAATAATGAAATCCCCATTACACCCACGGCAAAGCGTCTTCGTTTGAGCGCTTGGATACATGGCCCAATTGGTGATTGCATAATTCACTTGTGAAGTTATCGTTTATAATCAAACCCGGAAATCCCAGTAAATCACATTTAAATCCAAAAGCACATGACCGGCAGTTTCCGAAATAATGTCTTTTGACAACAATCGCAGAAATTCATCAAATAAATATTTTAACAACTGTATCCGCATCAGGAAGGGCGAAGCAAAACTTTCACTAACGGCAGCTCAGGAAAAAACGAGAGATAAAGTAATCTTCGTTTTGATAAAACCCATAGAAATCTGCATCCAAAGCAAATGTATCAAATATCAAATGGTCTAGAATGTGACACACACTTGGGAAATGCAACAAAGAAATCCAGTTCAGTCAAAGACTTCCCGGGAAGAAATCTAAAATATTGCTCGACAGATGGCAAGGACCTCTTCTACATAGCCTAGGTAAGACCCCTACTAGGATACGTAACAGTTACACTGGGCTCTCACATTGAACTCAAAAACGTACCGAAAATGCAAGTTTCATCTCGTATGATTACCGGTCATAAAAAGAGAACAGCGCCACCAGACTTCTAAAATCCTTAGTCCCTTCGCATCTTGAAGAAATGAGACGACACCCGGGGGTTGATTTTCCTTTTACAAAGTGGTTGAGGGGCTTGTGCCAGCTCAGTTTTCCTGAATATTTTCTGACACAAATTGGACAAGATTCAGTATAACGCTCTATCCAACCTGTCGTGTAAAACCCAATCGGTTCTATGACTTACTATGCACAGATACAGATACATAGCGAGCCAGTGATTCGGGGGGGGGGGGGGGGGGCGCTTCTGTACTTACTCGACAACTAACTTCAGATATTCAAATGTAGTTCATAATACACAGTGTGATTAAGGGAAACAAACGATGTTAACGGTGAAAATTGACTGGAACCCACCCTCGTCTTTAAGCTAAAACATAACGACAACGTTCATGCGGCGACAACACGGAAACGGAAAACAAATCTTCTCGTGAAATTGGACTGGCGCGAACACACATCCACGATAATAGCTACGTTATCCGGTAACGACGCTGCTCGACTCTCGGCTATTGCTGGAATATAGAGAAGGACATTTATGAAACACTTATGCCGCTCTTCCTTTCTTCCTTTCGCCAGAGAATCTAACGGCGATTTTATTGCGCAAACCAGGGTCCAAATATAGGAATGCTCGTATTCCATCCTAAATAAGACCCAAGAGAAGCCAGAGCTGGACAAAAAGAAATTTTTGCGGATGGATGAGCATTGCAGATAGTTTTGATCAGGTGGTCATACCGTATCCGGCCGCCAGATAAAACCACCCTCGCATACAGCAATATTGAAGGAACGTGCCCCTGAAGCAACAAGAAGAGCCGTACTAGACACTATACAAAAGTGAAAAGTTCACAGCAACTAAAAGTGAAAAGTTCACAGCAACTGCGCTGTTGAAACTGAGACTAAACTTGAAAGTTTCGCTGCAAGAGCCTCGAGACGATAGTAAATACCTTATCGATACAAATACCAACGGCGTTACATGCCACAGGATCGTCACAACAGTTTGATGCAAACGGTGGCCAAGCTTATGCTCAACGAACACTCTACGCTGGATGAAAGTGTACATGCATACAGAACGCTACTCAAAATAGTACAATAAACAAATTATCACCGTTGCTGTTCCCTTTTAACTCTTCACACAACGTAACGGCCCAAACCGGTCTTTGCTATTCACAAACAAATGTCATTCAAATTTCATTATTTTTTAATTTTTTGCCTCAAAAACATAGCTTATGACTTCTCACGGAAACGAGCTGGTTGAGCACGTTCATACGAGAGGGTCATAAGCTATGTTTTGACGCAAAAAATGCAAAAAAAATAGTTATTCAATAATTTTGTTAACAAGTGTCGTCTGCGTTTCATGTTACGTAATGGGTTATATATTTTACTCACTCGCTGTCTATTTCGCCCTGCTCTATGAGTGGATTTTTCTAAACGCAACTTTCATTGTAATGAAATGAGCGAAGAAAAATACTCATTACGAAAACGGGACAGGACACCCAAGACTTAAACTGACTCGGATTGAAAATGGCAGGAAGAGTTTGCCGTCAAATCTCTGGGGGGAGAGGGGGTGGGGGGGGGGGGGTATTTGCACTCATACGACATCATCTGGTCACCGATGGCAAACTAACCAAGCAGTAGTCTTTAATTACGTAACTTAATGGGGGCGCTGTGGCCATTCTCTTTCTGAAACGAATAATGGCACGTGCGGATGCTTCCCTCAAAACAGATTTGTGTTTTGTCCAGAGGTGCTCACTAAAGTCTTGTATTGGGGAAAAATACATTCTTGTTGAAAGATATGTATATTGTTTAGACTAATTTAACCTTTTGAGGACCAGAGGCACTTTTAACGGCCCAGGGACATGGCACGTCATACTTTCATTAAGTAGGATGCTAAGTTTAGGGTGGGTAAACCAATCAATATTTTCAACGTGCAGCCCCAAGGCTGCACGTTGAAAATATTGACTGGTCTACCCCCAAATAATGAATATGGACTACTCTTCTAATTGCTGCATATGAACTGAAATGGAAGATACCACCAGGGTTCAAAGGGTTAAGCTAGGGTGATATGCGATGTATTTGACCTCGAGTGAGTATAACAAATTATAAGCGTCAACGGATACTAATCAACTGGTAAGTAACAATATATGTGGTATACAAAGCAATCTACATGTACTTGAAGGGGCATGTACTTAAAAGGCTTCATATTCTGTGGATGTGTGTCATGTTACCTTCGAAATGAAACTGTTTGGTACGTATGAATTTGCCTTGTTACAATTTATGGGAGAGTGCTTGTAGGCACTCTATAAATTGTAACAAGGAAAAGACACGTGAACACATTGTGAGAATTCTCTCATTTAATTTTGATCGCTGTTGTTAGTAGTTCTGTGCATCGATACAGACTCGAGTCCAATATGGAATTAACTGACACCATATATACCATATTAGGCCACCAACAAACTGTGTAACTAATAATATGCCAACCCAAAGGAACACATGACATATCCCTGCTGAAAAAAGTGTTCTATCCTGCTATCTGGAAAACACAGTACACACAGGACGACACAGTGAGCGAACATTTATAAGCGAACATTTATCCCTCTTTGTCCAATTGAAGCTGGAGAACTCATCAATCCACGCTGCTGTCCCTGTACCACAATGTGTCTTCTGGACTAGCAAGTTATCTTAGTTAAGGTAACATTTTCAACATTCTTTAGAAATTTATTGTGTGGAGCAAACGCTTTGACTGACAATTTTGTATGTATCGAGTAACGTAACATGATAAAATTCTATCATTCGTAAGAAAATGCATTCGTGAAAAATAGTTCCTTCCGAAGCTGTGTCATGTTTTTGTTTTTATAATTGCCGAGACGTTCGGTGTTTGCATCGAACATGGGAGTCACGCAACGAGACTCTGACAGATTCCCGCTGGATGGTCACTGCGCTGTGCGTTCACCAAACTTGAGTCTTGTTGGGTGGTCGCCGTGTTCAGCGTCTGTCAAACTTCAGACCAGCCATTGTGGTGTTTGGACGTAGAGAAATAAGAGATAGGTGTTTTGCTATTGTGATCACCTTGCTTAACCATTTTCCTAACATGAAAATTAGACGACACTTGCAAACAAAATTCTTGAATGACTATTTTTTTTTTTTTTTTTGTCTCAGAAACACAGGTTATCACCCCTAGTTGGAACGCGCTCGTCGAGCTCGTTCCAACGAAGGGGTCATAACCTATGTTTTTGAGACAAAAATGAAAAAATAATGAAAATTAATTGGCGATTTTTCAGAATAGCGCTGGCCGGTTTTTTCCGTTACGTTGGGTAAAGGGGTAACCCTTTACACAACGTAACAACCAATACGGGCCAGTGATATTCACAAAATTATCATTCAATTTTCCTTACTTTTCCATTTTTTTGTCTCAAAAACAATGCTTATGATCCCTCGTTGGAACGAGCTCATAGGACTTGTTCCAATGAGGGGTCATAAGCTGTGTTTTGGACGCCAAAAAACATGACAAAATTAGTTATTAAAAAAATTCGTTTGCAAATGCCGTCTTACTTTTGTGTTGGGTAAAGGGAAAAATCGACAACACCTTGGAATAGTACACAAAAGAATACTTACTTCTAACACACAACATGTGCCCTCCAACAACGATGCGTTTTAACTCGTAATCTCTACTTTATTTCGAACTGAAAATCGTCTACCCGAGTCCACGAGAACCCTGTGGAATTAATTGTAAATAATTCCCTTTTTTCTATGACCATTTTTTTATTTTGTCCTTTTACTACTTTCGGCGTGAAAATTACATTGAATCGCGCCGAAGTCTTGTCATGCTATTGTATATCTATCACATTTGTACATGTGCCAGGGGCACGGTGGCGTTGTGTACTAAGGCGTACTGCACGTCGATTGTGCACTTGTCTTCAGCCAAAGCTAACCCTGCTTCTGTGGAGTTAGTATGTTGGGGCGTCTGACAGTTGCTCGCCGTTGCTAGGTGGTTCTCTTCGGGTACTACGGCTTTCTCCACCTGTAAAACTGTCCGACACGAGATGACCCTGGCTGTCCAAAGTGTCGTTAAACTCCAATAAATAAATAAATAAATAAAAAAATAAATAAATAAATACAGGTACCGACTCACACGCGTTACACTTGCTGTCGAATACCGCCAAATACTGTGGGTTTTTTTTACAATATTTCTTTATATACATTTTTGTTTGTAAAATTATCATGTTATGACAGGTTTAAGATCTTACTTTTTCAAATAAATACAGGTTATTATGACCATGCCGGTTTTCGAGATGAGAACTTGCCTTTGGGCATATATCGACGAGTCCGTTAGGACGAGTTGATGTATGACCCAGGAGAGAGTTCGAGACCTCAATACACCATCTCTGGAACCAGCTGGGTGGTAATAACCTATTTATCTTACAATATTTCGCTCTTCTTTGACTTGTTTGCACATATTTTAACAATCTTTCAACGTCTATGAGTTGATTTTTTATGAATGAAAATCATGACGTCATAGTATTGTTTTCGTGCGCTGTGCATTACATAATCCTCATTCAATATTCTTCTTGTACTACAGCCGCCCAAGTTTATAGCATTGCTTCAGTTGTGTGTTTTTTGTTATATTTTCCAGGTTTAACACATGGTTGGCTGATATAAAAAAAATCATCATCATGAAAAAATGGTCTAGTCTAATTTATTTCGTTGAATTGGTTGTTTGCCATTTAATTATTGTTATTAAAAACGGTGGCCTCGAAATGTGTAATCATTTTTCGACGTGTGTAGGTACAAAACGTTCTCTTTCTGAAACGAATAATCGCACGTGCGGATGCTTCCCTCAATACAGATTTGTGTTTTGTCCAGAGGTGCTCACTTGTATTGGAGAAAAATACATTCTTGTTGAAATATATGTATATTGTTTAGACTAATTTAACCCTTTGAGGACCAGAGACACTTTTACCGGCCCAGGGACATGGCACGTCATACTTTCATTAAGTAGGATGTCTGCTAAGTTTAGGGTGGGTAGGCCAATCAATATTTTCAACGTGCAGCCCTAAGGCTGCACGTTGAAAATATTGACTGGTCTACCCCCAAATAATGAATATGGACTCTTTTAATTGATGCATATGAACTGAAATGGAAGATACCACCAGGGTTCTAAGGGTTAAGGTAGATTGAAATGCAATGTATTTGACCTCGAGTGAGTATAACGAGTTATAAGCGTCAACGTATACTAATCGACTGGTTAGGAGCAATATATGTGATATACAAGGCAATGTGCATGTACTTGAAGGGGCCATACAAGCAAACATATTGTTTATAGACCACCGATTAGACCACTGTATGGTCAATAAATAGTATATTTACTTGCTGGGCCCTTTAGGTTTGGTATTCAAGCGAGAAGAAGTATGGATGTTAGTGGCGGTTCCGGATTCTGAGTTCATGGGGTGCCACATTTCAATCTTGCTTCATGATGCGAAGGATCAATCGACTCGCTTAGCCTCAACTTCGGAGCGAGCATGAAATGGGATAGTCTATTCTCGTCGGCGGAATCCTAGGGCCTCGTGTGGAAACTTCGAAATATGGAACGTCAGTTTGGCCATCGATAGCTTTTATGCACGTGGCCACTGTATTTTCCAAGCAAATTACTCACAGGTTAATGTAGACTTATTCAAATTTTGGAAAAGGAAAGCCAATTTATAACGGCTTACGGAAGACCCACGCAGGAGCTTTAGCTGTATGTATGAAACATGGTATTATCCGCGGTAATACATGGGCATCGACTAACTCCGGAAGTGCATATCCACGTGTTATCGCGGATAAAACCGCGTCATCCGGTCACCGTGAAAAAGAAAGAGTTACAAAAATTACAGGAAGCGAGTTCCCGGTTCAGCCTCCTTTAGATCCATTCCTGCATCATTCCACCAACATGTCTATTCGGCAAAATGACCCAATGTATATAAACCATGTACGCCGCGATGAGTAATTGAACACTAAAAGTTCATGGTAGGATTTTTGGTGTATTCAGTTTAGTTATGTGTATTATTTGTTAGGTATGGTTTTCTTTCTCAGGACTGCCCATTATTAAGCTCGGCGGATACATGTACACTCTAAAATCAGTTGGGTTTAAAAAGCAACCCAAATCACCTGGATTGCGTGCGGGGACGTGGCTAGAGGTGTCCGATTAGGGGGGTGTAGGGTTGTGAATATCCAACTAGGGGGGGGGGGACCGGCAAGGGGTAACCCCCTCCCGGTCCTTCCCTCTAGTTTGAAATTCACTACCGAGAACAATTTTGAAAATGAAACCATGAAAGGGGGGGGCATCAAATTGATTCTAGCAACTGAAATGCCCACACGTTTAAAATAGAATTACCAGGTTGTTATTATTATTTGGTATTATTCTGGGAATTGAATATGCGCTAAACAAATGCTCAAGCTGAGAACTTCATACTTCCCTAACATGAAATCAGATCTTATGCAGGAATGATCAATTTTCGATGTTTCATCATTTTGTAACTGTGAATGATGGAATTAACTGAGGATAACGAGTTTACATGTTGCGATTTTCTAGAAGTGCATTTCGAGGACTTTCTGTATTACGATAAGTAAACGTACTGATTGACATCATGCATACTTATGAAGCTCGATATTGCGTACACTGTAGTTGTAAATAGTAATAGCTGGAATTTTTGCCGGTTTGGTGAGTCGTTTTTTGGGAAGCAACGGAGACATCAGCATCGCCAAAGAAGCTCTAAAATCCAGAAAGATGGACTCTCCAACTACACATAACTTGTCATCCGAATCTTCAACTATAGGAAATTTTGATTATCTTTTAAAACAACAGACTTTAGAGTTACATTACGACAAAACAGTGCTCATTTGTTCCGTAACCTTCGGCTTTATGAGCTTTCACCAATGGTGAAACAAAGATAACTTTACATGTCGGCTTTCGAACATATACACACGTATGAATAAAACATCGTTGACGTGTAAAGTTATGACGCCGAAACAGTGACGTGGACACGTTAATACTGTAAATTGTTCATCTGGGGCAATTGAGTCTGTTATTTCTGGTGTCCAGTTTTCTGATTCACACGCCCTGTTTGATCAAACGAAGCTGTTTCCCACCACTTAGTCGTTCCACCAGGGCCACCTTCGAGTCCTGGATTGAGTGCCACCTCATATTGTAATGTTGAACTCGGTTTGCCCCGGTGCAACCTTATGGCCCGCAAGTGTTGCGTGATACGCTCTTTCTACTGTCTTTCTGTTTACCCAACATACACAGCTGTTACATATTTGTTGTAGGCCAATACATATACGATGTTACGACACTTGCAGTTGTAGTTCCTCTTAAGCGAAAATCATTTTGTTTTGGATGTATTGCTCCCGTCCTGTTGTGAAATGATATCACATACTTTACAATCACTACATAATTTTATGGTGGGAGACGTGAGTTTACTAGTTTTCTTGTGGACCAACATGTCACTAATATTTTCGACCCGTGTGTACCGGTGGCTGGGGAACACATGCTTCATTCTGTCTGATTTAAACAATACTGACATATACATGTATGTCATACAGATTTTGACCACTTCTGGTAACCCTGCCTTGAACGTTGTCACTAGCTGTACTCTCTTCTTGATATTTTCTATCCATTCTCCTTCGGACTCAATAACAATTTTCTGTCAAGATTTTCACCAGTTGTTTCTCAATAACACGCGAGCTATGATCCCTCCTCTTCCATAACTGTCTTTTCAATTTTGCTCTATTTCAGGCATAAGCGTGAACAAATCCTTCTAATCCGATCTCCGAGACCGTAAATTACCGATCCCTTTTACCGGCCCGGGGACATGGCGCGTCATACTTTCATTAAGTAGGATGCCTGCTAAGTTTAGGGTGGGTAGACCAATCAATATTTTCAACGTGCAGCCCTAAGGCTGCACGTTGAAACTATTGATTGGTGTACTCCAAATAATGAATATGGACTCTTCTAATTGCTGCATATGAACTGAAATGGAAGATACCACCAGGGTTCAAAGGGTTAAGGTAGGTTGAAATGCGATGTATTTGACCTCGAGTGAGTATAACGAGTTATAAACGTCAACGTATACTAGTCAACTGGTTAGGAACAATATATGTGGTATACAAGGCAATCTACATGTACTTGAAGGGGCCTGACAAGCAAACATATTGTTTATAGACCACCGATTAGACCACTTTATGGTCTATAAATAGTATACAGATATACAGATTATGTACCCATTCCCACACGTTCATACTCCAATAAAAATTGCATTCAATTCTTAATTGACGTTGTGTTGAAGGAACCAAACAGCATTTATTATTTCGCTGAAGGTCTACACCCTATCTTTTGCCTTTGCCTCTCATTGGAATTAAAGACAGGAATTCTCATGATTTGATAACTGAATCTCATTAATTAGAGTTGACTTTAGAGTGTATGATTTCAAACTCTCTGTTCTAGGCCAATTTTAACCAAGCTAGATCTGTCTCTCTCAATCATTAGTGGTGAGCCACCAGTTTGCAAACGTCGAAATCGTTCACTTTTATTCGTCCAATGAGAGTAATTGATCTATGGGAGTAAATGCTCGAAAGTTCATTTGCTCGGTGGGATTTTCTCATGGAGCAATTATTCTCGTTGCTCTTTACCTCATTTAGTGAAGTCGTCAACCATGCTTCTCGGCATCCCATTTACAGAATCCATTTTAGGCCATAAAATTATTGTTTTCCAAAAGAAGTCGTGGAGTCGTATATGGTTTAACTTGGTCGTGCAAATGTTCGACAGTTCATTTGCTCCAAGAAATTCCAATCGTTCGAGCAATTACTTTTCCGCTCACTGCTCGATAACCCATTAGGGGAACTTTTAATTGGTATGAAAAAGTTGTTCTATCACAGTATTCGACTGCATCAAGCAGTGGACGGCAATTTGGATAGTGTTATGAACTGGGACCCGTAGAAGCAATAATGTACGAAAGGGCGTAGTTGTGACACAAACTAGTAATGGTTGAGACACACTTGCACAAGACAGAACAGTGGTAGCCAATAGTCATGGTACAAGGTTGTAAGGCAAATAGAGGAGTGTAGTTAAGAATTGAATTGAATGCAATTTTTATAATCTTTATTGGAGTATGAACGTGTGGGAATGAACGTGTGGGAATGAACGTGTGGGAATGGGTACAAATTATGTATGAATCCCAATTTGTACCCATTCCCACACGTTCACACTCCAATAAAGATTATAAAAATTGCATTCAATTCTTATAATTACATTCCGTAACTGTTTAAACTACTTTTTACCAAACAACAAAGCAGAAAGACGAGAGGCGCTAAAAGTTAAAAACCCGCCCAAACACCGCCCGAATTACATTCTGTCAACTGCGCTCTACCGTAAATGCGGGTCAAAGTTCGACCAAATGTATTCATTGGAAAATGAATTACATTTGGTCATGACATTTTCATCCAGCTGACCAATGGAAATTGAGTATTTGGACCCAAAACGTATAACTACAATAACAATGTAATTATTGTTGGGTGACTACAATTCAGACTGTGGAAAGGACAGCTGGTGGTGACTATGGACAAGTCAGCAGTGGTGGCCTTGAAAGCTATGAAGGGCATTTGGGTGATCTAGAAGCCTGGAGATGAATAAGGTTAGGAGCCATAATTATCTTCAGATAGATATCCTGCAAAAGGTAACCTCCAAAATATATTCACCAAAAGGTATCCCCAAAAGATATCCTCAAAATATGTCCTCAAACAGTACATCACCATGTAACAGTAATCCTCAAATACCGAGACAAGTCGTAGAGCAGTTTGCCGAGTCACTACTTCGAGCAACTGCGCTATAGCTGGTTTGCACGATGGAATTCTAGTCGTCCTGGTGATGCCTGTTCGAGTCACTACTCGGTAGCTTGTAAGATTCGAGTCATTCGAGTAATATCTATCCCTGCTCGATTGTCTTTCGGGTTTAGAAATCATAGAGGTCTTCGTTATACACAAATGACTTAAAATCCGTATGGGTAAGTACAGATGACGAGAAAATCAAGCAGTCTGACAGATAATTAAAAGATCCGGTGGACGGCAGAGGTCGTAACAAGGGGTGGTCAAGAGTTGATAATACTAGATAGGCTGCTAGTGATAAGTAGGTAGAATAGCGCCTGTAATTGGTAGATAACGATGGTTTAGGGGTAAATCCGAGTCATATAAATAGATAACGAGTTGTTTATAGTAATTCTCCGAAGTAATAGAGGATTCTGGGTATTTTTACGAAGTATGTGAAGATTAGGGGTAATTAGAATGGCCCCTATACAAAGGAGTGCGCCTTTGATTGGAAAAATGAGAATTCTGGAAGAATCCGTACCAAATTAAAATGAATTGATGTGTTTTTGGTGATTTAAGGAAATTGTCGGGTCTATTTTGATAATTATATTTATTTTTGTTGAATCGAACACATCATCCAAACACCCTCCCACCACCACCCCGTCCTATTATGGGAGGGATTTGACTAACAAAGCAACCACGTGCTACCATAGAAACAAAGATTTGACCTTCAGTATACAAAATGGACGACTGAAACACGCGCTGCACAACGCGCACATACATCACCTACCACTATGGCAATGACGTCACATCATGGGAGATCACGCAGGCTACCATGACAATCCGACATGACGCCACTTGGTCACGTGACTATGACGTCACATGTAGAAGCATCCATGCGATCATACAACTATGAACAGTCCGGGTACATGATATACTACGAAGTAGTAGAAGATATAGTTCCACTTTCCATACGTCGCGGCTTCCCCAGTGTGAAGTATACTCTATATTTTATGCATATAATACATGAAGTTTAGTTAAGTATTCTGGCTCACTTAACTTCTGTTGTTTTGTCTGATGTCAAATGATTGCTTCACAGAAAGACATCACTGTTCGTTGACACTCCAAAACAGTGATCCACGAAATACACCGTTTTGAAACGATATACTCAATTATTGTCACTCGACTGAATGTTCACGCGGTTGGTGACTGAGTACCAGATAACCCACCCGTAAACTCTATATTCGGCTATTTGTTGGAGTATGTGCAGTACGTAGAGAGTGGATTGTAACTAAATCACCCGCGGAGTGGAGTCATCACCCAAGCTATAACTTTCAAATTTTGTACATATCGATAAAATACACAAGCAATGTTTCAGCCAATGGACCTCCGGGTTTAACCCGGAGGTCCATTGGCTGAAACTTTGCTGGTGCTGGTTTTGCTTTGCAACAAATTTGCAATTATTCCTCGGGTGGAATGTCCACTCTGCGGGTGATTCAGTGATAATATACTCTCCACGTACTGCACTGTTTGTATTGAAATATACCTACACGTTTCTGGGGATTTCATTGGTTTTAAAATTCGACGCATGCAAACTGTCTATAAACTATGTATAATCAGTCGATATATATTGACGGCTGGCAGTAAGAGTAATCTGCCCTTTGTTCATTCATATTTTTTAATATCGACAGACGCAACCTGTTCTACGTTAAAAAAGTAAGAATTCTAACATTTATTATTCATCGCATTTGGTTGTTCAGTAATAAGAAAAGGTAATCGGTAAGATATATTCGTTGCACGTGTGTTTTGTAGTGACCTAATATAATATTTATGCTGTCAGTTAATTTCGTAGAAATCTCTCGCTCATTATGGAGTTTTATACCATGATTCCTCCATGTACAGTACGTGAAGAGTGTATTATCACTGAATCACCAGCAGAGTGGAGCTTCCACCCGACCAAATTTGTCGCAAAGCATAACCAGCACAATCAAAGTTTCAGCCAATGGACCTCCGGGTTAAACCCTGAGGTCCATTGGCTGAAACATTGCTTGTGTTTATTTGTCGATATGTACAGAATTTGAAAGTTATAGCTTGGGTGATAACTCCGCTCCGCGGGTGATTTACTTACAATCCACTCTCCACGTACTGTATTCACTGTCACTCTATACAATATAGGCATTGAGAAATGTTCTTGGTACACTACGCGTGGAATCTGGATTACGCATAATATCGGCATGTAATAACGCATCTGATTGGACGCTACGTTTCTTAGTGACGTTAGGACATGGATGAAATGCTTCGACAGGGTCAAGCAGGAAAGTTATTTCCTGTGGCGGTAGATGCTTGGTATGTTCACTTTAGCGCGGCAACAGTACCGAGAGACTGGAATATTCATCAGATTATTGAATCCGAGAGAGTATGAATCTGCCGTCTTCTAATTCTCATTATTGTAGTCGCGGTGCCATGTGTGGTGGCCTTGAATTCATCTTTAAGTTATCATTCCGTCGATGGTGACACTTTGTTTTAAAAATGTCAGCTTCATTGGCTTAATTCAAGCTTAATCGCGGTATAAATGCAGAACACACATCGGCAGAGTACGTGGGATAGAAACCAACTGCCATCGGTGGAGTTTTTTCCTTATTTCATGAGCGCACTCGGCGCTCGTGAAATACAGCACCCCCAACCCCACCTCGGATCGTTCATTCCAGTCCACCGGATTCCATCCTCGTTGTTTTCTGTCTTAACTGACTCTGTATATATCATATTAGGCCACTTGCAAACTGTATAGCTGGTATTATTTCCAAATGAAACAAAATACTGCATTTTCATTGACTGAGAGGTACGGTGTAATCCACAGTGGCTTTTTACACAGTGTTCAACCACGGTATAAAAACAAGAATATACAAGAGCAAGCTATATGGCTAAAAAATTACCCATGTTTAATTATTAATTCATACCTTCTGCTCGGTTATGTTAGAACAAAAATAAAAATACAGGAAATGTAATATTTCTGTGCAATAAAATATTACAGATATTACAGAGACACAATAGTCTTCTTTGAGTCTGTTATTTCTGGTGTCCAGTTTTGTGATTCACATGAATGCTTGATCAAACGAAGCTGTTTCCCACCACGTAGTCGTTCCACTGCATTTTTATTGGCTGAGAGGCACGGTGTAACTTGCAATCAACAGTGGCTTTTTTTTACACCGTGTTTAACCACGGTGTAAAAACAAGAATATACAAGAGCAAGCTATATGGCTAAAAAGATACCCATTTTTAATTATTAATTCATACCTTCTGCTCGGTTATGTTAGAACAAAAATAAAAATATTTACACATATTTGTCTGGTTTTATTTAAGAAACTTGCAAAGTACAAATTTTCTGTCAGTTTTTGCCCACAATGTAGGTTAAAGTATTAAGTACACCAAAATTCTTGGAAATAAATCCGTTATCCTCGTGTTCTGGCAAACACAAGGATAACTAATAGTATCCCTCAACCGGTCATTCCTTGTAAAGTAGTCGTTGACTATCTGTTTGCTCTATCGCAAACTCGACACACAGTACATTCCGTGTTGATGTTGGGAACAGTCACCCATGATGCGTACCTTCAAGTCAATACAATTAACCTTAACTTTCCTTCTGAAAAAGCCCGTCATTTTGTGAGGACGAACATGGTAAGTAAGGTTTCTATTGGGATCACCATTTTATAGAACGCGCCTTCAAATGATTTTTATCTTTAGAGCTCACGTCCTGTACAAAATTCATATGACAAAAAAGAAAACACTGCCAATTTCCAAAAACGTTCATGTCCATCTTCCAGTAACATTTGCATTACCTGAACTTATTTTTTCATACCCACGAGAGACTGGTGGTATTGGAATTTGAAGTTAGATATCAGTTTCGGTATTTTTAAGGGGTTATACCTCAGTATCGGTTCGGTATCTGACTTGACTGAGAGTTGCTGATTGCACCAAAAGTGAATTTACATTAGAAAAATACAGAATAAGTTGTTCTTGTATCATTCTTCCACAAATATCACTGCCCATGAGTTCATCAGTGGAATTCTTTTACGAACACAAATCATATCTGCAGTAATTTTGTGACTTCTTCCAAACACACCTTAACCTTTAAAAGACTATTTGAGGCGTTTTCAATTTCAGAGCATGTGCACTAAGCAAGTCAGTTTCGGGAGATCCTGCCGACAATAAACAAATCACCTGGGCAGTGATTTCTACTCAAGTCTTGGCTGCCTGTTAAGGCAGCCAAGACTTGGTTAGAAATCACTATCGGGAAGCTTGATAAGTACAGGCTGAAGTCGAGTGACAATTCAGGACAATTGCATAGGCCTCTGAGGGTTAACGGAACTGAAAAGAAAATCTACTTTCATGAGAACTGCTATCAAGCCTCAACAAGTCCTGTAAGTAATGTATTTAGGAAACTTTAAAAATTCGGATGGTTTCGGTGTTAAAAGATTTGGTTCGGTTCGATTTTTCGGTATCACCATGATAACCGTATCGGCTCGGTGTTTCGGTATTTTCTCATATCTAATAATGCATCTTAATATCCACAAAGCATTTAATTGGCAACGAAAACTCAATTATAATTTCCAAATACTGATGCCGAGATACCATACCAATGGAACATAACAGCAAATCGCTCTACCACAAAGGTAACTTACCTTCTGCAAAAACGTTTGTTGAGAAAAAATAAACCCAAACTGTGATTATACAAACGTTCATGGCTGTCTCTTCGCCATACGCAAAGAATGACTTGAGCTCCTTAGGCAACTGGTGATACAAACATAAGTGCGGATTGATGAAGGAAAATGTCAGTTATATCAAACTCCATTGCGGCAGTTACTAACAACTCCGGGTAAAACATATCCATTAACTGCCTTTTGATTTTTTAGATGTATTTCGCGATACGGAGTGGTACATGTCTATGCCCCTTCAGTTATTCGTAAATGTAATGAATCACTGACGCTTAGCTATTTTCGAACCGAATCTACCCGGACTTCCAGGCTTATCAATTTGAGTGCAGCTAGCCGTACATTTGTACACACCAGCATAGACATGAAGAACATTTTTGACAAACTCGAATCTAGTTCAGTAACCGCAGCTTCTTCTCTTAACCCTTGAGGTGAGTAAGTGCGCCGTGTCAAACTGCACCATTAGCGTAACTAAATTTCTGTTGAAAAAAACAGCATGCCCAACTGTGTACAATATATTCATGAAATGACGTAGATATATATTAAGATTCGACTGACTGAAGAGAGTGAATTACTACTTAATCGCAGCGCCATATATCTTCCACTCGCAAAGTGTTTCTAATTGTTCACATCAGCACAAAAACACTTGTAATCTTCCATCACATGGACCACCGGGTACAACTCGGTGGTCCAAGTGATGACGGTTTGCAAGTGCTTCTTATGTTTTGTCCCCAGAAGTTGTATATACAGTACGTGGAGAGTGTATTATCACTAAATCACCCGCAGAGTGGAGATTCCACCCAAGCAATAATTGCAAATTTGTTGCAAAGCATAAGCAGCACAAGCAAAGTTTCAGCCATTGGACCTCCGGGTTAAACCCGGAGGTCCATTGGCTGAAACATTGCTCGTGTTTTTTGTCGATATGAACAAAATTTGAAAGTTATAGCTTGGGTGATAACTCCACTCCGCGGGTGATTTAGTTACAATCCACTCTCCACGTACTGTACAGTGAAAAATCTATCCCAGGGCGATTTGGTAGTAATCCACCCTCCACATACTGTTGTCTCAATAGTTTTTGTTTGTTCGGTTCAGTTTGTGATATCACTGTCGCACTTTCTAATAGCGCATCATATTTTGTATTGCACGTCGCAAACGCTCCTGTGTATTTCAGTCTATTTCATTCTTCTGTAGGAAGGAACGCATTAATTAACCCTTTACCTAACATGAAAAGCAGACGACACTTGGAAACACAATTCTTGAATAACTCATTTTTTTCATTTTTTTTGTCTCAAAACATAGGTTATGAACCCTCTTTGGAACGAGCTCGTTGTGTGAATAATGTTGGCCGTTTTTCGCCGTTACGTTGGGTAAAGGGTTAACAAACATTTGCTGTGCTAATTGTGAAATGACTTCTAGTTTCAACTGTAGATAGTTGTTCGTTGACGTGATAGACCAGCCCTAAGGCTGCACGCTTAGTTCAATGACATCAATTGGGAGCATCCGCAATGAACTTCAAACCGAAGGTTGACTGTTCGATCCTTACCGGCGTTAATTGCGCTGTGTCCTTCCACAAGACAGTTAATCCCGTTTGTCCATTTGGAGACACGGTTGCGTTGTGTACTGGACATCGACGCTACTAACCATGAATTGGCTGAGTAAGTACTTTGGGGAGTCTTACAGTTACTATCACAATTCTCTCCGGACATTTCGTCTTTCTCCGACATTCAAACTGTCCGACATTGACCCCTGTCAGTTGAAAGTGGCATTATTCTCCGAGAATATACAGTTAAAACTAGAAGTCCTGTCATAAAATGTGCACAGATAGCGCGTTGATCTGCGCGTTAATCTACGCGTTATGACCATAGTAAGGCTATCAAATTCTGTACGTATGGCCTGTGCACAAGCAATGTTTCAGCCAATGGACCTCCGGGTAATCCGGAGGTCCATTGGCAGAAACATTGCCTGTGTTTGCTATGAGTAAACAGGAGAACATGCCGTGCTTTGGGTGCCATTCGCTATGGCAATTGCGCGCAATTCCTCTGCGCAATTAAGCCTAGATAAGCGCACTGTTCGTGACAGGACTTCTAGTTTTAACTGTATACAAACAAATCAGCTGCGTAATTTCACTGTACGACAATTTATTTTATGAAGTTAGGTCGTAACGTGCGTCTTTCTGTCAAACAAAGACACAAAGTAAGTAATCCAACGTCCAAGGTGAAGGTGAAGTATAAAATAAATGAATACTACACATCTATATGTTTCGTCCAAACTATAATCAGTGATTTGATGATTCACTTTGCAAGTCGATCTCAATATTTAATATTTATGTTTACAATGTTTGGCAAGGTGGTTTTTCTGTTTTTCGGTTCGGTTCTGGGTTTTGTGGCAAATCGGAAAAGCGAACCGCAGGACCCAGCAAACACTGGCCGAAAGGTTTAGTGTGTTTGTGCACAAACTGATTAAAGCTGAAACGGTTGGCTCATTTTCGTAACCGAGACCTATAAACGAATATCCGGTTATCCGTGGCCATTATTTCACCGAATATGTGATCAAAACTATAGGAATTGGAAAGCAGTATTCTCAAACTATTCCGAAGTGTGTATACAAACGAACGTTGTCGAGTACTCGACAACGTTCGTTTGTATACACACTACGGAATAGTTTCTGTGGTTACTCGTTACTCACGGAAACTGCCGATCATTAACGAAGTCTATGTCGCAGGATTACGGGGTTGAATTCATGTTCGAATGATGGAGGAAAATTTATGTTCTTATCAGTGCTCAGCCGACCGCCAGTGACTGTCGTCTGAATCGCAGTTCGAACGTAAATCTTGCCACCTTATCAATGTCCTATCCGCTTGGGATTCTTAGGATTCCTGAAGGTGCCTGTGGCTTACAACGCCAAAGGGTGATCAGCGATAATTCACTGAAAAGATTATTCATTTACATGTACGAAGAAATATAATATGAAACAAATTACTCACAAAATTATCCATAAGAATACACTAATTACACGGATAAAAGTTTATTCTTTAGGGCCCTCGACGCCTCCCACTGCTAGCTGTGTTCGCTGGATCAACCTCACTTCATCTTCATCTTCTCATGGTTTGTGATAAATACAAAGTGTCTATTCACTTCTCGTTGCTTCCTCCTCGCAGGGTTAACTTGACCGTCAGTCGGGTTTAACACATATAATGTTCTGCTTGTGTGACTCTATCAGCGTTCTCACAGTTCAATCAGAATTCAATCGGCGTCTACCACAGTTCACGATCACTTTGCGCCTTTTTTTTGGCTCTCACGGGGTTAAGTTATTCTTCGCCTTCAGATATATACTTAACAAAGCTTACATAATAATATTCTGCAAAGTGTTCTCAACATCACCAATTCTCGCACCGTCTAAAACTATCTTATCTCGCGAGCTATTCCAGTGCTTACTCAAGCTCTTAATACGGTTTCTAGACCTCAACGTTGCAGCTTTTACTTCTTTGGCTACTATGCCACTGCGGTTCGCAAACTTTAACAAACTACTATCGGTTCCTTACAACCCTCACATGGTTACGACAATACGTGGACTTTCAATCTCGGTGCCTATGACCCTCGACTGCCAAGGCTCAATTTGGACCTTCTCTGAGTGCCCTCAGGTCAACTGCCTCTCAGAATTCTGCTTCACTCTTTATACAGTCGGTACATAAAGTTTAAACATATTAATTCTGATTTGACGGGTGCTTTGTAATTCGATATGAATAGAGATTTAAATGTGAATTTCGTTTGAGATGAAAACTGCAGACATTTCGTAGACAGAATAGATGCGTAATATGGTTGTGTGTCCAGAACATGTGTGATGCATTGGTCTCCAACGATTACAGTTTAACTGGTCTTAATTACCAAGATAACGATACAGAAGAGAATATTGTCTCTCTTACTATTGATCTGTTATCAGATAGCCCATGTGGCGTTCGACAAGTGCGCCATAATGGACATTAAATTTCATACTTCATTAAGAAGCTCTCGAATTAACGTTAGTTTGACAAATCTATTTTCAGGGTCCGTCACATACTTATCTTTACGCTTTACATTTAACCCAGGCAGAAATATTATCGAAAATATTTACACTTTCATGCAACAAAATCGTAACTTTTAGCTATCACCTTGACAGTCTTGAACGCCAAAGTCGAGTACTTCTTAATATATTCAACGCAGCTTCGATGTGTAATCTATCACAAAGGAGAAGTGGCAGATTTACTACGTTTTAAACGTGGAGTGACGATCACTATCGATATTTCGATAACCGGTTGACGGTTTTTCTAATCGGTTAAGTAGCTAACTGGTTTCAAACTGATTATCCGGTTATCCATTTCAGTACTAAAAACTGATACAACTATCTTACTGGGAGGGAACTGGACTAGCGACTACTATGGACTCTCTCCACTTAGTCTACCCAGCAAAATGGGCGAATACATCGTGCTCTCGTTGCCATATTTACTTCATTATTGACACGTCCACCGGACGAGTCAACTGGAGTGAAAATGAGACAATCAGGACACAACATAGATAGGATGAACATTATTCAATTGTTGCCCTGATATATGCGTTTTTCTGTCTGAATGGGCTTAGCAGCTGATCCCCTACAACCCATCGAGAAGTTAGGCCGAACTCAATACAGACAATGATATCTGTTGAATGGTGTGAGACAGACTTTAAACATTTTTTCTAGTTATTGAGCCTGAAGTTTTATTTACTATATAGAGAGTGATCGTTTGACTGGACTGGTTACGTGAAATAATTCATGAAAGGTGAGGGACGTTGTGCAAACACGAGTGTGCGAATGCGCACAAGTGTTTTACAATATAGTCCCTCGCCTCGAATGAATTATTTCACGTAACCAGTCCAGTCAAGTGATTACTGTTTATTACTTCTCATTATTAACGATAATTATATTATTTAACCCTTTACGTAAATTAACGGCCAAAACCGGCCAGCGCTATTCTCAAAAATCGCCAATTAATTTCCATTATTTTTTCATTTTTTTGTCTCTAAAACATAGGTTATGACCCCTCATTGGAACGAGCTCATCGAGCTCGTTCCAATGAGGGGTCATAACCTATGTTTTTGAGACAAAAATGAAAAAAAACAGTTATTCAAGAATTTATTTTGCAAGTGTCGCCTGCTTTTCATGTTAGGTGAAGGGTTAAAAAAACACAAAACAATGAAGTCCCCATTACACCCACGACAAAGCGTCTTCGTTTGCGCGCACGGATACATGACACAATTGTTGATTGCACCATTCACTTGTGAAGTTATCTTTTATAATCAAATCCGGAAATCCCAGTAAATCACACTTTGGAAAGTAACAACTGTCCTTTACACATTGAAAAACGGAAACGAGTCCGAGGTTTTTTTATAAACCGAACCGAAACCGAATCGGAAAAATAAAATCCTCCCAACAACACAGCAATGATGAAATGTGAAGTAGATGCGCGGTGTTTCAGTGGTTAGATAATTAGACATGTGACTTCAACGGTTCGATCTCAACCACCGATAACTTAAATAAGTAGGGGATTCTGACATTTCTTCTCCGCTACTGGGGGATTTCTCAGGTTATCCAGATTCGTCCACTCGTAAAACTCCTCGACACGGTGTGACCCTGGCTTTTGGAAGAGTCGTTCAACTCGCGACATCGTATCCATTCCCTCAGTGCCTTCATGTGCGCAAATGTGTCGGTTAAGTAAAGGATGTGGGAATCCCGGGAAGTGCAGAAATGCTGGCTTACTATGTTAAACAAGTTCCACTTTATTGGAGAAAATACGAATTGCTAACAAATGTATTGGGTCCAGAGATCGCCTGAAGTGAGCCGCATTGGTATAACGAGTTGTTAAACTTGATTTTACACTAGTGTATCGGTCAAGAAAAATCAACAGATACTGAATGAAATCCTAAACCAAAATTCAAAGTGAATACATTTAATATTTATCTCTTTTGGCAGAAGGGTAATAAACTGAAAAAATGAAGAATGTAACGAATATGGTCGCTCTCGCGGGCTACCATGACAACCTAACATGACGAAACATAGCCACGCGACTACGACGTTAAATGAGATCCGCCTGATGAAATCCCCCGACGAGGCAAGTCCGGTTACATACTACCGCCAATTTTCTATAACAGGAAAATACACCATGAGTAGTAAGTCTTGTGATTTCTATCCCTACAACCTGGACCCCGGCCCGGACCCTGAAAGTGACATTACGTCACGTGACTCACTGGCGCCATGTTGTGTCGACATGGTAGCCCGTGTGAGCGGCCATATTACGACCTCATTACCACAGTGATACATAGTGTTGGTGCGCATACAGAGCGTGTTGTTGGGGTGGTACGTGTTATAGGTATCCTATTAAAGGTATCCTCAAAATGGTGTCCTCAAAAGGTATCCTCACATGATACATTACCATGTCTTAAGTATCCTCAAGTATCCTCAAATACTCGTATGTGCCTATGTGATGCGCGCACATTGTGCATAACCACACAAGCACATACCGGCATGTGTACTACCTGTAATGTGTACAAATTGTGCACTAGCGCAGAAACACATCTAGGGAAGTCAGGGAGATCGGGAAAGTCATAAAACAGACAGGATAGGCCAAGACTGGAGAAAATAAACTATGGAATAGACTAGGATAGATATAATTTGGGGATTTCGAAGGAATCCGAACTAGTAAAACGGTTGTCGGGTTGTTGTTAATCTAACCGAGAATTATGCGTAATTAGCTTGACTCTTATAAAAGAGGAAGCGCCTCATAGCACTACGTGATACTCTTATACGCCCATAAATCGGGCTTCACCGAATCTGTTTCGGTGATCTTTGACAGTTATTGGTGATTTGGGGGAAAGTGTCGGGTGTATTGAGGTAATTAGATTGACTTTTATACAAAAGAACGCTCCTTATAGCATTACCTGCTACACATATAAGTCCCATATAAGTCGATTTGAGTGGAGTTTATTTACAGGAACTCGTTGCGCCGCCCCCTCCCCCCAACCTCCTTGTCTTGAGGCTGAACAGCTGCCCACACCTTCCAACCTCCTGCACCTCCTCTGTTCCCGCTTCTGGAGCCCATAAACTCTACTACGAAAGGGCGCTGAATTTCTAATTGTTTGTGGTTTAGAGTTAAAATATTCTAGTGGGAATTTTGGCAGAGATCGTGGGGGTGAGACACCAGACAAACAGTCTCTGCCTTCCCGTCACAGTTGGCTCCCATCCACATTCCAGCTTGACGTACGCGAATTAACGACGCTATAGTGGCCGATCGTGCATCAAGTAATTTTCTTCTTGCTTCAAAGAAAAGAAAAAACCATAAACGTAAACATATCGCAGATTAACTATGATAATGAAAGAGCAGACATAAATAGGGTGTATACTTGTTCATATCGTAGCTTGCGGCAGTATACCGTTGATTGATGATTCTTATTATTTCAATACACAAAATTAATTGAATTATTTTAATTGATTTTGTGATAAGTGTTGTGCCTATTAGAAACTTGAGACCATTTGTGCAAGTTTGAATAAACAAAGTCAAAACAAAAACAGCAGCAAAATGTCGATTAGAGTGTACAGTTAAAACTAGAAGTCCTGTCACGAAATGTGCGCTTATGTAGGCTTCATTGCGTGTACGAATTGCGCGCAATTGTCATATAGAATGGCATCCAAAGCACGGCAGGTTCTCCTGGTTACTCATAGCAAACACAAGCAATGTTTCTGCCAATGAACCTCCGGGTTACCCGGAGGTCCATTGGCTGAAACATTGCTTGTGCACAGGCCATATGTACAGAATTCGACAGCTTTACTATGTTCATAACGCGTAGATTAACGCGTAGATTAACGCGTATGTCGACGTGCTATTTGGGCGCATTTCATCACAGTTTTAACTATACCTTTTCCCTCTTATGCTTGTACTGTTTCAATACAGCTCTTCTGGCATTGTGTTTCCTTCGCCGTTACAGGAATATTTATGAAAATAACGATGGAATACAGGATGAAATATTTACTGGCAATTCACACCTTCAGTGACGCAGTTTGCAACATTGAGAGCATGGCTGATAATTATCGTCATGAAAGATTTTCGAGAAAGTTAGCTCCCCTTAATTTCCGAGAGTTGTCAGTGAATTAACACATTGAGAGTATGGGAATTTCAAGACGTTAGGAAATTTGTATCATCGATGTTCGCATCTTTTCACACAGTCAAGGCATTTTCCCGAATAGCAGTATTGAAACACAGAAGCTGTCATTTTACGTTTGTTTCCCTGTTTACCAAATGCGACAGCTACCTTCGTGTCTCCGACTGCTTGACCTTTGTTGCCGCTGTGACAGGAATGGAAGTCCGTAGGAAAATTAGTCCCTCTGGACTATTATTCCGCGGAATTATAGTCCTAGGTCTAACATTCCTAGGAATAGTAGTCCGGCGGACTACTATTCCTAGAAATGTTAGACCTAGGACTATAATTCCGCGGAATAATAGTCCAGAGGGACTAACGTTCCTACGGACTTCCATTCCTGTCACACCGGCATTGATTCGTAATTTCATAGTAGTGTCAATTAATATTCCTTATCGAGCAGTGACAATTGCGTTCCATGGTACTACAGGGCTGGCAGCAGGGTATGTCAAATCGCCTGTAACTGAGGTTGGGATATAGTGAACTGATGGTCCACAAATTTGAAAGGTTTCTCACAGAATACACCGGGTGTAGTTGTGGCTATATATATGAGAAACCGGAACACTTCTTTTTACAGTGTTCTAACTTCATTAACCAGAGAGGTTTATTGTTTCAGAATCTCGGCGACATAAATGTGTCCATCACTGATCTTCTTTTTGCCAATGCAGAAATGACCAGTGAAGAAAATGAGAGCATAATCAATAGTGTACATACCTTCATTAATGCCACCAAGCGTTTCGACCACCAATAATAAAATATATATGTGTGTGTGTGTGTGTTGTGTACAGTATTGAAGACCAGTGGCGGCGCTACGTTGGGCATGGGGGGGGGGGGGGCATTTGCCCCCCCCCCCCCCCAAACGAAGGCTTTGCCCCCCAGTTGACACCCCCCAACCATCTCGCATGCATTTCCATCCACTCTCACACACAAACACATTCAGTCACTCTCTCACACACACACACACACCCCTCTCTTTTTTTATTCCCAATAATTTCCCTTACACACTTAGCCCAAAGCCTCAGGCTAGCTGATGAACACATCCAGGCAGTAGAGATTTAAAGACTCGGATGCAGATACTTATAAGTTATAATTAAGTTATGAGCCAACCAACAAAGGCATGTCTATCCATATCCCTTGTCTAAAAAAATTCATGGATTTCGCATTATGACAGACGGGCATTATGAGTCTCTCTCTCTCTCTCTCTCTCTCTCTCTCTCTCTCTCTCTCTCTCTCTCTCTCTCTCTCACGCACAGACCCACCAGACGCGGATCCAGGATTTTTTTGAAAGGAGGACCGCTAATTACCATTACATTTAGTCGAAACTTGGACCCAAAGTCCGTAACATAATTTTTTGGTTTGGTACGTCCACAGGACGTACCAAACCAAAAAAGTATATTACGGACTTTGGGTCCAAGTTTGGACTACCTCATAACAAAGTAATGATATGATCCCTTACGTATTCCCCCCCCCCCCCCTTCATGGGAGTCTGCCCCCCTAGTTGCCCCCCCCCCCCCCTCCACACAAAAATATTTCTGGCGCCGCCACTGTTGAAGACGCTGTCGTTCCACTATGGTCTTATGTTGCAGCTAAGTGCTTAACAACCACTTAAGGTCTTAAGAATTTTGTATCAATATACATACTGAATTCTTTGTTAGTGATATACCTGCCACCTTTCTTTGCACCTGTATCATTTAAATAATGATTTGTTTATTTATGTAGAGTGAGGCTATTTATAGGCATACAGTTAAAACTAGAAGTCCTGTCACGAATAGTGCGCTTATCTAGGCTTAATTGTGCGTTGGAATTGCGCGCAATTGCCAGATCGAATGGCATCCAAAGCACGGCAAGTTCTCCTGGTTACTCAAAGCAAACACATGCAATGTTTCTGCCAATGGACCTCCGGGTTACCCGGAGGTCCATTGGCTGAAACATTGCTTGTGCACAGGCCATATGTACAGAATTTGATAGCTTTACTATGGCCATAACGCGTACATTAACGCGCAGATCAACGTGCTATTTGTGCGCATTTCATGACAGGACTTCTAGTTTTAACTGTAGCCTGTTTGCCAAACCCTTTTCTGTTTACAGAAATAAAATATTTATTAAAAAAAATATTCCCTGGTAAACCCCACTGCCCATTGGACCTGAAAGGATAAAAATCATTGAAATGCAGACATCGTTGAAACATGTAATGACGTCATATTTTACTTCTGAGATTGTCTGACCCTTCAAGGTTACTTTCTTTTTTTTAACTATCCTCCCTGCCCCTCATTATTAACGAGTGTCGGGCTTGGAATTTTACTCTTGAGATCAATATTAATAGATACTCTTACCCATCCAGGCACAATAACACAAGTCTGCGTTCATTGGGGGGAAACTATACGTTCGGTGTCACCAGAGTCAGGTGTATTTCGTATATTTGCCATAACGACTTTTGTACGATAGGCTATCCCTGAACAGCACATTTTTTAATCATTGAGCTAAAAATGTCAAGTTATTCTCTGTATTCCATTTTAAATATAGTCTTTATAAAATGAATTATAATATACATACAGGGTTCAAAATAAGCGGTGTCGCGTCGCTTTTTGCTGTGCAAAACTTGCAAAAAGCTACACAATGTTAAATTATATATAGCATTTTGCGATACAAGATAATTAACTGCAGCCTATTAGGCTGCAGTTGATTATCTTGTATCGCAAAATGTAAATGAAAATTTGCAAACAAATTTGAAAACTAGTTCACTGATGCTTTACTTCTGATTGTGGAACATTCCAGGCATAACTCAGATTAACTCTCCATCAAGAATCATTAGCAACTTCATATGTAAGATGAGTTCTGTTGGTTTAAATACTTCCTGTTTTTACAACATTTTGCATAAAATGTCCATTAAAAATAACTACAAGCCCGTCAAATTAAAAATCCCAACTTCCATTTTGAGAACTCTATTAAACAACCAAGACGCCATTTATAACAGTATACAAGTCCATGCAACCCTTAAAGGCAGTTCAGTTAAAAAAAACATAGTAAATGTTTCATGTGTTGCAGATAATTTGGAAATGCCCATAAATGGATGGAAAGTATTCTATCCACTTAGAAGAATTCAATATAAAACAGCATAACATAACTCTGGTATACAAAAATAGCTATGTAATTTTTACAAAATGCTATTCATTTTTTAGAAATGCGTAGCATTTTTCTACGCAAAGAAAAAAAGTTATTTTAAGCACTGTATACATATATTTCAAATGTCAGATGCAAATACTGAGTTGGATGTCAGGCGTATAGACGACGACGATACAGTACGGCCATAGTGGACTGGTCACTTTCCACGGGTGGGCAATATTTCCATGGACGCAATAATATTAGACTACAAACATTTATTGTAGTAATAATCATCACAAATTTAAATAATGACGCACCGAGTACAACCCTGTGCTTCAGTAATTAAAATTTTGCTGATGATAATATTTATTATCTGGTAAACGCATGCATGGACATCACTACCCTCGGGTCGATTTCGACCGGACAACAGCGGCTGTGTTGTATATATGATGAGATGGGACCTCTTTTACAGGCCAGCTGATGAAGAATGCCGACTGTTTCAGATAATACATTACTTGATAATAATATTGATGTACAAATCCAGACGGCTTTGTACCCAATCCCAGAGACCTCTGTAAATATAGGATAAAAGATGGAAAATTAAATGTTAAAATATACTATTAAAAAAAGTAGTGGATATTTGATAAAAGTGAGATATATGAAGAAATATATTTATATTTTCATCAAAAAGATAGTTGAGACATTGTACTGTGACATCTGGTGAATGATTTCAACAATAGTTGGGTGTCTGACAAGCGCACCTTCCACGCCCTGATCTGCAGAAGACATGGACGGTCAGTCAGAGAATTTACCACATTCAGTCCAAGACCTCAATACATTGCAAATCCTCCTCGGTTCGCGAGACTAGAGCGGATCGTGGCATACTCCTCACCAAACGTCCGATATCAGCTTGACTGCTGTTATTCCATTCTTCATGCGATGCAGCGGCGTGTTCCTGGACATTGGTGGGGGCTGTTATCGTTGCCGTAGGCGCCTGCCAAGCATATCCCAGACGTGCTCGATTGGTGAAAGGTCAGAACTTAGTGTTGGTCAAGGCAGTGTAGTGATGTTCTGATCCTGGAGGAACTCGGTAGCGACACGGTCCCTGTGTCCTCTTTCATTGTCGTCTGGGAAAATGAATCGACGGCCGTGGCGTCTCGCAAATGGCACCACATGAGCTGCTAACGTGTTGTCACAGTAGTACTGCCCTGTGACATGCCCTTGGATGACATGTAATGCTGTCCTGCTTGTCATGGTTATGCCTACCCACACCATAACCGATCCACCACCAAACGATCGCGCTGCCTAACGGTTACGTCATGGTATCGTTTCTTATGCCGCCGCCACACTCTGTTTCGCCTGTCGTGGAAGTCGAGAGTGAACCTCGATTTATCGGAAAACATGACGTTGCTCCACCGACGATTGTCCCAGCGCTGTCGTGCCCCACACCAATTACGCCTTGCTGCGATGTGACGTTCATTCAAACGTGAAATTATTCGAGGTCGTCGAGTGTACAAATTTCAGCTGTGTAGGCGATTTCGGATAGTCTGACCACTGACTCGAACATATGTCGCTCGGGGCAGCTGCTGTCCAATTTCTGAGGCACTTTGATGGTGTTACGTAATGCTGTGGTTCGAATGAAACGACCCTGGTTAGCAGTCGTCGCCCTTGGACGACCTGACTGACGTCTGTCATCAACACAGCCTGCCTGACGGTAGGTTGACCACAACCTGGTAATCACCGATTGAGTGAAGTTGAGAATTTGAGCCATTGCAGCCTGTCTGTTCCCAGCTTCCAACATGCCAACGGCACCAAACGGTCGCCACGTGTCAGTCTTCGCATACCTCAACAGTTACGTTTCGACCAGAAACTATTGCTGAACGAGTTTATACCAAGAAAAGAACGATGGCACCTCCGAAAAAGCCCGTCCAGTACAAATGAAAATTTCAAAACGTTCCCCGCCGACATTAACGCGGCGCTCGTGCGAAAAACCTGCACGAAGTTTTCGTGGGCGGTGACATTCATGATCCACACTAAACTTGATAACATATTGATGTGTCCAATCACGCGTATCCAATACCATTTTCTGAAAATGTTAACATCAGTTTGGATATCCCCTACTTTTTTTAGTAGTATATATTGACAATAGTTCACGGCTCGGATTCGAGTACGATTTTTATCCTCGAGTGGGGCGCGTGGAGGATAATTTCATGAGGCGTTAGCCGAGTGAAATAATCCGCGCAGTCCACAAGAGGATAAATAAAATCGTCCTCGAATCTGAGCAGTGAACTTTTGCATTTATTTTATTGTCTCTTTATTTGTTTTCCCCAAAAATCCCTTTATAATTGATTCAATTCAATCGATATGTAAACAATAAGACAATTAGTAGGCTGCAGGGCTGTCACGACTTTTTAATTTAGGAATCGATTAATCGTCGCAAATAATCGATGATAATCGATTGATTGTAACTAGATGACCCCCCATCTCCTTCTCTTTGAAGTCGATAAAATGAAGTTGAAGTGAGCTGACCTACCTCAAGTAAACAACGAAGACGATCCTCTTTTAGTTCCATTCAAAGCTTTGATGTTTTGAACTTTTGAACCGTCAGTGTAATAATCAAGACCGGTCGGCAGTTGCGAACTTCGCAACTGCCGACCGGTCTTGATTATTACGCTGACGGTTCAAAAGTTCAGAACATCAAAACTTTGATGAATGTACCTGAAAGACAAATGCTTCCAATAGCTTCTTGGGGTTTAACATCGATGTTCTTAACTCTTTACCTTTAGAAACAATAGTTTTCTCAACATATTTTCTTTTAATTATTAAACGTCTAAAACGGGATATAATTTACCGATTATTCGACAACGAAAAATACTAATCGATTTCGCCGTGACCGATCAACAATCGATTAATCGATTAATCGTGACAGCCCTAGTAGGCTGCCATCGCTTTTTCGGAAAGTGGGAGTGGTGGGGGGGGGGGGGTGGGGAGAAAAATGAATGCAAATAAAATAAAAGGAAGTAATTCATTTTGCCTCATAAAGAGGCCGGGCTATTTTCTTTCATTCTCATACCTAGTAAGTAAGTTTGGGCAGGGGCGTGGCTAGCTGCTTCCGATGGTCGGGGTGCAGGGTAGTGAATTTCCAACTAGGGAGGGAGCGGGAGGGGGAAACCACCTCCCGGTCCGTCCCCCTAGCTGAAAACTCACCACCGAGAAACCTTTGAAAATGAAGCCACGAAGGGGGCATAAAATTGATTCTAGTAACTGAAATACCAACACATTTATGATAGAATTATCAGGTTATTATTATTTGATATTATTCTGGAAACTGAATATGCGCTAAACAAATGCCCAAGCTGAGAATTCTGAGCAATTCACACTGTCCTAACACTAAATCAATTCTTATGCAGGAATGATTAATTTTCGATGTTTCATCATATTGTAACTTTGAATGATGGAATTAACTCAGGATAACGATTTGATACAATGTGATTTTCTTGAAGGGCATTTCAATGATATTTTTTTATCACGATAAGTAAACGTACTATAGAAATCCCGTACCGATTGACATCACTTATGAAGCTCGATATTGCACATACAAATAAATATGTAAATAGTAAAAGCAGGAATTTTTGCCCATTTGAAACCGAGTTGGGATTTTGGGAAGTAAAGGAGACATTAGCATCAGAAAAAAAGCCAAAAAATCCAGATAAATGCAATTTCCAACTACTCATGACTTGCCATCCGAATTTCCAACTATCGGAACTTTTGGCCAGGATTGGACACACACCCACACCCCACTGTTGCCACGTTCCTGAGTTTGGAGGGCACAAAGTATCAGAAGTGATTTTGGGTTGGTGGATTAAATAACTACTAAAAGGAAGATCGCCGGTTCTCGAAATGTCTGATGTCCCTGATTGCTTCAGAACCACAGACTTTAGCAAAGAATGACAATGTTTTATTTAACAACTGAGACAGTGTGTTTATATATAGTTGATTATCTGACAGCGTTTAACCCTTTACCTAACATGAAAAGCAGACGACACTTGCAAAACAAATTCTTGAATAACTTATTCTTTTCATTTTTTGTCTCAAAAACATAGGTTATGACCCCTCATTAGAACGAGCTCGACGAGCTCGTTCCAATGAGGTGTCATAACCTATGTTTTTGAGACAAAAAATGAAAAAATAATGAAAATTAATTGGCGATTTTTGAGAATAGCGCTGGCCGGTTTTGGCCGTTACGTTAGGTAAAGGGTTAACAGGTAAGTTTTTGTACCCAAGATTATTTCAAACGTTATACCTCAGTGATCACATTACAGTTGAATAAAAACTACATTTGTGTGTGTGTTTCTGCGTCTCAGTGATTTCACAAAAACGAAAAATGTTTTCAATCAGATTAACTTCAAATGAATGGTGCAATGAATACATACAGCAAGATACGACAAAAGCAGTGAGCTGATTTTGTATTTTTGCAATCTGCCTTGTTTTTTGTGCACTTGCTCAATAAATAATCTAATCTAATCAAATCTATTCCATGTTCTTGTTTGTGTCATGACGTGCTGCACAACCGGTGCTAGAGAAATATAGGTAACAATACGAAGAGAGGAAATCCAAGCATTTCCAAGTGTCTTGAAAGATTTATTGACAATTTCCAAGGGCTTCCATGGTTCTGGTATGCATTTTGAAGAGCAGTGACTTTCAATGACTTCAGTGACTGGCGGATATCCCTACTTGAGTGGCAAACACAGTGCTTCTGCTCGTAAAAAATGTGATGTCAATAGAAGCCCAAACCAAAGTTGGTGGGCTGACACCAGAGCCATGTGAATAGTTAGTTACCAACACCAGGTGATTTTTTTGACTGGTGTAAAGGATTTGCTAATGAGGTAGATCCTATGCACTATGTTCAGCGGCGTATGTGCAGAAACTAGCGCCTATGGAATACACATATGAATAGAACGACATGTTGTTTCCATCTTACAAGAATTTCCTCCAAAATAAATAGCTACAATTAACGTGCGATCTCGCTTCGGCGAGATCGCGCGTTAGTCGTTGATATTTGTATAGGCGGAAATTCCGTTGAGACGTAAAAAGCAAGACTGGCGAAGTAAAAGCAGAGAAGGCGGAAATGCAACACAACCTCCATACTTTGCGCAGGAGAATGGGCTTACGGTTCAACAGTGGTACTTTGAGGTATGTGGTCATGTTGCTCGCAGCATTGTATTTTTACTTAATAATCTATATAAGTGGTAAAACAATCCTACTACCCCAGTGCTTCCCGCCCATGATAATCAAAGACAGATCATACATCTGAAGAAAATTATTTGTTCACTATTCGACTAATAGAAACTACTCAGTGGCGCACCGCACCCCACCCCCACACCACCCCCACTCCCCCACCCCCAAATAACGCCAAGGGTACCAACCATACCTTAGGCACGTCACCGACTATTTTAATAAAAAAAATGTGCCATTTGTATTATTTTTTATTCATCGAATGAATACTGTTTATATTAACTGTGCGCTGTCAAGCAAGACAATCAGACGCGGCTGTTGAAAATAAATGGATGATGTGCAGTTACCAGAAATAGGCTATACTTCCATAGTCAGTATCAGCACAGAGTGGAGGAAGAACTGAGAAAACACTTTAGGTTAACGGCGTGTAATGATCATGGGAAAAAGCGGGCCCAGCGTGACCGACGCAAACGAATTAAGTGAAATAATGCCAAAGACTGTTTACACTGGAAACGTTTCAATATCAATTTGAAACGTGCGATTAAAAATAATATTCTCAACTGTTGTGATTGTGAATCGTCACCTGGAGGTTTGTTATACAATATCTGGGAACATGTATCAAGAGATTAATATGATCTCGCCAGAGAATGAATACAGACCTATCAGGCGGAAAAGAACGTCGTTTTGAAAATCAGTTGTCGATGAACGCCCCTTCCCGAATCGAACTGTATGTTTGAGAAATGTTCACACTATTAACCATTTAAACCCTGGTGGTATCTTCCATGTCAGTTCCATGATAGCAATAGGAAGAGTCCATATTCATTATATGGGAGTAGACCAATTAATATTTTCAACGTGCAGCCTTAGGGCTGCACGTTGAAAATATTGATTGGTCTACACCACGCAATTACCTTGCAGTCATCCCCCTTAACGACATTATAACGTAGCTTGTGACCCGGCCGGAAAACGGCCTCTGGAGTTCAAAGGGTTAATTAATATATCCTTTGTATATATTCATGACAAAAAGTCAGTTATCACTGTATTTGCGACATTTTTCAAGGAAAGTCAAACTGATCTACTGTCATACTAAAGGTCTACAGAGCTGGAAAGAGCCAGAGTTCAGATGTCTCAATGCAGTGGGTTCCTTCCTTATACGTTCAGACGGTTGAACAATAAATACCCATATTGTGGACTTCTGCCTTAACTTCAAAAGATGACGTTTACTGTACAGCGAGTTTACTGTACAATAAAGCATTACGCTCCAGAACATCAGTTTTCCCGTCACTTCAGGGGGGTGGCGTTGCGGTAACCGGTTCTCGTTAGATCACCGAAGTTAAACAACGTCGAGCGCGGTTAATCCTCGAATGGGTGACCGTCTGAGCGATCGATTCGGACTCTCGCGTTGTGTCCTTGGGCAAGGCACTTAACCCCGTGTCCACATTGGGGCACGATGTCGCCGTGCACTAAGGCGTACTACACGTCGATGGTGCGCATGTCTTCAACCAATCTGACCATGTCTGTGCTGCAGTAGGGAGTTACGATGTTAGGGAACTGGCAGCTGCTCGTCGCTACTCGGTGGTTCTCTCCAGGTACTCCGGCTTCCTCCACCCGTAAAGCTGTCATGGTCATGATTAGCCATTGTGCATAAATATGTGACCTTAAAACACCAATAAATAAATCCCGTCACTTCATTTCACATCGTGCTAAAACATCATGATATCGTTCAATAGTTTCTATCTACATTTTCTAGGAAGCGCGGTGGCTCAGTGGTTACGACATCGGACGTCAAATCGAAAGGTCAACGGTTCGATCCCCGCCAGAGGTATATCCGTTGTGTCCTTGGGCAAGGCACGTAATCGTGGTTGCCCACTTGGGGTCACGGTGGTTATGTACTAAGGCGTACTGCATGCCGATGGTACACTTGTCTTCAACCAATGCTAAATCTGCTTGGGTTATTACGTTGCGGAATCTGACAATAGCTCGCCGCTGTTCGGTGGTTCTTGTCAGGTACCCAGGCTCCCTTCACCCACAAACCGTTTCGACACGATGGGTCCGTGGGTGTCGAAAGTGCCGTTAGGGCCACGCGAAGCTTCGACGTTCGATCCGATTTCGAAGCAAAAGTAGACATTCGGAACGATTCAAAATCGGCTGCTCGAATCGTTTTCCTCTTTCAACGGAATATAGTTTGGTATTGGTATTGGTATCACGTCGCCTGAGTGCTAGAATGTTCTATGTAGATAATAGAACATTCCAGAACTCAGGCGATGATCAGTCATCATCATCATCGTCTCACTAAACGTATACACTGCAAAAAATATAGGTTCTCTTTAGAACCAAAACTGATTCTAATCTTGTTCCTGAGATGGAACCAGTTCTGTTTAAACAGTATTTATTTCAAATCAAATAAATTTATAAAGATTAACATTAAATATTAACAGAATTAAACATAAATTGAGGGGGTTTCAGTCGTAAGGTTAGAGCTTATACGAGGTTGTCTCAAATCATTATTAAGCAAAGTAGATATGAACAGTTGGCATATCGAACCAGTTTTGGTTCTATACAGAACCAAAACTGGTTCGATGTGCCAACTGTTCATATCTCCTTTGTTTCAAATGTTTGGCGACTGCGCTGAATAAGCTCCAAGTTTACTGCTGAATCTACTTCAATTCATGTAATATTCTGTTAAAATTGAATGCTAATCTTGGTAAATCTATTTGATTTGAAATAAATACTGTTTAAACGGAACTGGTTCCATCTCAGGGACAAGATTAGAACCATTTTTGGTTCTGAAGAGAACCTATATTTTTTGCAGTGTAGTTTGGATAGAAATCGTGTATATAAATAATGTTGAAATAAAAGATTGAGTGTAACTTCCGCTACAGTAACATAAATAACATCTCACTCATGCCACCAGCTATGCTAATCCACACGGATGGAGGAAGCTGGCGTGGAATATAAAAAAAAAATAAAAACAAGTTCGCCTATATTGTTCCTACCTTATCCAATTTTTTATCATGTGACGGGAAACATTCCTATATTTAGCCTTTCATCGTAATTCTAGGGTTGTGGCCGGTATGCAACTGCATTCCTGAATATAAATTATCTATTCAGTTATTCAATACCTCCGTGATTGGCACAGCCTCTCCGCGAAAATTTCATGAAAACTCTCGAAAGATTTGAAACTTTAACCCTTTACCCAGCGAATCGGCCGCATCCGCCCGCGTAATATGCAAATTCAGCAGTTGGAAAAATATTATTTTTCAAAATATTTCAACAAAACCATATTATGTGACCCCTCGTTGGAACGAGCTCGACGAGCTCGTTCCAACGAGAGGTCACATGATGTGGTTTTGTTGAACTTTTTTGAAACATTTCAAAAACTGATATTTAAAATAATAAATTTTGGTATCGTTTGCGTTGGGTAAAGGGTTTTTAAAGGTAAAAATGTTAAAAACTGCAAGAAAAAATTACATATATAGTACAGTCGCCATGGATTGGTCACTTCCCACGGGCGGACAATATCTCCACGGACGCAATAATATTAGATTCTAAACATTAATTGTAGGAATAATTATCAGAAAATCCTTGGCTTCATTAATTAAAATTTGGAGACAGCCCAGTATAAGCCTTTGGCTTGTTGCTAAATCCATTTCCATGCTTGTTACGTTTTTGTCAATTTATGCTTGTTACTGTATAAATTAAACATACTTTGGAAATAAATACAGTTCAAAGTAGAAGTCCTGTCATGAAATGCGCACAAATAACACGTTGATCTGTGCGTTAATCTACGCGTTATGACCATGGTAAGGAAATCAAATTCTGTACATATGGCCTGTGCACAAGCAATGTTTCAGCCAATGGACCTCCGGGTAACCCGGATGTCCATTGGCAGGGACATTGCTTGTGTTTGCTATGGGTAACATGGAGAACCTGCCATGCTTTGGATGCCATTCGATATGGTAATTTCGCGCAATTCCTACGCGCAATTAAGCCTAGATAAGCGCACAGTTCGTGACAGGACTTCTAGTGTTAACTGTATTCTTTAAACCAAAATTTGGCTGATGATTTTTATTACCTGGTAAACGCATGCGTGGTCATACAACACCTATCAGTTAAATAAGCTCTACATAAAATTACCAGTCACCACATAAATATGATTCCCCACTAAAGTTATATATTTACGTGGAGAGTGCATTATCACAAAGTCTCTCAAAGCATGAAGATTCCACTTAAGTAATAATTGCTGACTTGTTGCAAAGGAATAACAAGCACAAGCAAAGTTTCAGCCAATGGGACCGTGTTTTAATACCCGGAGGTTGGATGGCTGAAACATTGCTTGTGCACAGCGTGTTCTGCGGATGATAACTCCACTCCACAGGTGCTATCACATAGGGATGGGGGGCGCGGTGGCTTAAGAGGCAGAGGTGCAGGCTGCAATCCGAGAGGTCCCCAGTTCGAATCCCACCTGTGGTAACCGCACTGTGTCCTTGGGTAAGACACTTCACACCCATTGCCCGCGTGAGGACAAGGTGACATTAGGTACTAAGGCTTACTGCACGTTGATGGTGCACCTGTCTTCAACCAACACTAACCCTGCTTGTGTGGAGTTGGTATGTTGGGGAGCTGACAGTTGCTCGCCGTTGCTCGGTGGTTCTCTCCGCGTACTCCTACTTCCTCCACCCGTAAAACTCATGGTCATGATTAGCCATTGTCCAGACATATGTGAACTTAAAAAACTCCAACAAAAAAATAAATAACATTGGAATGCAGGTGCCTAAACAACATGAAGTATTGTTTTAAATATTGCCGATGAAATGTCCAGTTTGAGGGTGGGGTACAGAACCCCTAAAAGATAGAAGTAACGAATACAACTACACGTACGCATATACTTATTCTACGAAATTAACAGGGGGCGCGGCGTCGTCGAGCTCGGTTAGTCCTCGGATGGGTGACCGTCTGAGCGATCGATTCGGACTCCAGCGCTGTGTCCTTGGGCAAGGCACTTAACCCCCATTGTCCACATGGGGGAACGGTGACGCCGTGTACTAAGGCGTACTGCACGTCGATGGTGCGCATGTCTTCAACCAATCTGACCATGTCTGTGCTGCAGTAGGAGTTACGATTTTGGGGATCTGGCAGCTGCTCGTCGCTGCTCGGTGGTTCTCTCCGGGTACTCCGGCTTCCTGCACCCGTAAAACTGTCACGGTCATTATTAGCCATTGTGCATAAGTATGTGACATTAAACACCAATAAATAAATAACAAATAAATAAATACCAAATTAACATTAACGACTCTACCTTAGGTAATCACGACTCAGTAGTCAAAACATTGCTGCGCTTCCCTTCTCATAATTTTTGTATACAAATGGTTCAACTCTTTACCCAACGCAGACGATATCAAAATTTATTATTTTAAATATTTTTTTTTTTTAATTTTTCAAAAAAATTCAACAAAACCATATCATGTGATATGGTTTTGTTGAAATATTTTGAAAGATTTAATTTTTTCAACTGCTCAATTTGCATATTACGCGGGCGGATGCGGGCGATTCGTTGGGTAAAGGGTTAAGCGTCATCCTCTCTGATCCTTGTAAAATATGTTCATGTGGTTAAATACTGGCTCAAAGCCAGGCTCAATGAGGTGTCCGAGATGGGGAGGGTAACGTTACTTATTTCCAGTTCCTTAATCGACATTCGATACCAACCGATAAAATCTCTTGCTAACGAATGTCGAATAAGAAACTGGAAATAAGTAACGGATGTCACTTCCTTGAGAACTTGAACCAGTTTTGGGGATTTTAGGCATGAATGTGTTGGCCTATACAAGGTTGACTTCTTTCAGGAAACGTATGTGCGTGTATCTGTGTGTGTCTGTGTGTGCGTGTGTCTGTATGTGTGCATGTATCTGTGTGTGCAGTATCTGTGTGTGTGTATGCGTCTGTGTGTGTGATTGTATCTGGTTGTATGCGTGTGTCTGTGTGCGTGCGTGCCTGTGTCTTTGTGTGTGCGTGTGCTGTGATGAAGGACAACCATGTTTTCTAAGAATTTGGACTGTTGATTTATTATTTGTGTCCTTGGGTAAGGCACTTTGTCCGATTGTTCATATGGGGGCACGATGACGCCGTGTACTGAAGCGTACTGCACGTCGATGGTACGCATGTCCTCAACCAGTCTCACCCTGTCTGTGCTGCAGTGCGGAGTTACGATGTTGGGGAGCTGGCATGTGCTCGTCGTTGCTAGGTGGTTCTCTCCGTTCATTGTTTGCTTCAAAAACATAGGTTATGACCCCTCATTGAAACGAGCGCGACACGCTAGTTCCAATGAGGGGTCATAACCTATGTTTTGGAAGCAAAAAGTGAAAATATAACAAAAAATGAATGGCGCGTTTCTTGTATTGCCCGAGACGGTTTTTGCCGTTACGTTAGGTGAAAGATTAATACAATATAACCCACCCTAAATAGGACAGATAACGTAAATTCTCCCTACTGAAATTATGCAAATGTGACCCAGTAGTATTTTGTCCAGCCAATCAAATTGTCCAGTTTTGAAACTGACCAATGAAAGCTCCCAACTCTAATTATGCAAATTATGAAAATGTGGCCCAGTTGTATTTTGTTCAGCCAATCAAATTGTCTAGTTTTGAAATTGACCAATGAAATTGGCGGAAGGCTTTATTTATCACTAATTAATATGAAAACAAAATATCAAATGTTTTAAAGTGAACAAAACGGACGAGTCATATGATATATAGATAAATTTTATTCGTCAGTGCACATAAACACAATTTACATATAATGAGCATATTTACAACATATATGTTTGCAATATACATGCCAAAAGCATAAACTTCCTTTTCTGTTTCTGTGTAAAGATGTCTGTGTACCGACAGGGAAGGCATAGCCAGATTGGCTGTCTTCCTGCCTTCCCCTAGTAAGAGAGAAGATAAGAAACAGAGATGCAGATAGAGAAGAAAAAGGGAAAAATGAAGAGAAGAAAAGACGTCGGAAAGAGTAGAAAAATACTAGTGCAACATCGTGAATTCGTTTAATCATCCTGAAAATAGATCATCTTCTGCCTGAGAGGATGGTGTGTGATGTGGTCGAGGCCTGGTTCAGCTGGACTATCCCGATTCGGGCCTCATCGTTGCATTCATTGTCTTCAAGTGTCAAAGTGAGAGTGTAACAATAGATATGCCCATAATATACGGAATGCAAGTGTGAAGGACGAATCCGTTGGCCAGCAGGGACGAGAATACCAGACAATTTGTGGTGAAAATTGAATAACCTACATAGGGGAAGCTTAACAATACACCTATTACTGAATCAATAGGTGCACATCGGAACATCCCAAAGCACAGGGAGACACATCTGGGGATGAGTTAGAAATGAAGAGCATTCTAAATAGCAGGAGATGTTACTAGTGTACGAAGAGAGATATGAGAATAGGCTAGCATGGAGGTTCTAAGGTGGACCTGCTGTGGCTGTCTTCCATCGTGGTATCCCAGGGGATGGGGATGCTTTTCTGGAGCTTCTACAAGAGTGCCGCGTTGGATAGTGTCTCTCACAAAACACTCTATTGACCTTGGTCTGCAAATAGGCGGCGAGTGAGACGTTTTCCATTAGCCTTGAATAAACTTGCCAGTAATGCAGCAACCTTGGTCTCAGTCTTCTGAGAGCCACACTTAATTCTGCTTTCGACAGAGATAATTGATTATCCTACCTCTAGCTCAGTTATGATGCCTGATACGGAGAGATACGAGAGAATTTGCCATCGGAGCCCATCCCAGGCCTGCTTCTCGAAATGCCTCCCAAACCATGCAGGGTTAACTGGGTGGACAGTTGGGTAGAACACTCATTTGCGTATTTGAGCGGAGCGGTGCCTATGTCTTAGGGCGAAGAGTCGTTGGTTGGTACACCGGTCATTCTGACATTTGGATGACCGAATCGGTTAAATTAGGGTTGTGCCTCACCCAGACCTTGGAGGCTTGCGGGGTATCCAGCCCTCATATCAATGCTGAGTATGTCGTTAGCGTTATACTCTTCTGCACTCCAAAGGCAGCGATGACCGTGTTCCACGTACCCCTTCTAAATATCATCCAGGTAGGAGACAGGAGTCGGTTTCCAACCGTTCTTTGCTCTCGTCACGACCGAGACTGTGTGATTTATTCCGAATACTCCGTCTGCGAGAGATTCATCCCACGGGGGGCGAGGGCTGGCTTCTACTAATGCATTGTGCTGTTTCTGCATTCTGTATGTCCGACTATCTTGGAGCACGATTAACGCTGAGTTGCCCGTCGTTCTCTAAACCACACTCATCTTTCTGGCCTTTGCAAAATAGAGGTCACCAGACGTGACCATTGTGGACGATAAGTTCTATTATCCTCGGATACCATTCCCCCAAGTTGGTATTTTTCGCTGTTATATATGTTTTCTCACGAGTGATATCTTTACGAATTATAGCTCTTTTGGGGATCTTTTTGAGTTCTGTCACATGCCTAACTGTGACGCCAGTTTCATGGACCCTCTCCTCCAATTTCTGGATCTTCTGTCATCTGAGTTGGGCGAAACCTGACTCTTGAGGGCTCCATCAAATGTTTTAACCATTGTCTGGGCGTCACACTTCAGATCGCTAACTATCAACGGTGCTAGGTTTGCGGGGTCTTGCTCTCTGGTGGGATAAAGCCCGAATATCACAGCTGTAATGGGGTAGGCAGCGTCAGAACGGCGGGGGGGGGGGGGGGGTGGGGGGGGGGGTAAATTCCAAAACTATCGGCTTTGTTTTGTTTTCTATTTGTTTACGTTTGGAGGTAAAAAGAAAAGACAGAGTCAAAAAAGAAAAATACAATGCTGTCGAAAATGAAATAACGAGAATGGTTGCCTTCACACTACAGAATATCATTATATAGGGACTGCACAGTCGCTATATCACTTTCAGGATATCATGACACCTGTCGGAATTTCCGAGAATCACGCTATTAATTTAGATTAAATGTTGCGGTCCGTCGGCTCTGGGGTCCTCCTTCGAGACAAACCGCAGGATTGTCGGCATTTCTCCAACCATAGTCCTGTTACTGCATCGTGAGATGTTTGAATGCCCAGCTCTTTTTTGGAAATCTTAAGTACATTTGGCCACGAGTCTCACTTGTGAAATATAATTTTATTGTCAGTTCTGGTACGAATACGGTAGCAGACTTCCAGGAATCATTGAAGCATGTTGTCTATTCTGAGAGTTGAAGGCATACATGTTTATTATTCGTGTTCTCAACGCACCATTCATTTTGATGTATAATTTGTGAAAATTCAATTTGAATTTATGAAATATCAGAGATTGGAATTTCAAAGAAAACCAATAATCCTGATTTGAGTGTGATTGTCATAGTTCGATACATATGGATTACTCGAGGTAGCAATCTTAGTTTCTATGGTAGTATATGGTTGTTATGTGACCCAATGGACTACAATAAGACGGGCTTATGTTCTGTGGCTCTGTTCGATTGAATAGTAGTAAATCTAATTTCCCAAATAGACCTGACAATTTCCCCAAATCATCAAAATTCACCCAAAACTACCAAAACGAATTCGTATTTCCCCAGAATCCTCTTCCTTGTTCAATAGATCTTTGTATAGTAATTAACTTCAACAGAATCCTCGATTAGAATTGCCACGAACAAACCAACACCTATTTATCTGGCTCGGATTTTCCACTAAATTCCTCTTTTTTTACCTATTACACTAGCTAATTTTGCTATCCTAACAGGCTGTCTAGTCTTAGCCATCTCTGGTGGCAACCTTTACATTCCAATCATCAGACTGCCTCATTTTTCGTAATCTGTACCTTCCTGTGCAGAGTGATCTCCCCTGTGTATAAAGATGTCCAACACGATTCTTCAACCCGAAAGACAATCGAGCAGTGACAAATACTGCTCGAACGACTCGAATCGTATTGAGCAAATCAGCCATCGAGTAATTGCTCGAAAGAGTAACTCCTCTTTCAACTCTTATGGTCAGCTCGGAAAAAAAGGAATTATTTAACCCTTTACCCATCGTAACGGTCAAAACCGGCCAGCGCTATTCTCAAAAATCGCCAATTAATATTCATTATTTTTTTCATTTTTTGTCTCAAAAACATAGGTTATGACCTCTCGATGGAACGAGCTCGTCGAGCTCGTTCCAATGAGAGGTCATAACCTATGTTTTTGAGACAAAAAAATGAATAAAATTAGTTATTCAAGAATTTTGTTTCTAAGTGTCGTCTGCTTTTCATGTTAGATAAAGGGTTAACGATTTCGGGATTTCAGCACTTGTAATGCCAAAATCATATCCGCATCAAAGTATTTTCATCCGACCGACAAGACAATAATTAATGTTTCCAAACCAAAGAAGTTAACCCTTTGGCAAATGCAGCGTCGACATTCAGCCTGTGCTATTGACAAAAATAGCCAATAAAAATTTATTATTTCATCAAATTTGCCACCAAAACATATCCTAACGTACCCAACGGAGACGATATCAAAATTTGTAATTTTAAATATTATTTTGTTTCATTTTTTTTCGAAAAATAATCATTAAAAACATATCATGCTAATCCCTCATTGGAACGAATTCAAAGCGCTCGTCCCATTGATGAGGTCATATGATATGGTTTTCCTAAATGCTTTGAGAAATAGGATTTTTTTCAACTGCTCAATTTAACAATTGGTATCGCGGAACTAAATATTGAAATTAGAGTGAACCGCCTTAAAATGTTGAACTCGGAAATGACGCAATCTCTAAAAATAAACAGCCTTGGGAAAATCCATTGTTTCAATAAAAGTTTGAAAAATTCTATTGACATCTTGCATTATTGTTGAATATTCCTGATAAAAAAGAGGGTGATTTGATGACTTTTGGACCTAAAAAATACAATTTACTTTTTGTGTTTTTTTGTAGGGAATTCCCTGAAAAATATGTGCACGTGACCGGTACTTCCTTTTGTGTCAGTTTGTCTCTCTTATTTATTGCATGACCCCCTGTTTTCAGATCAGAAAATGTTGTCTGAAAGGCTATACTTGACAGAGATATTTGAATGCCAAAATTAAAGTGATGCGATCATATTTTTTTCCCCCTAATGTTATAACGGTCGCCTATGGGAAAATATTTAGTTCTGTGATACCAATTACGCAGGCGGAATGCGCCGTATTCTAAACTTAGGTGAATGGTTAATGAAATATGCCTGTCTAACCTATTCCACAGAAGGGTCCAAAGTTAGCTGTTTTCGAAACGAAAAATGAAAAAATTCAGTTATTGAAGCATAGTTTTGCAAGTGTCGATAGCTAGCCGTAGAAGTGGCAAGGGGGCGCCTACGGGGCGGGGGGGGGGGGGCATGGCCCCCTAAAAATTACAGTGTCCCCCTTCAAAATTAGAAAATTAAAACACCAGAGTGTCCCAGATTCACTCTCAGGGCATAGAATTTTCAAAATTTTCTCAGGGAGCCCCCCCCCCCCCCCACTTGAACCCCCACCATTGGGAGGGCCATACCCACCACACCCCACCCCCAGTTCTGCGGCCTTCGAATATGTCTGTGACAAATATCGACCTGGCACACTCCCACAAATTATGCACCCCACCTCCATCAATAGGAAACTAGTTACGCCCCTGAGCCGCAGTGTTTACTGAAGAGTTTAGTAGTGTCTGTGTTTTCGCAATGGCTTCAACCTGCGTTCTATTAAACACATCAACTGTTTCATTATTTTATTGAACAATTTATATGTAATATTAATTTTTTCGCGACCGGAGTTTATGATACCGTATCAACTTTCTCCTTTGATACATTACTGATCGGCGCACGCGATTGTACGACACAGCAATGAACAATCATGTATGAAATCATTTTTATAGCCTTAGTGACAGAAAAGGTCACAAAATGCAAATATATAGCAGATTGACTATGATAATGACATGTTATTTCATCGTAGCTCGCGGCTGCATATCGACGTCTTTTTTGGCTTCTTCTTTCACCGCACAAAATAATAAAATGTCCATTTTATTGATTGTAGTAAATATTGGCAACCAAAAGTACCTGAACAGTTGTAAATAGAAATATAAAACTAGCACAGCAACATTAAGCGTCAGTCACAAATGGCCTGCGGCGTGTTGGCGGCGGCTGTAAGTCCCCAAAATTGCCGTAACCGCACGGTAGAATACGGCAGCCGTGGGGTGATCTCAAGGTTTTGTGCTCGTCGCAGGGGATTGCGATTTTTTTTAACTTGACATTGAACTTTTCTTCGGAAATCGTCAGGCAGGAGGACGCAACCCCACCGCAGGTATCATCGCAAGGTCACTGTGCGGTGGCTTTGAGGGGACCATGTGGTGGCCGTGGGGTAACCTCAATGTCACCCCACGGTTTTCACCCGGTCTGGGGTTCCAAGAAGATCGTATGCATCCGCAACAAACCGCAAGGGCGCCGTGAGACGTCCGCAAGGTCTCCATTCCGCGCCCTTGCGGTTGCCGCAACAATCGTGCGGGCGCCGTGCAATTGCCTTGCAGTCGCGTGGGGGCGCCTCGCAGTTTGTTAAATGGTGCCTTGCGATCCCCTCATGGATTTTTATTTCATGACTTTCACGATTGCCGTTCGGAGCTCGGATCATCTGTGAACACTGCTGCCGCAGCCCGCCAAGCCCTACGATTTGTATAAATCCATTCCACAAACTGCAGACCGCACAACCGCGCGGCGGCAGCATCATATGTGACTGAGCTTTTATGTAGATTAAAGTCTTGTTGTCTTCTCGGTGCTTTCACTTCTTTTACCCTTTGAACTCTAGTGGTAGCGCCCATGCCAGTTCAATTGCAGCAATTAGAAGAATCCATATTCATTATTTGGGGTAGACCAATTAATATTTTCAACGTGCAGCCCCAGCCCCGGGACTGCACGTTGAAAAATATTGATTGGTCTACTCCGAACATTTACCGAACAGCTATCCTATATAATGGCGATATGACGTACCATGTTCCTGGTCGGAAAAAAGGGCCGCTAGTGTTCAGAGGGTTAATGCAACTAGGGGTATAGCTAAGAGAAACGTGGTGTAGATGAGTATGACGTTTTTGGGAGGGGCCGTTTTCGTCTGCTTTGGAGTCTTAGATTATCGATTCGCTCTTGGTAGTTATTATTTATTTATTTATTAGTGTTTAAGGTCACATATTTCTGCACAATGGCTAACCATGACCGTGACAGCTTTATGGGTGGAGGAAGCCGGAGTATCCGGAGAGAACCACCGAGCAACGGCGTGCAACTGTCAGCTCCCCAACATACCAACTCCACACAAGCAGGGTTAGTATTGGTTGAAGACAGGTGCACCGTCGACGTGCAGTACGCCTTAGTACACAGCGTCACCGTGCCCCCACGTTGGCAATGGGGGTGAAGTGTCTTGCCCAAGGACACAACGCGGTTGCCGCAGGTGGGATTCGAACCGAGGACCTCTCGGCTTGCAGCCCGCACCTCTACCAACTAAGCCACCGCGCCCCCTTGGTAGTTATAATTAGAGGGTTATTGTTTGGTTAGTTTCATATGGGCCTAGATATCAGCCCGAGACAACTTTATACCAGCTTGAGACGGAAGGTCTCAGCCTCATGTAAAGTTACAGAGGGCTGATGTATCGGCCGATATGGAACTACATGTAACACTAGTAATAACCTCTCATTATTTATAAAACCAAAACTAATAATTAGAAACTGTTCTCTGATCTCTTACTGTTTTTTGAAAATGTTATTGTTTCGCATTCTTTTTACAAAGTCCAAAACATCCTCTTCCCCTAGTTCACTTATACGGACGTATCGGTTTCCCCACTGGAAATTATTTCTCCAATTCGTCGAATCTCCGCTTCAGACACCAAATCTTACTTTACATTGAATTATCTGTACGACTCTCTTCTTTCTTCTCTTCAAACGCCCAATCCTTACTTATTGACACCATTAACCCTTTGCCTAACCTGAAAAGCAGACGACACTTGCAAAACTAATTCTTGAATAACTATTTTTTTTTCATTTTTTGTCTCAAAAACATAGGTTATGACCCCTCGTTGGAACGAGCTCGACGAGCTCGTTCCAACGAGGGGTCATAACCTATGTTTTTGAGACAAAAAATGAAAAAAATAATGAAAATTAATTGGCGATTTTTTAGAATAGCTCTGGCCGGTTTTGTCCGTTACGTTAGGTAAAGGGTTAATTCCTCATCACACAAAAAACCCATTTCTTGTCCCAACAATACTGCCTATGACCCTCCACCTGACCGAGCTCGACGATCTGATTCAACGGAAGATTCTTAACCCGTTACCCAACGTAACGGCCAAAAACGGCCAGCGTTATTCAAAGAAATCGCCAATTAATTTTTATTATTTTTTTCATTTTTTGTCTCAAAAACATAGGTTATGACCGCTCTTTTGGAACGAGCTCGTCGAGTTGGTTCCCATGAGGGGTCATAACCTATGTTTTTGAGACAAAAAAATAAAAAAAAATAATTATTCAAGATTTTGTTGTGCAAGTGTCGTCTGCTTTTCATGTTAGGTAATGGGTTAAGCAATGTTCCGATGCAAAAATCGACAGAAATAAAGCCTGCGCGGAATGGCGATTCTGTGAGCAACCATGGCCGTAGATGTTGCAAAGAGTCAAAATAGGTTATCAATTAGAGACCAAGATTACGTCTGGTGCCTTATGATATTTACAATCTTTTATACATAAGTCACCCTCCGCTGATATACCCCCCCCCCCCCCCCCCCACATCCTCAAAGTCGGATGATACAGGTCTACAAGTTTACTGATCAATTATCGTGCGTGATTAGTAGAAGGACATATACACGAACGCCCCTTTTGGGGGACCTAGGAAGTGACGTTATAGTCACGTGATCCAGCTACGTCATGTTTAGTTGACATGGTATCCAGCGTGTACGGCAACACGTGTTACCGTCGTCCATTTTGTATACTGGGGGCTGTCACCTTGGTTTATATGGCAGCAGTGGGTGGCTGATATGTGACGTAAAGACCTACAATAGGACGGGGGTATGTTCGGAGGCTGGGTCCGATTGAATAGCGCTACCACGACTTCAGCTGTCTATCCTATGATTGGCCTGAGGACAGTTATTGGTTGATAAGGCTGTCAAATAAGGAACTGGGAATAAGTAGTGGTTGTCACGTCCCCTGGAGTATGATACATGTTAATTAAATACAAAGTTGGGAAGCTCATGCGTCATATGAGAGCACGCTGGCACAGTGCTTACAGCGTTGGACTTCAAACCGAAAGGTCCATGGTTCGATCCCCGTCTGGGGTAACTTTTGTGTCCTTGGGCAAGGCGCTTAATCCCGATACCCCACGTGGAGGCAGTGTGGCGCTGTGTACTAAGGCTTAATGCACGTCGGTGGTCAACTTGTCTTCAGCCAATTTTAACCCTGCTTGTGTGGAGTTAGTACGTTCGCCGTTGCACAGTCGTCCCCTTCGGGGTCCCCTTCGGGGTCACCTGTTTCCTCCGCCTGTAAAACTGTCCGACATGAGGTGACCCTGTCGAAAGTGTCGTTAACCCCAAATAATAAATAAATAAATAAATAAATAAATTAATGCGTCATGAATACTATATGGATTTTTCATTTATGCACAAAGAAACTTTGAAGATGTCTTTAGTTTTTCAAGTATAAATCTGTTAGACTAATAGTTCGACGAAGGTATGCTCGATGATGTAGTTCGAATATTTTATCTGTCGGACTTGAGGCGTCATTTCAGGACAAATCAGTACCACCCCAATCGGTCATCTTCGCGACCTTCCTGGGTTTGAAAAACGTCTTTAAGAAAACAGAAATGGGAGCAAGGTTGTTGCTTAATGGTTGATGCATTTAAACCGAAAGGTCGGCGGTTTGGTCCCAATCCGTTCCATCTTCGCTGTGTCCTTGGGCAAGACACTTAATCCCGATAGCCCACGTGCCGACAGGTGGGGGCTAGATGGTGTTGGTACTAAAGTATACTGCACGTCGATGATTAACCTGCCTCCAACAGCTGACAACGTCGGTCAATACGTTGCTCAGTAGGGCCCTGCGAAGCTTCGAGATTCGATTCAATTTCGAATCTTAGGTAGATATTGTGTTCCATTTTAGAAATCGGCTTCCCGATTCGCTTTCTTTCGAATCTTTTTCATAGGAATATTATAAGTTATAGGACGTTCAGGTTGCGGACACGGTATCATATGAGGCGAGGTGAAAACAATATTGGACAAGTCCAATATTGTTTTTGCCGAGCCTCATATGACACCGTATCCGCCACCTGAACGTCCTGTAACGTATTTATTATGCCAGCGAAAACAAAATAACAATCAAATTTGAACGCCGGCACATTTTCAAAACTGGTGCAAAACGCTATGTAAGTTGTAACAAACGTGCACAGTTGTCTCCCTGTTTGTGTATAATTTCCTTGACAACACAGACGACAGCGATAGACGCTTTTCTTCGTACTGTCACTTTGTCTTGAGTGTGTAGAAAATGTCCGAAACGTCCGATTTTATAGAATTCGAACAAAATAAATGTATCTCGCATCTTTTCCTTCATAGCTGTGATTCATTTCTTACAATTTCATTATAGTTATAGTTCATAATAGATCGAAAACAGTAGTATTTCTCACTTCAAATAATTAAATTTACCTTTAGAAAATAAATTTCACAATAAATTTATTATAAAACGAGAGAAAATGAGACATATAGACACGGAGGGACGTTTGATTGTACTGCAATTTCTTCAATATGGATATAAAAGCACCGCGAGGTGAGGAATTTCCACGTCGAAACAAAATGGCGGTACTGACCTAATACGAGTTTCGTATTAGGTCACCTCGGGCTGCAGGTGACCCAATACGGCTCAGTACCGTCCCACTATTCGGGGGCTGTGATTGGCGAATTTCATTAGCTGGCATAATAAATATACGATAATACCATAGTGTGTTTTGATATGTTTGATATCTCAACGAGTTGAAAGAGAGTTTTTTTCGCGAGGCTTGCCGAGCGAAAAAAAACTCACTTTCAACTCGTTGAGATATCAAACATATCAAAACACACTGTGGTATTGTTGTATTTATCTTATACCGACCATTTTTGTTCTTTTAAAAGGGTTTTGGGGATGATTTCGTGTCAAAATGTCGACTCATCTGGAGTGGAGTCGACTGCTTTCTCTTGTTGGGCATGAATACATGTGATGTGCCCGGAAAAGCTGTTGGTGCGTAACAAGGCTACAAATTCAAGTGAATGATAGAGTATAGTTCCCCTTAGAAAGTGGCCCTGTAACTGGGAAAACAATTACAGAAAATATACTTACGCCTCAATTCTTATGATTTATGACACAAATATGTTTGATGATCAATTTCACCAGATTTGACACGATTTATAAACAATTTTGCGAATGTCATCATTATATATAATATAGAAAAAGACTATAGTCCGTTCTCCAATCTATATGACATAGGGGTATGTGTTATAGATAATCTATAACACATGGGCTATATCTTCGACAGGTATAAGATAAAGCTTGGTATCAGTCAGCTTAATCGTCTCACAAAACGCACATTTCAGATTGAAATCCTATATAAATAATGCTGAAATAGAAGACTGATTATAACTTCCGCAACATTAACATAAATAACATCTTCACTCATGCCACCAACCGTGCTAATTCCTATTTATTACTTTCCAAAGTATGATTTACTGGTATTTCCGGGTTTGATTATAAACGATAACTTCACACGTGTATGATGCGATCAACAATTGGGTCATGTATCCGTGCGCGCAAAAGAAGACGCTTTGCCGTGGGTGTAATGGGGACTTCATCGTTTTCTTTTTTTTTTAATCCTTTACCTAACATGAAAAGCAGACGACACTTGCAAAAAAATTCTTGAATAACTATTATTTCATTTTTTCTCTCAAAAACATAGGTTATGGCCCCTCATTGGAACGAGCTCGACGAGCTCGTTCTAATGAGGGGTCATAACCTATGTTTTAGAGACAAAAAATGAAAAAAATAATGAAAATTAATTGGCGATTTTTGAGAATAGCGCTGGCCGGTTTTGGCCGTTACGTTAGGTAAAGGGTTAAATAATATAATTATCGTTAATAATGAAAAGTACTAAATAGAGTAATCGCTTGCCTGGACTGGTTGCGTGAAATAATTCATTCAAGGCGAGGGACTATATTGTAAAACACTCGTGTGCATTCGCGCACTCGTGTTTTTTCAACGTCCCTCACCTCTCGTGAATTATTTCACGTAACCAGTCCAGTCAAACGATTACTCTCTATATCACTATCACCGTTAAATGCAAATTTAAGGTTCCCAAGCAATGTCGATGATGAACTACCATTAGACGTTAGTTCACCAACTACATCATCAAGGAATGCTTTCTACGATGCCATGGCTTGATGATGTAGTTGATTATTTAATCAGTCGGGACTCGAGCCATCACAGTCGAAACAAATCAGATGTCTGTGCCCCTCCCAAATAAATAACACATAACACAGCAGCTTGGCGACAAGCGATGGCGACATTGAGTGACGCTCTCAAATTTATTTGTACATTTAGAAAACCCTGTGCCACAGGCACAAACACCTGTTTGATCCAAATCAAGAGATAACAAGAAATGTAGCGTTACGTGACCGCCCAGGAAAAACCATAGATAACCCTGTATTTTTTTTTTTTTTTTTTTTTTTTTTTTTTATATATATATATATATTTTTAAATCAGGGGGCCTATGGAAACTTGTTATCCGAAGCTGTACATACATGATGTACTGCCATCGTAACAATGAAGTGTCTGAAGTTCACTTTTTTATTAATCTACACCAATACAGGAGGCGCAATACTAAACCCATGAGTATTAATGATAGCAACATACCAATATTTGTAAAAGAGAAGATGTGAGCGTCATGAAAGAATCGCTTGAACTGACGAAAAAACCCCTACGATTTTTTCGTCAATCACGTGACAACACCACACCGTCCCATTGGTACAAATCAGTAACCCATTTATTTGAATACTCACAGACAACATTTTCCTGCTAAACTGCCATAACGCGGGAAAATATTATTATAGCCACACACCAACCCCATCGGTCATCTTCAAAACGCCACTGATTCAAGTCGAGGTTCGATTCGAGTTCGAATAATAGACATGATTCGATTTGTGAATCTATTCAAATCGAACATGTGTGATTTTCAGGGCCCTTTTGATAGTTTAATAGTTTCTCGCCGCTGCTCGGTGGTTTTTTAGGTACTCCTCCTTCCTCCACTCGTAAAACTGTCCAACGCAAAGGGACCCCGGTTGTTAAAAGCGTCGCAAGAGAACAAAATCAGTGGATGAAGCAGATACGCAAAAAAGTCAGCAAAAGATGTGATTTCTAATAAGTCCGCTAGTACATACATCTGGCTACACCCCACTAATATTGTAGGCTGTCCATGTACAGTTAAAACGAGAAGTCCTGTCATGAAATACGCACAAATAGCTCGTCGATCTGCGCGTTAATCTACGCGTTATGACCGTAGTAAGGCTATCAAATTCTGTGCATATGGCCTGTGCGCAAGCAATGTTTCAGCCAATGGACCTCCGGGTAACCCGGAGGTCCATTGGCAGAAACATTGCTTGTGTTCGCTATGAGTAACCAGGAGAACCTGCCGTGCTTTGGATGCCATTCGATATGGTAATTGCGCGCAGTGCCTACGCGCAATCAAGCCTAGATAAGCGCACAGGACTTCTAGATTTAACTGTAGGTACTCCTCCTTCTTCCATCCGTAAAACTGTCTTACGCGATGGGACCTCGTGCAGTCGATGAAACAGATACACAAAAAAGTCAGCAACAGATGTGATTTCCAACGAGTACGCTAGTACATACAGCTGGCTACACCCGACTAATATTCTAGGCTGTCCATGTGGATCCCGACTTGGGAACAGTTAAACGTCAGTGCTTCCGTGCGACAATGAATAAATGAAGGGGCATAGTCCGGTATTTTATTTGTACCATCACGTATTGTGAAATACATCTGATAAACAATGGAATTTTTCACATCAGAAGATCAAGGGGGCGTTTTACCCGGACTTGGTAGTAACTGTCGCGATAGAGTTTCCTTTGATATAGCCGATATTGTCTTTCATCCATCCATACTTACTGTCATATCGCTAATTGCCTAGGGAGTTATTAGTCTCGGTGTATGGCGAAGAGACAACCATGAACGTTTGCATAATACCCATCGTGGTTTATTTTTTGTCAACAAGCGTTTTTGCAGAAGGTAAGTTACTGTTGGTGGAGAAATTTGAAGTTATGTTCCTTTGTTAGGGTATCTTGGCATCTACATTTAGAAATTACTATTATCTATTGACTAAAGTGAATTGTTTGATTTGATTGGTTGATAAATACGTGGTATGAGACCATATTCACTGAAACCCACGATACGTCCGCCCAGCCACAGACAAATTTCCCACACCCAGTGGAAGCCTCGTTCCGAAATCTACAAATTGTCCATACCCCGTAGAAGACGCGTCATTCCAGTTTTACAGTGTACATATATTATATTTTAATTTTTTGTCTACAAAATATAGCTCATGACCCCTTATTGGAATAAGCTTGTCGAGTACCCTCCAACGTGGGGTTCATAAGCTATGTTTTTGAGACAAAAAAGAAATTCAATAATTTTTTTTATACTAGTCATATCGGCATATTTTCACAAAAAAACTCTTTTGCACAAAAATTCTACAGAAACCTGTATGGCTCAACAATGGAAGATAAAAGATCTCATGCTGTGTGTGTTCACACATGAAATAGATTGTACTTCTAAAACGGAAATCAATAGATAAATTCGTTACCCCGTGTCTGATCACGTGGTACGGGTTTTTACCTACCCGAAGCCAGACGTATCCCATTCGGCCTTTGGCCTCATGGGATACGTCTGGCTTCGGGTAGGTAAAAACCCGTACCACGTGATCAGACACGGGGTAACTAATAATAGCGGGGCTTTTTGTCACTTTGAATAGATGGTACGCTTTATTCTCATGTGGGTACGAAAAGAATTTCGACGAATGCCAGTTTTACTGAGAGATTAACATAAACGTTTGGATACCATCGATGTGTTCTTCTTTGCTATCTCAAGTTTTCACAAATCGTAAACTTCAACGGTCAAGTCATTTGAGGGTAAGTTCTACAGTTAAAACTAGAAGTCCTGTCATGAAATGCGCACAAATAGTACGTCCATCTGCGCGTTAATCTACGCGTTATGGCCATAGTACGGCTATCAAATTCTGTACATATGGCCTGTGCTCAAGCAATGTTTCAGTCACTGGACCTCCGGGTAACCCGGAGGTCCATTGGCAGAAACATTGCCTGCGTTTGCTATGAGTAACCAGGAGAACCAGCATGCTTTGGATGCCTTTCGATATGGCAATTGCGCGCAATTCCTACGCGCAATTAAGCCTAGACAAGAGCGCACATTTCGTGACGGGACTTCTAGTTTTAACTGTACAAAAAGGTATTCACGATAAAAAATGTTACTGGCCGTGTTTCGTTTTTGCTAAGTGAAGCTTTTAGCAGTCAGTGGTAAATTATCATGTAGAGTAAACTAGAAGTCCCGTGGCTGTAATGTGCAACATTTTGAGTAATAGTGCGCTGAGTAAGTGCACATTGTCCCCGTCAAACTGCACCTTTAGTGAGACTCATTTCATGTAGAGAAACAGCGTGCCAGACTCTGTGCAATTCTATACAAGTAAATAGAGATCATTAATGTCATTTCTAACCTCTACTGGGCTACAGTACAGTCGCCGTGGACTGGTCACTTTCCACGGGTGGGCAATATTTCCACGGACGCAAGAATTTTAGATTCCAAACACTAATTACAGAATTAATCATCAAAAATGTAATTAATAAAGCACCGGGTCCAACCCGGTGCTTCAATAATTAAAATTTTGCTGATGATGATTTTTACTACCTGGTAAAAACATGCGTGGACAGAACTGCCCACGAGTGTACTGTAAATGTACATGACGTAAATAGATATTTAAATTCGACTGCGTATACAGAATGAAGAGAGTGGATTACCACTTAATCGCAGAACTGTATAGTCCCATCTCGAAAAGTATTTATAATTGTTCATAACAGCAGAAGAAACACTTACAAATTTTCAGCAGATGGACCACCGGATGCAACCCGGTGGTCCATGTGCTGAAAGTTTGCAAGTGCTTCTTGTGTTTGACCCTCAAAAATTGTAAATAAGTACTAAGTGAAACATCTGTCTCACGGCGATTTAGTAATAATCCACCATCCATATAATTCCCTTGTGTATTTCATACTACGTCATTCTTCTGCAATGAGGAGCGCATTAACTAACGAGCTTCTCCACTAATTGTGTCATTACTTCTAGTTTCAACTGTAAAGAATTCGACGCTAATATGGGCTATTTGTTCACCCGCCGTTTGAGAAATTTGCGCGGAGATTACCGTTGATGTTGTATGATTTACCTTTACCCACAAAGATAAATATGCATATATTATTTCGTGCTTCAGTTAAATATATTCTAGTCAATGAGTATTTAATTCGCATTGCAGACATTTCGATATTAACTCAATTAGCGGTGTCATAAAACCTCGGTCGTGACGAGTCTCCACTCATAACTATTTAATAAACAGCATCTTTGATGGTATTGGTAAAGCCATTAACGATTCATTCAAGTCAGGTATGGATTCAAAGACATTTTAATCCAAGGAAATGAACGTTTATGGCATTTTTTTTATTCAGTCGCCTGGAATATTTCAGTTGGTCGGAAAGGAGAACCATAGGAACGATTTTCCGATCAACTGGAATATCGAGAATGGTGAATCTAAACATAGGCAATGGGCTGTTAAGGCTAAACTGGTTCCTGGCCATAACAGCATCGAATTCTTTACAGCATTTGACTAGTGGTTTGAGTGCTCGCTGGTGGGCGCGGTGGCTCAACTGATAGAGATGCAGGATACAAGCCGAGAGGTCTCCGGTTCGAATCCCACCTGCGGCAACCGCGTTGTGTCCTTGGGCAAGACACTTCACCCCCATTGCACGTGGGGGCATCGTGGCTTTGTGTATTAAGGCGTACTGCACGTACTGCACGTCGATGGTGCACCTGTCTTCAACCAATGCTAACCCTGCTTGTGTGAAATTAGTATATTGGAGAGCTGACAGTTGCTCGCCGTTGCCCGGTTACAAAAGGTTATTACATGGTTAATTTCCTATTGACGTTTGGTCTCAGGCTGACATGAAGTTACCGCGGGCTTACCTGATAAGGTATCACTCACCGAGATGAAGACGGATGAAGCATGCTCTCACTTTACTCTTGGCGATCTGTTAGAAATAATTATTACAGCTTGTTAGTGAGCTAATGTGGTACATACAGTTAAAACTAGAAGTTCTGTCATGAAATGCGCACAGATAGCACGTTGATCTGCGCGTTAATCTACGCGTTATGACCATAGTAAGGCTATCAAATTCTGTACATATGGCCTGTGCGCAAGCAATGTTTCAGCCAATGGACCTCCGGGTGACCCGGAGGTCCATTGGCAGAAACATTGCCTGTGTTTGCTAGGAGTTACTTTGGATGCCATTCGATAGGGCAATTGCGCGCAATTTCTAGGCGCAATTAAGCCCAGATAAGCGCACAGTTCGTGACAGGACTTCTAGTTTTAACTGTACGTTGTCCGTTAATTCCATATTGGGTGAGCGCAATATCGTATATATCGGGTTAGTTGTGAATGAAAAGCGTGTCACGAAGAAATGTTAATGGCTACTTCTTCCATCTATTGAGCTGGCAACTGCGACGAATATTGATACAATTTTTACTTGTTTAACGTGAAGCCGGTTATCGTTCGCCGACATTTTAAAAGATGAATGAACTAAAAAGAAATCATGCTGATTGTCGGATAGATGATGTATATAGATTTAGGCTGGCTGTAATAATTCATAAACACCTTGTGTTTGACGTTTTAAAACCAATGGGATTCTTGGAAACTTATAGGAGGCACGATGTGTCAACATATACAATACCCATATATCTTCAAGAGGACAGGGTAGATCATTGAGTTTATGAGTGGACGATTTGTTATTCAACAACATACCACGTGGACATGAACTCGAGGGGTAAAAGGGAGTATATCGTTTCAAAACAGCGCATCGCGTGAAAGGTTTTTTGGGGCGGTATCCAACCTTGACGTCAAACTGTATCTTGAATTTTACGTCATTCTGTGAAACAGATCACACACGAAAACTATTCGCCCAACTCTCCTTCTGAAACAACAGAATAATATCACTGTTATCTCAACATGAATGTTAGTACCTGATGGCTGTACTGTTTTACCTGGTTAGCTTATTCCCTTCTACTGGCATTTTAACATCAAACGTTTGTGGCAATAATGGCCGTGTATTCTTCTTTGGCATGGGACTGTCGTTTTTAGGCTAGATATCGTCATCGCCTGGTTGGAAAGTACGAGAGTGGCAAATGTCCACCTGGAACAATCGTGATTAATTAAGGAATTCCAAAAGATGTGTTTGTGCAATAAATCTAATGGAAACAAACCGAGTCTTAACACTTTGAACCCAGCTGGCATCTTCCATTTTAGATCAATGGCAGCATTTGGAAGAGTTGATATTCACTATCTGTCGGTAGAACAATTGATATTTTCAACGTGCAGCCCTGAGGCCTTGGGTGGATACAGGGGGTGGGGGTGGATAGGGTGGATTTCCACCCACCCCCTTTGATATTTGAAAGGAGAGACAACAAGCAATTTTTCAAATTCAAATTCAACCTGTATTGAAATTATCTTTACACGAGGAGTTCTCGCGACTAGATACCATCGTATAAACGATTGGTACAATGTATGGTCTGCAGTCTTTACCTCAATGGGGTACAGACTACAGACCATACACTGTACCAATCGTAGTCAACATAAATGTCGATTCATCAACGAAAATAGTCTGATATATGTTATTTGGATGATCAAGTGCAACCTATTTGACTTGAATCATGTTGCGATCCGTAGAAATGTAGTGTAAACATCGGTCATTTACGAAGCATTAAATTGCCTCGAGTACACAATAAAATGCATCCAGAATGCGTCTCCCGCGATCAAAATTTCAAACATTTTCCGGAGGAGGACCCCCGTACGAGAGGGGGCATAGCCCCCTCTTGAGCTCACCCCCAACATGCGCCTGTGGCGCTCGGTTCATGGCTCCGCCACTCAATTTTCCACCACCCCCCTTTTTCCAATCCTGGATCCGCCACTGGAGGCTGCATGTTCAAAATAATGTTTGGTCTTCTCTATACACGCATTCACTTAGCAGCCAAGCTACCTTACGAAATTATGGCGTATCAGGTTACTGGGCCGAAAAAGGTCTCACGTGTTCAAGTGGTTAACCCTTTACCCAACGTAACGGCCAAAACCGGCCAGCGCTATTCTCAAAAATCGTATATTAATTTTCAAACTATTTTCATTTTTTGTCTCAAAAACATAGGTTATGACCCCTCGTTGGAACGAGCTCGTCGAGCTCGTTCCAACGAGGGGTCATAACCTATGTTTTTGAGACAAAAAATGAAAAAAATTAGTTATTCAAGAATTTTTTTTGCAAGTGTCGTCTGCTTTTCATGTTAGGTAAAGGGTTAAATGTCTGGTTACTTTGTTATAATTTTTACTACACTCCACACCTTATGGGTTTCAAGGTGTGGCCAAGCAGTGATTTCTAATTAAGCTTTGGATGCACCCAGAGACATGGAAAAAACTGTCATGATGATTTGATTATCAATCATAGGAACCCTTTTAGACTGCATGTTAAAGTTCCCGTTTTAAGACTACGAGATTTGTCAAACAGCTTTGATCACACGTCGACACAACAAAAAAAGCTATTTGCCTACTTTCGTCCAAAATGGATGCGAGAGATTCCAGAATTGAGACCCTAAACAAAGGCTGTGAGTTGGTATACGATAAAAATATCATCAGTGCAGTGTTTTTTCGTTTTCTGTTTCACTGTTGGATACCCGTGTTTGACAGTACATATCAAGATAGCGGCACATAAACCACAACATTGTCTCCAAAAATAGATCAGAGGTTTATTTCCGAGGGACATTCCGAGGGACATTCTTGCATTGTTATATGGGGGCGCGATGGCGTTGCGGTAACCGGTTCTCGTCAGATCACCGAAGTTAAGCAACGCCGAGCCCGGTTAATCCTCGGATGGGTGACCGTCTGAGCGATCGATTCGGAATCCCGGGTTGTGTCCTTGGGCAAGACACTTAACCCCGATTGTCCACATGGGGGCACGATGACACCGTGTACTAAGGCGAGCTGCACGTCGATGGTACGCATGTCTTCAACCAATCTAACCCTGCCTGTGCTGCAGTGCGGAGTTACGATGTTGGGGAGCTGGCAGTTGCTCGTCGTTGCTCGGTGGTTCTCTCCGGGTACTCCGGCTTCCTCCACCCGCAAAACAGTCACGGTCATGATTAGCCAGTGTGTATAAGTATGTGACCTTAAACACCAATAAATAAATAAATAATAAATTGCATTGTTATGGAGAAAAGAGTACCTTGCACTCTCGCAAAAAATTCTTCATCATGCTACTGTCTTAAGAATGGTACTTGTCTTGTAAAGCGATTGTCAGTTATGATAATTTTCGCAAGGCGGGGAGATTTCCGCATTTTAAGTTAATTTCAGTCCACTTGGTCACGGGTTAGACAATTTATAGATTGTCGTGGTTAAACTAGGTTACTGGGCACCTTTGTAATGAGAAACCCGGACGGTTTTCTCTATCAAACGCCCGGAGTGTGAAAGTTGTCAAATGTGTAGGGAAACACTTATTTATTTATTATTTATTTATTGGTGTTTAAGGTCACATATTTATGCACAATGGCTAATCATGACCGTGACAGTTTTACGGGTGGAGGAAGCCGGAGTACCCGGAGAGAACCACCGAGCAACGACGAGCAACTGTCAGCTCCCCAACATACTAACTAACTCCACACAAGCAGGGTTAGCATTGGTTGAAGACAAGTGCACCATCGACGTGCAGTACGCCTTAGTACACAACGCCACCGTGCCCCCACGCGGGCAATGGAGATGAAGTGTCTTGCCCAAGGACACAACGCGGTTACCGCAGGTGGGATTCGAACCTAGGACCTCTCGGCTTGCTGAGCAACGTTTGAAGACTATATGTAAGCCTAACATCGATGATGTTGTTCGTGTGGCGCCATTTTTATATGTCCTGTTCTACACGGATTTTCGACAGTGTGTTTGCACTGGGTCCTATATTTAACGCCACTGAGCTGGAAATGGAAAGCTCAGATATAGCTCAACGTGGGGAAGAGTTTCGTTTACAGTTCGGAACAGTCTGTGATGTTGTTGCACTGGTATTGGTCGTATTTTCTATTCATCAGGTTCTTAACATTTTCTTTCATAGAGTTTAGTTCATTTCTTCTAAGTTGCATTTAAGTTTCACGCAAAGGTCATCAGCTTGACGTAAAGCTTAAGAAATGTCAGCTACTTTCTTTGTTTGTTGGAGTTTATCGACAGCCATGTCCTGCCATGTCGGGCAGTTTTACGGGTGAAGAAAGCCCAAGTAATCGGGGAGAACCATCATGCAGCGGCGAGAATCTGGCGGACACTTAAGCTTTCTAACACGGCATTCGCAAAACCAGTGTTAGTAGAAGGAAAGTGTATCATGCATGACAATGCTGTATGCTTTCAGTACAATGGTGCCCCAGTACACTGCAAAAACTATAGGTTCTCTTTAGAACCAAAACTGGTTCTAATCTTGTCCCTGAGATGCAACCAGTCTGTTTAAACAGTATTTGTTTCAAATCAAATAAATTTACCAAGATTAGCATTCAATTTTAACAGAATATTACATGAACTGAAGTAGATTCAGCAGTAAACTTGGAGCTTATTCAACGAAGTCGCCAAACATTTTGAAACAAAGGAGATATGAACAGTTGGCATATCGAACCAGTTTTGGTTCTGTACAGAACCAAAACTGGTTCGATATGCCAACTGTTCATATCTCCTTTGCTTAATAATGATTTGAGACAACCTCGTATAAGCTCTGAACTTACGGCTGAAACCCCCTCAATTTATGTTTAATTCTGTTAATATTTAATGTTAATCTTTATAAATTTATTTGATTTGAAATAAACACTGTTTAAACAGAACTGGTTCCATCTCAGGGACAAGATTAGAACCAGTTTTGGTTCTAAAGAGAACCTATATTGTTTGCAGTGTACTCTCCTGTTGGCAAACAGGATAAAGTTTCTTGTAACGACACAACACAGATGGGGCCGGTCAGGATCGAACCGTCGACCATTCTATCTGAAGTCCAATGTGCTAACCTATGATCTACCACACTCCCTCTCCTGACATGATGCTGGCGGATATTCCTGCCCAGGATTTCTCTTGTCAATGAAATAAGTATAACTTGGGCACAATAATCAATTTGTCTTCTGTTAATTGAATGGACTTTTGACCAATGATTTCTTGAGTTGAACATATACTCGCCAAAAAAAGAAAGTGTGCATTGCAGAAATTGATCAAACTCCAAAAACATAATTTCGTAGGTGTAAAGAGTGTTAACCTGTTCATGAATAAATTATATTGAACACAAAAACAGCTTTCCCCGTTAAAATTGCATTAACGTTAAATGACGTGCTGCACATTTGTGAAAACGCATGTTTTGCACGTGGTGAGTCTGAAAATTCATGCAGCAGTGTGAATCCTTGGGTATTTAAACACTAAAGTAAGGCCTTCCTATCGTTCACATTCAAACTTGCGCTGCTGTTAAAACGACCCCACATTAGCATGCCAAGATTGACAATGAATCAACGTCTCCTTGCCCTGGGTATGATTAGAGCTGGCAGAACACACAGAGAGGTTGTCCAGCATTTGAACTGCTACCGTAACACTGTAGACAGGCTAGTCCATCGACATGCACAACATGATGACGTTCGAGACTGACACCGCTCCGGGAGTCCCCGAGTTACCACCCCTGCACAAGATCGGTATATCCGTGTCGTCCATCTCCGGAACAGGCAACAAACGGCAACGACGACAGCCAGGAACATCCCTAACCTGAGACGGATACATCCTCAAACAGTAATCAACCGGCTGAGAGAATACGCCCTACGTCCTCGAAGACCTGCAATTCGTCCGATTTTGACGTTACGTCATCGTCGTGCTCGACTGCAGTGGTGTAGACAACATCTCAGGCATCCCTTACACTGGTGGCGACGTGTTTTATTCACAGATGAATGTAGTTTCCATCTTTCATCATCAGATGGCCGCCAGAGAGTGTACAGACGTCGAAACGAACGCTACGCAGATCCATGTACGTGGAGCGAAACCGTTATGGGGAGAGGGTCTCTCATGGTGTGGGGTGGCATCACTGCCCGTAACAGAACTGAGCTGGTCATTACTGATGGCATTCTCAATGCTGCCAGATATCGTGATGAAGTGCTTACACCTGTTGTTGTCCCATTTCTGCACCGTCACGGCCCCGGCGTCATTCTACAGCAGGACAACGCCCGACCCCACGCAGCTCGTATTGTTCAACAGTATCTGCAGCAACAACAAGTGGATGCTCTTCCCTGACCCGCAAATGCGCCAGATATCTCACCCATTGAGCACGTAATGGACGAAATGAAACGTCAGCTACGCCGGCTTCCCCATGCACCGTTAACGCTTGTGGAACTCACAGCTTATCAGAATATGGAACAACATCCCACAACACTTCCATGCTAACTTGTTCGCTTCCATGAAGCGTAGATGCACAGCAGTAGTCGATGCAGACGGAGGTCATACCAGATATTGAGTGCGTGACTTTTGTGTTGGACCCTTAGTGTCTTTGACTCTCCATGGCACCAAGAGTATTCGTCGTAGCGTAATGAAATGTCTCGTGTTGATCACAAATTGATTCATCTGTGATTGAATAAAATTTCCATGAATGAAAATGATATATATCTTTTTTTAGTGTTATTTTTTAGCATGCACACTTTCTTTTTTGGGAGAGTATAGATAAATTTTGCATCAAATCTATTTTTCATTTGATATTATGAAAAATGTTTTGAAAATACTCAGCGGGAAGGACCAAGAGTTAATGCAGTGGCGGCCGCACCGTCACGTGCCCTAACACTGATCCCGAAAAGTACAAAAATGCTTAAAACATTCAGCAGGTTTGGCACACCCTTTCCCACTGAACTTATTTTAAAAGCACCGGTAACGGACGTGACACCCGTTATTTATTCCCAGTTCCTCATTCAACATTCGTTATCAATCGATTTAATCGGTTGATAACGGATGTCGAAGGAGGAGCTGGAAATAAGTAACAGTTGTCAAGTCCTCCTAGGTCTACCCAGGGAACACGGTATAACCCACGATAACGCTTGCACCTCCACTGCTAGAGTTAGAAGATGTCAGGATATTATCGCATATAATAAGGTACTGCATGCATACATCTATAGATTCCGCCTGTTTCTCCTATTAGGTGGGATCGCTATATATAAAATAACCTGCCATTTTCAAAATTTAATTGCGTTCATATTAAACTGTGGGAATACTTTGATAGTAAAGTACAAATAAGACGTCGGAGAGCCACACACTGATCTCTCATTTGTTCCAGAAATTTACCCAGGGAGGCCGAAGGATCCTGCCGATGAGTGGGTATATCCCTTCTCGTGTTTACCCCATATTGCCAGTACGCGCGTGAGACGATACTTTGCAACATGCCTCATGATTGAAAACGTGGTGGAGGCTGCCGATGAGAGGGTAATATACCGTCTCGTGCTCACCCCCATATTGCCAGTATGAGTGTGAGACGATACTTGCAACATGCCTCATGATTAAAAATGGGCCGGGGGGGGGGGCGCACATTCCCCGCCCCAAACCCCAAATCCTGGATCCGCCAGTGGATTGTGGACGAAACCTTTCAACTTGAAACCCTCTATAAACAAGTGATTGACCAAATTACTCCATGTCCTTTGTAAACATAATATAAGTACCACATTATTTATCATAAATCATTCACAGTCACGTCCGTTTTATTTTATTTTAATGACCCGTTAGTTTTTTTTTCCAGAGCATGTATGATTTGTCATTTAATATACATGCGTAGGCATACCTACTCGCCAGTGTATATACCTGGGTTATATTACTACACTTGCGGGATACAGATGCGTGAAATAACCATTTATTTAACCCTTTACATAACATAGTTCTTTTTAAAAAATAAATTAAATTCCACGTTTTTCGAAAACAAATTTCACAATTTTTTCAATAAAACCATGGAAATATGGATATCATTAGAACCAGCTCAAAGAGCTGGTTCTAATGATATCCCTATTTGTATGGATTTATTGAGAAACTTCTGAGAAATTTTAGCCAGTGGTTGGCTTATTCTGGTTTCTGGCCGTTTTTAGCCGCTATGTTAGGTAAAGGGTTAACGTAACGAGTATATCCAGACACGCTTCTTCACTAACATCGCCATTCCACTTATTGTATGTTTTTTGACTAAGACATCTCTTAGAGCTCGTTACAGAGGCGTATCATGAGCTATGTTTTGCGGCAAAGGTTTTAGTTATTTTGAATCACTGGATAAGCCTCACCCTTAATCGTGGTAGATAAAGGGTTAATTTCAGCGATTGTTATTTGCCATCGATAGCAAGTGGCATTTCGAACAGAAAGAAAAATATTCTAAAACTGATCTTATTTTCTTCCAACACACCCGTGCTTGTCCCAAATACCGGCTACACTGCAAACTGCACAACCATTGCTAATTTCAAATTGTGTTATTCTGTCTTCCAAACCACACATGCAGGGACGTAGCAACATAGTCTTCTTGGAGGGGAGGATCAGTTAGATTTCTAACAGGGATTGGGATCCTGTGTTGGGATGGAGAGTTCGAGTTCGAGTATATCTCTCTTTCTCGATAGTGAGTGTGGGGGGGGGGGGGTATTTTTTTTTTTTTTTTTTTTTGAACCCCTCAGATGGATTCTGAGACCTCCCTATGGCTTAAATCTAGTCATTTTATCCACAAGAAAAATGCATTTCCCCAGGTAGAATTTTGCAGACTGAGAGCTTTTCAGTCAATACCTAGTCCTTTTAACTGACTGCCAGTCAATCGGGAGAAGTAGGTATCGACTGAATAGCTGTCGGTTTATAGTCCTTGTGTAGTCTGGTCACTGTAAGAGAAACGGAACGATAAATTAAAAAAAAACCGGACCGGTCACAGATTCGAGTCAAAATTTCGGAATTTTTTGTCAGCCGCATTCTCCGAAAAGTACGAGAATTTGATCGAAAATTGGAAAATCACTTCTGTCTCTGACCGTTCGAATTTCAGTCGTCAGTTAATTAAAATGTTGCCATTATGTTGGAATCCGGAAATTGAACGGAATCCACAGTCGGGGCACAGAGAATGACTAAAGCCGGTAACCGCAACCGATCGCCGGTAGCTATGAGAAAAAACAATTGAAATCGACTGGTCGGAAAAGTCTGAAAAGTTGAAAACATTAAGAAATTGATTTCTTCGAATTTTTACCTATCGGAATTTATACCTTCGGATTTCAAACTTGAAAAATGTGATGTTTATAGAAGGTGAACCACCCCTACACCAGCCCCCCGGACTCCTCGGTTAAGTGCTAAGTTTTTTTTCGTTCAACTATGTGTGTGTACTGGTGCTGAGGTGAGGGTAGTGCGTGGACAGATTCAGAGGGGCCGCATCCGGCGAGCACCCCTCTTATCTTTGGTATTTTTACAAGCACCAATACAAAGGGACACGATATTATCGACGATAACACATGGACGTCAACTACCGTTGGTTGTGGATGTCCATGTATTATAGCCGATAATACCGTACCCGTACCCCACGAAAACAGCTACAGGCCTAGCTCCTACACGTAGCTTATGTGAACCGATACATATTGGCTTTTTGGTTCAAAATTTGAATGCTGGAATGTTTTGGTTGGAAAACATTGCGGTCATGTTCAAAGAAGCCAGCGTCTTGTCACACTGATCTTCCATGTTCCAACACTTTCCTACGAACCCCCTATCCCCCAATGAATGAAATGAACGCCTCCTCAAACCCAGAATCCTGTGCCATCCACTGAGGTAGTGTGAGTTCTGAAGGGACCCAGACGTCCAATCGCTGAACCCACTAAAATTAAATGTGTGCACTATTATTTCCCGTGGGAACCTTTATGAGCATATTCAGTAAAAGGCCTGCAAGACGAGCATAATGCTCTGCGACAACCGTTACCACTCTCTTTGGAGAATCCGTAATTGAATTACAGACACAAGTCATAAAACAAAAACGTTTGTTCTCCCGAATTAATGGCTTGATTGTTATATAGGCACACAAAGGCAAGGTACCATCAGGTTTTTGAGCTTTCGTTATCACTAATCCTGTCACGTCTTTGGATCCGAAAATAACCCTCCAGGCGTATATCTCCAAAATGGAGGTATGATAACTGGGAGGGGGGGGGGGGGGGAGCTTTTTCAGTACTAAAGTAGAGTCTGTGTGGATCTGGTGAACGTCTGGCTCTGCTATTCGGGAAGCCCATCTGCATGATGCCAAAGGTTACTGTAGACAGAGAAATTCTGGTTTTTCAGTCTGTCCTGGTAGAGGAACCAAAAGTGGTTACATGGAAAGAAATAGACATGTTTTGGTTCTTCAGCTTGTCTCATTAACCGGACTGTCAAGTCCTCTGCATTGTGTAAATTGTAAAAGTCGTGCCAACTTGAAATTTTAAAAATGGCGACGAAGCAAAGTCAGAAATACAAAAACCCTTTATCCAACGCTCACGATATTTTTTTTTTCAATTTTTCAAAAAAATTAAACAAAACCATATCATGTGACCCCTCATAGGAACGAGCTCGACGAGCTCGTTCCCGCGAGTGGTCACATGATATGATTTAGTGGAACTGTTTTGAAAATTTGTTTTTTCAGCTGCTTAATTTGTAATTACGTGACCGATTCGTTAGGTAAAGAGTTAAGTTGCGTAACAACGGCAATTCTTCACAGCAACAAGACCGGCAACTCTGCATTAAATTGTCTGGTTCTGGATCACCCGAAAACTCGTTTGTTTTGGTTCTTCGATGTTTTTTGGTTCTACTAAGAACCAAATTTGGTGCGGATTTCTTTGAGTGTGAACTTGTCTGTGTTCTTTACTTCTTGAAATAAAACATTTCGAAATAAAAACGTGTTATTATTAGAGAGATATTTGGGAGGTCAACTGCACTCGCTCAAAGGCAACTTGAGAAGGGCAAAGTTTTGCACCTCTGCATTTTCTAGAAAGACAGAAATGCACTTGTCTCATATTTCAGTCCACGATTGATTCATTTATTTATTTATTTTATTTCTTGGGGTTTAACGACACTTTCGAAAGCCAGGGTCTCCTCGTGACGGGGAGTTTTGCGGGTTGAAGAAGCAGGAGTACCCGGAAAGAACGACTGAGCAACGTCCAGCAACTGTCACCATTGGCGTGCAGTATACCTAAGTACACAGCGACACCGTGCCCCTACATGAGCAGTCCGGTTGAATTACCTTGTCCAATGACACAACGCAGTTACCTTTGGCTTAAAGTTCAGTGCCGTAACCGCTGTACGACCACGCTCCCTTCAGTCCACGATGGTGGTGCCTTTCACTCTTATCAAATCTTAACCCTTTACCCAACGTAACGGCCAAAACCGGCCAGCGCTATTATCAAAAATCGCCAATTAATTTTCAAAATATTTTCATTTTTTGTCTCAAAAACATAGGTTATGACCCCTCGTTGGAACGAGCTCGTCGAGCTCGTTCCAACGAGGGGTCATAACCTATGTTTTTGAGACAAAAAATGAAAAAAATTAGTTATTCAAGAATTTTTTTTGCAAGTGTCGTCTGCTTTTCATGTTAGGTAAAGGGTTAAGGAAAGAAACTGACAAAAGGTATTTCCAGTAAATTGTTTGTTTATCAATTTTATTCATCAGACATATGGTATCTGGGGGATGATTCGATAATCAATAATCCTTTTCGCGTGTTATTATACATTTTTTTTTAAAAATGTTCTTTCTTTGACAATTCAGTCTGATATTGTCAAATCTTTCAAGTTTATTTCTGTTATCAACCTTCTTAACAACGGCCAAAACAGGCCAGCTCTATTCTCAAAAATCGCCAATTAGTTTTCATTATTTCTTCATTTTTTGTCTCAAGAACATAGGTTATGACCCCTCGTTGGAACGAGCTCGTTGAACTCGTTCCAACGAAGGGTCATAACCTATGTTTTTGAGGTAAAAAATGAACAAAATTAGTTATTCAAGATTTTTTTTGCAAGAGTCGTCTGCTTTCACGTTAGGTAAAGGGTTAAAGCTTGTCTGACATAGAGAGAAGATCGACACAAACTGATGATGGGGATGACACATCCATCCCAACCCAAACACCTATACGATGAAGGAAGACAACTGTTTCGACCGAATAGGATGGTTCAGAAGGCCGATTGTGTCCGCTAGCCGATTACATCCGTTAAACCGAGCCGTTTGTGGTCGCAGGCAGACCTGCGCAGACAATCGCCTTGTGTTTTGTGAACGTAATCGCCTTCCGAACACACACGTTTCTAGGTTTGCGAACGTCATCGGTCCGAAGTCTACCTGTGGATACAATTGACTTGTTTTCGGACACCATCGGATCCGTTTTGGGGATGTAAGCGGCCTTGCGGGACTATTCAGTCGAAATACATGAGTCGTGACCCCCCCCCCCCCACCTCCCCAACCCCTACCATGCAGATTGGTGTTACACTCCTGAAACAATTTGTTTCAGTTTTGCTTCGAAAACACTTTCCTCTCATGGGCCTACATTCTGGAGATTATGACCCGCCCCCCCCCCTCCCCCCGCCCCCCCCCCCCCCCCCCCCCACTCCCCCCAAAAAAAAATTCCGACCATGGGTTTCGTCTTGCAGAAATTGGGTAAGAAATTATGAAATACCAAGTTGGATAGACGTCATTGCTTGCCCGACGAAAATATACACACGCGTTGGAATACTCAGTTGGGCAAAACCTCTTACTTGCCAGACAAAAATATACACAGATTAGAATGTCCAATAGATGCCCGACTCAATATGTAGGTAAACAGATATGACAAACTTCTAAATTGCAGTTTTCATTCCAAAGTTCCAGGAGAAATCCTATCTTCGAAAACAAATGTCATAAACCGAATGATTGTGTAGGAGGGTACGGTACTTTACAAATTATGTCACCTGTTTAAAATACAGTATTTTATCAGATTTTGTCAATGGAAAGTAGGTGTAGCGAAAGATTCTTTGATACGAGCAATTAGATATCTGTAAGTTACGATGGACGACAATTGTTTCCCGTTGCAATGCGGCGAATTTTCCGTCTCTCTCTCATTGGTCAACGACTGGTTACTGTATTTGAGGTATGGCTATGAAGTTAAAAAAAACGTTTTGAAGGTCTATTTTTAGAATAGAAATTCCTGAAAAATAGCTTTAACAGCTTTCATTTTGACCAATGAAATATTGACGAAAAATGAGGTGCATTGCAACAGGAAATAATGAGTCGTCGATCGTGTCAAAAACCGACTGAAGTGATAATGTTTACGAAATTATGTGAGTAAAAAACAAATTCAGACAAACTAGATGTCGTTAAAGTTGTTAGAATATCATGCACGCAAATGTGTGCCAATTATTTGATCAAAATCGGTATTTGTCATTTTGTGGTTTTCTAAAAATATCGTTTCGGCAAGTGTCATACCTTGTTTTTTATTGTATTGTTATTTTGTTCTATCCTTGGGCAAGGCACTTAAACTCGATTGCCCACTTGGGGAACGGTGGCACTGTGTACTGAAGCATAGTACTGCACGTAGAAGCTGGACTTGTTGTCAAAAAAGCTAACTCTGTGTGGCGTTAGTACTTTGGGGTGTCTGGCAGATGCTCGCCCTTTCTGGGTGTCTCTTTCCGGGTACCTCGGCTTCCTCCAGCCGTAAACCTGTCCGAGACGATGTGACCATGGCTGTCGAATGTGTCGTTACACCACAATCAAAACAAATACTGTTTCAGTATGCCACATTTCCACACCAGGGGTGGCGCCAGGGATTTCTCGACAGGGGGGGGGGGAGGCTGACCTCTCCAACAGGGGGGCTATAACATTTGACCTCCCAAACGAAGGAAAATGAGTGAAAATTGGTAAATTGGAGAACCAAAATAGAAGCAAATTGAGTATGTTTGTTGATTATTTAACCCTTTACCTACATGTAACCTGAAAAGCAGACGACACTTGCAAAAATAATTCTTGAATAACTAATTTTTTTCATTTTTTTTGTCTCAAAAACATAGGTTATGACCCCTCGTTGGAACGAGCTCGACGAGCTCGTTCCAACGAGGAGTCATAACCTATGTTTTTGAGACAAAAAAAATGAAAAAAATAATGAAAATTAATTGGCGATTTTTGAGAATAGCGCTGGCCGTCTTTGGCCGTTACCTTAGTTAAAGGGTTAAAGTAAACATATTATAATGAGGTCGGGAAATATTTCATCTATAAAGCCAGTTTGACGAACGACATTAAGGAATTTCGTGAGACTCACTATTCTCTATCAAAGTTCCAGTGCTGCACGGGTTCGAGGCAGACAAGACGAGATATCAACATTCGATTGTCGGAAATTTCTCGTGAAGTTGGGTTTACGAGACTCTCCGACGGACTGACTAAAAATCTCCGACGGGGGGGGGGGGGGGGGGGGCTGGCCCTCTCCGACAGGGGGCCTCTAACTCCCCCCCCCCCTTTGGCGCCACCACTGTTCCACACATTACATGTACATTCGTTCAACCCCATTAATGCACATATTGGCCACATGACACCTGTGAGATTCCAGAGGGGGTACTGGACTCAATTGCAGACTCATTCTCCATCCCCTGGACGTAGGTTAGTGTGTCCTATTTTTGAAGAAAACTTGCTTACACTGGAAACAAACACTACTCCTCCTCTGAGAATTCTCATTGAGAAGCCTGCCTCTGTTATTTAAAGACTTGACAAATCTTGGATTAATGTTACAATTATTATGACAACGACCCAAAAGTAAGATTCGGTGGTGTCTGGTGGTGACCTGCATACGTCCATTTGTAGGTACAGTTAAAACTAGAAGTCCTGTCACGAACTGTCTGCTTATCTAGGCTTAATTGCGCGTAGGAATTGCGCGCAATTGCCATATCGAATGGCATCCAAAGCATGGCAGGTTCTCCTGGTTACTCATAGCAAACACAGGCAATGTTTCTGCCAATGGACCTCCGGGTTACCTGGAGGTCCATTGGCTGAAGCATTGGTTGTGCACAGGCCATATGTACAGAATTTGATAGCCTTACCATGGTCATAACGTGTAGAGTAACGCACAGATCAACGTTCTATTTGTGCGCATTTTATGACAGGACTTCTAGTTTTAACTGTAGGGTCGCATGAACATTTTGCGGCAACTGCAATTATGTTTTTGCGATCTAAAACATACGTCTATCGTCCATATCACCCACCGTCGTCATTTCAGTCCAAATATGACCTGATATGTCTGCGCCTGATAAAAATTAACTCTGGTAAGTAACTACAATTCTTTCTCTAATGCTTGGGAGGAAGAGATATTGGCATCTAAGCCATGTATGAGTACATCATTCAATATGAGCGGATTTTGGTCGTCGGAATAGGAGGGAGCGGAATGCTTTTTCCTTTTAAACAGTGATATTAGACACACCCAACTCCATCCCGTTTTGACCAATCCGAACGTTTTAATAGCTCATAAATGCCATTGGACGCGCCACAGCCAATCCCTAATTGGCCAATCCAAAACTTTGACTGTTTCATAAAAAGCTTTAATTTGTTATTTCTCACCTTATTCCTCCAAAAATGGTCCATATCACTAACATTCTTTCCCGCATGAATACGAAGTGACTCTTGGATCTAAAGCAACTTTCCGATCTATACACCTGGAACTTAATTAAGCACCCCCTGTTTTGTCTTCGCAGTTTGTGTTGACAGAAACTGTCATCACTTTCATGCTATCGTTCATGTAGCCAAAAGCGATTGTTTGCGCAAAGAATGGTCTATTGACAAATGAACGACAACACAATGATGAAAATATGCATTATTGTAATGGCGCTAATTACACATATCTGTCACTAATGTTTTTGATGGAAAACTGTTCTCCCAACAGGTATGGTGCTGGAACGGTCCATGATGAAACAATACCGGTATTTACTGACAAAAAAAAATGTAACTTGTGATCTCCTGAACACAATAAGAGTTTCTGATGTCAGTAGCGATTGTATCCACCAAGCGCGCGGATAACAGCCTGAAACCTCCTCCCAATGCTACCAGTGAGTCTTCTGATACGGTCCGGAGGCAACTCCCCATGCAATGAAGCTTCCAAATCGGCCATATTCTGTACAGGAGGATCCCTTATTTCAACAACAAGAAAGTTCCAAGTGTGTTCTAAGGGATTCAAATCGGGGCTCATTGCAAGCCAAGGTAGTGCTCTAATAGCGTTGTTCTGAAGGAATGCTCTCACAGGATGGGTACGACGTGGCCTTGCATTGTCGTCCACAAAGGGCGAGTAGCCAATGGGTGGTTGTCGAAATGAGGCACGGCAATCGGATTGAGAATGTCCCGATGCACTGATGACCATTGAGATTCCCACGTAAAGTCGCCATATCAAGTTTACAATCATGAGAGAGGCATTTCCAGATCATTACAGATCCTCCACCATAAGGAACAGCAGGTCTGATGTTCCTGGGCACGTAGGAGTTTTTCTATGCATCCACACTCTCATGCGATCATCTGTGACGTGAAGCAGGAACCTACACTCGTCTGATCAATGGACTATCCTCCATGTCCTCAGATTCCAATGTTGTCGTGCCGTACGCCACTCCAAACGTCGTCTTTGATGCTGATCGACCAGGGCTGGACGCTTGATTGCCCTTCTGGACCTCATACCCAGACGCATGTTGGGGAGCAAAAAAGGGTTTCAAAACCCGATTTGAAGCAAAGGGTTCACGCCTAACGAGGCGTGTCAGACTTCTATCTTCCCGAGGAGAGGTCTTTTGGGGTTGTCCAGGCCTTGGTCGGTCCTTAACCCTTTACCTAACGTAACGGCCAAAACCGGCCAGCGCTATTCTCAAAAATCGCCAATTAATTTTCATTATTTTTTCATTTTTTGTCTCAAAAACATAGGTTATGACCCCTCGTTGGAACGAGCTCGTCGAGCTCGTTCCAACGAGGGGTCATAACCTATGTTTTTGAGACAAAAAATGAAAAAAATTAGTTATTCAAGAATTATGTTTGCAAGTGTCGTCTGCTTTTCATGTTAGGTAAAGGGTTAACATAGTTGGTTTGTTGATGTTTTCGGACAAGTCTGCTGATGATAGAATGACTCTAGCCAGGCTGCCTTCCAATAGTTTTGAATGAAATGCCTGTTGCATGCATGCCAACGATTTGCCATCTTAGTGCCTCTGGCAGTCTCCTCCTTGCCATGTCAACATTTATTGATAAGGCCTAGAAAAATAAAAAATCTGTTTCTCAGGCCCTCCCGCATGGTCCTTTTGGCTACCGCATGCTCTCTTTTTATAACCAATTTAAACTTTAAAAAAATAAAAATTAAATGGTTTAATGGTTTATGTCTGATATTTTATCCAAGTTGAAAAAATTGATGAATTCGTCTCTTGAGTGCAAGAAGGCTTTGCAGTGCTCTAGCACTGCAAAGCCTTCTTGCACTCAAGGGATGAAATACACCACCACACATGCTATTCTGTAGATTATGAGGCCTAAAACTTGAACCAAGAACATGAACTTTGGATGGTAAAAAAAGTAATTACTGAAATAAAAAATAAAATAAAAACCCGCTCGCCCGCATGCAATTTTACAAATAATGACCTGAGAAACAGAAGATCTTTTTTGTGTGGCCTAAAAGAGGTGACAATTTTTTGTTTGTTTTATATCCAGATATTGCATGTGGATGATAGTGTTTTTGTAACCTTCGTGGGAAGCATGCTTCACGTGGAAGAGGGGACGTGTTTTGGGGTACACTATCGACCAGAAACATCATGTTTCATTAGACAAAATGTAAGACATAGCAATCAATAAAACATAATAATCAGTAACAGCAACTTCTCTGTCATGAAACACTTCAGGGGTTGCTTAAGTATTATCGAATATGAAACATGACCATAAAATATTTACAACAGTTGTTTGGTTACACAACAAAATTAGATGATGCTGTGTGGTAATTTTGATGGGAAAAAATAATGTGCAATGGAATGTGTTCCGACTTTGGTTGGGGGAGAAAAATGGCGACTGAGTCAGTATGCCCATCTTATGCAGAAGGCGTGATGCCCCATGGTTTCAAATCTTATGAAGGTTGTCGACGTTTCTGCATATTATGAACTGAGTGGTCCACTGTGTATCAATTAAACAGTGAAGTCCATGTGTGCACAATATGAGCCAGAAATATCTCATGCTATGCCACTCAAGAGGGAAGAAATCCATTACTCATGCTTTCCGACAGGTAAAATCTAATTCACTGACATCAAGGAAGAATCTCACGTGAGTGTATCAGTTCCATTTACTCTGATTGAACTAGAATTGACAGTGATAACTGCAACGGTGATGTCAGTGTTGAAACCATAAGTGATCAAAGTACAATAACTCATAATGCACAGCTTCTATTCAAGGTCAACATGGGAGTCTCTACTTCATGCTTGGCTTATTGTAAGGGGACAATAAAACTGCTTATACAGTACGTGGAGAGTGGATTGTAACTAAATCACCCGCCGAGTGGAGTCATCGCCCAAGCTATAACTTTCAAATTTTGTACATATCGATAAAACACACAAGCAATGTTTCAGCCAATGGACCTCCGGGTTTAACCCGGAGGTCCATTGGTTGAAACTTTGCTGGTGCTGGTTACGCTTTGCAATTAATCCTCGGGTGGAATCTCCACTCTGCGGGTGGTTTAGTGATAATATACTCTCCACGTACTGTAGGCTTGATGTCTCTCCCCAGCACAACCGTAACACCACCACACTAGCAATATCCCCAAAATCACTCCACAACTACCCCACAACCCACCACACCCAACATTCTCCACATTTCACACATGTCACATCAACATCCCACATTCTGTCACCACCAGCATCACAACAACCACCACTACACCACCACCACAAGATCACCACAACCATCATCACCATCATCACAGCAGCAACCACCACCACTACTACATCACCACAAAGACCACCACACTCCAGCGACCTCTGTCACATCACCACCATCATGAGCAAGTCCACCACCACCATATCTACTACCACTACCGAATCAACCATACCACCATTCCCAACACTAATACATCCACCACTGCATGTACAACACCCACACACACACCCATCAACACCACCACCACATTTACATCCACCACCATCACTACCACAATATCACAATATCACAACATTCACTGCAATCACAACAACATCCACCACTACCACCATGTCCACCGCCACTACATCCACCACTACCACCACATCGATGACCACATTCACCACCATCTATAACATCAACCAACAACCACATTCACCACCACATCACCGCCATCACATTATTGAACACTACCAACACATCTATCACCACCACCACGACATCCATCACAACATCTGCCACCATGCCCACCATCATCAGATCCACTATCACCACCATAACATAGCTGGCATGTCTCTTTAGGAGCGTCTACAAATAAAGAGAAAGTGGGTGGTAAAGACGGTAGGCGTATGCGCTGGATTACAAAAGTTATGTTACAGGAGTGGGGTATCATTTTCAATTGGCTCTTCGGATTATTATATTTGATGTCCGTACGGCCCTACGAACATATGTAGGTCTCCACTAGATACACCCAAATCCTTCCTGTAGGTCAAGGACAACTAGCAACATTAACCCCTGATTTGCCTAGTCTGTAGATAACAGATGCGGGCTTCTCAGTGAAAATACTCAGAAGAGGAGCAATGTTTGTTTATTATAAACGCAAATTTACTGCTAGGATACGACACGCTGATCTACGCCTGGGGCTGCAATTGAGTGCTGCGCCCCCTGGAATGTCACAGGTACCATTATGGTAAATACGGAGCTGATAAGGGTGAAAGAACGCAATATGTGTACAGGTGGGTATACTGTAACTCTCAACACAGCCCATCCTGGTCAATTTAGTAGAGGACTGACAGATACAAATAATCAATAATATAATTCATATATTTTCTGTACAAAAAATCCACCCAAGTAATCACTTGCCACTATAATTCGGAAATCCCATTCAAATATCAATAATAGTAACATACCCACTAAAAACTAAAGTGTCTGACACTTTCAAGGTGTTAAACCCATTCTAACTCTTAGGGTTTGATTTTAACACTCAAAGTACAATGCTTTGAGCACTTAGGCATTACAATCGTCAGACATCTGAAACTTGAATGGATGGCACTTCCCATGTCTCTAGCAATGGTGCTTCTTACAGAATCGTCCATAATTTGATTTGCGCTTGGTGGGTACATAATTAAAAGGACGCAACGCAGATGACGCGGATCAGGCTCGAGAGTTCGAGCCTGATCCGCGTCATCTGCGTTGTTTCCTTTTGAGTGTCGCGACATTACACTTGTCAAGTGGTATTATTGTCAACACCTGTCAAGTTCTGGGATATCTACACTTGAACAAAGTTCTAGTTCAGCACTTAGTAAGTGTTAAATACAGCACTTCAAGTGTAGTTTTTAACACTTTAGTTTTTAGCGTGTAGGTAAACAAGAAAACGTTTTGAGCAAGTGCGCGAGAAAATCCCCATGAAACACTTTTATTCTGTGCATATATCATGCAATCTTTTCTCGAGCATAAACAAGAAACATTCTGTGAACACTTGAATCTCTCTCACTAAAAGAAGGTGAAGACTACATCTTCAAAACATTGTGACTGGTGGTTCACAAGAAAGTATTTTCAAATTACTTTATTGGACAGAGTCTAAACTATGGGGCTTAATATCCCCATTCGAAAACACTTCAAAAGGCACCCCCCCCCCCCCACCCCCCCCCCCCCAAAAAAAAAGAAGATCAGTTCTTATGGACGAATCAACCCGGTGGGAAACACGACTTGGGACAAAACGCCGGTAGGAAGGTGGTTTTGAGAGGAAATGCCTCGCCACCATCTCCGAGTATTGTCAGTGGTGGTTCTTGAAAATTCACTTTAAAGAATTTGAAGCTTCTTGGACAATGGGGTGGCTACACTTTGAGGGTTAAGATCTCCATTTGAAAAAAAAAAACTTGGAAAACTGCCTCCCATCCCTCCACATAAAACATAAAGCAGAAAATTGGCTACAGACATATTGCGAATTGGGGAAAACTGTTCACACATACATCTAGTTTAAACAATATTTTTATTTCAATGAAAACAATCATGTTATATGTACACACCATGTTCAAAAAGAAAGAAATACGAACCAAAGCGAAATCTAAAATAATATAACAATAACATGTTCTTTTGAGGGCGTTATGGTTCATTAACGGCCCCAGAAAAAATGATTAATAGCCCGAGGGCCACTTAGTTAATGGTCCTGAGGGCTGTTAATCATTTTTCGAGGGCCGTTAATGTACCATGACGCCCGAAAAGGAATATGTTATTACTATTATTACCACTTACCAAAGAACGCCATTTCAAGCCACTGCAGACATTTTTGATTTAGAAATAGAGAAGAACGCCATTTCAAGAAACTGAGACATTTTTGATTTGGAAATAGAAGAACCGGATTGTCGTCTGTTTATTCACAAACAAAGGTCAAAGTTCAAAGTTGAGTACAATCTATTTGGATGTCTCGAAAATAGGATTGCTGGAATTTGGCTGAAGCGCTTTAACTACAAACTCACGCCGTTATTTACAAAATGAGATTATTTATCGTATCAATACTCACCACCACTTTTAAATCCTAAATGAAGTTAATAATAATCCGAAATAAAACATTGTTTAATCCGTTTTGTTGGAATAAATGGACAACAACGTTTCGAGCACATGCATCAGTGTCATTTTTCCGGAACATAAATTACCCACAATTCTGGGCTAACGGGCCGTTTTCATTATTAACGCTATTTTTGCGGGCTGTTATTGAGTCTTATCGTCCACCTCAAATCATTTAACCCAAGGAGCGCCCCATAAAATGGTAATAATATTACACAAAATAAAAAAAACAACTTGTAAGTGAAGGATTCGACAGTAAGCTTGGAGCTTTTGTGAGTCGTCGGGGGGCGCGGTGGCTCAGTAGGTAGAGGTGCAGGCTGCAAGCCGAGAGGTCCTCGGTTCGAATCCCACCTGCGGCAACCGCGTTGTGTCCTTGGGCAAGACACTTCACCCCGCTTGCCTACATGGGGGCACGATGACGCTGTGTACGTCGATGGTGCACATGTCTTCAACCAATCTAACCCTGCCTGTGCCACGGTGCAGAGTTCAGAGTTACGATGTTGGGGGAGCTGATAGCTGCTCGTCGTTGCTCGGTGGTTCTCTCCGGGTACTCCGGCTTCCTCCACCCGTAAAACTGTCACCGACATGATATGACCCTGGCAGGTAATGTGTCGTTAAACCCAAATAAAAATAAAAAAAATAAAATAAATTTGTGAGTCGTCTCTCTAGAAAGATAGTTATACACACGTTAAATGATTGGGTCAATTTGACATAAGAAATTGTTTAACCCTTTACCCAACGTAATGGCCAAAACCGGCCAGCGCTATTCTCAAAAATTGCCAATTAATTTTCATTATTTTTTTCATTTTTTGTCTCAAAAACAAAGGTTATGACCCCTCGTTGGAACGAGCTCGAGCTCGTTCCAACGAGGGGTCATAACCTATGTTTTTGAGACAAAAAAAAAAACATTAGTTATTCAAGAATTTTGTTTGCAAGGGTTGTCTGCTTTTCACGTTAGGTAAAGGGTTAAACCAATAAAAAGAAAAAGAAAAGTTTAGAGGATGTGAAACGTTGAATGCAATCCAAACTTAGTGTGTATACAGGTTGATACATGATGTTGAGTTGCTTACCCTCCAGGTGGTAGGGAAGTTGTGATGTGAGGCGGGGCTGGGATGGTCGCCTATTTTTGTATAGACTTTCCTTATTCCATAACCGAAATTCTGAAGCAAGCCCCGAACTAGAAAAGCAAGGGAGGAAGAAAAGCTTGCAGCGAATTTATTGTAAGATTACTATGCTACTCTATGAGTGTACGTATCAAATCACTGTATGCCATGGTGGATAGATATAGGGTGTTGTCTTACGTCCCAAGAGAGAATAGATGAAGGAGTAAAAGTGAAACAATAATAAAAAAAACATAAGCGAAAAGGGGGGAAATACATGTAATACGCAAACTTAAAGACCGAATGTAAATTCATCATGACGTTGTACTGGTCAGTTACTAGTGTGTTCATAATGCAGGGAGAAGAACATGACCACCTTGCTATGGTTTTAGAACATGTTTAAGAGTGTGTTGGTCCTAGTGAATTGAATCAGAGTAGTTCCTGAGATCGTTGCATCACTCGAAGCGGCGTCTACTTAACATAAGTAAAGTGTGTACAACTTCAAAAATAAGACGATTCTCGACATTGTTCAACAATTCTGATCCAAACATTAAAGCTAAAAGATCAAGATTGAAAGGCAGAGTTTTGCTTGTATGATTGCGGAAATTTGCATAGACTGGGCAGTGCCGTAGTGTAAGAGAAAATGTTCAGGTGTTTCGACCAATCCACATTGCCACGAGTGAGAAAGTGATAAATAGTTATCATGTAAGTGGGCATTTAGGATACTGCAACGCAATCGCAACCTCCTGGGAGCAAGGTGGCTCAATAGGTATAGATGCAGGCTGCAAGCGGAGAGGTCCTCGGTTCGTTGTGTCCTTGACACTTAATCCCAACTGCTCACGTGGGAGCACGGTGGCGTTGTGTACTAAGGCCTACTGCACGACGATGGTGCACTTGTCTTCAACCAATGCTAACCCTGCTTGTGTGGAGTTAGTACGTTGGTGATTCTGACAATTGCTCGTCGTTGCTCGGCGGTTCTCTTCGGCTTCCTCCACTCGTAAAACTGTCCGACACGAGGTGATCCTGGTTGTTGAAAGTGTCTTTAAATCTCAATAAATAAATTGCAACCTCCAATGGTGTATCTAGACTACACGAGATTTGTGGCAGCTATAAAATAGCGGCGAGCGAAAGTTGCCATTGTTGAGGAATTTTTTGGAAATTTCTTGAAAATTTTCCCGGATAGTCAAGAGTAGGCTATTCCATTGGTTGGTGACGTTGGGAATGAATGAGCACTGGAACAAGTTTGTGCAACAAATAGAACTCAATGGTTTTGACAAGATCGGAGGCTGTGCCGTTGGTTAGTGGAAGAGACAAGAGGCGGTATTTTATTTGCAATATATGGAGTATTCACGTGGTGGTATATTTTGAAAAACTGTACTAGTTTGTGTTTGCGTATCATAACAAAAATGGTTTCAAAAAGTACTTCTTATGCGGAAATACGTAATTTGAAAATTTTAGTAATCGCATTCGTTGCTTTGGCAACCGAAATTTTGGAGGTGGCAAAATACCATACAAGGTTCCATTTTTTCGGGAAGGGGTGTTGCACGTCAATTGAATCGTCTTGAGAACAACAGTACGTGGAGAGAGGGTTGTAACTAAATCACCCGCGGAGTGGGGTACTCACCCAAGCTATAACTTTCAAATTTTGTACATATCGATAAAACACACAAGCAATGTTTCAGCCAATGGACCTCCGGGTTTAACCCGGAGGTCCATTGGCTGAAACTTTGCTGGTGCTGGTTATGCTTTGCAACAAATTTGCAATTATTGCTTGGGTGGAATCTCCACTCTGCTGGTGATTTAGTGATAATACACTCTCTACGTACTGTACGTACCGCATTATCTGGGGCTATATTTATCCCAATATGCATGCGAGTACGGGCGCTGAGCAAAAGATTTGAATGGTCTGTCCTAATAATTTTGATACACACATGATGAGCAGTAATAATCATTACGCACTCTAATTAACTATACAATAAAAAATAAACAATAATGATAAACAATAGCGCAATAGTTATTAATATAGAGGATCTCAAACGAGTGATGTTTGGATATAAGATTTTTTTAAACTCGTCTGATGAATTCGATTCACAACGAGCCTTTTAGGCTCGTTGTGAATCGAATTCATCAAACGAGTTTCCAAAAATCTTAAATCCAAACATCACGAGTTAAAGATTCTGTATATCACATGAATTTTTTCGAATGTTTTTTACACTTTTATTTAATTCCATGTCGCTAAATTCTCCCAAAACAACCGACATTCAGTTCGTTGGCTCAGACGCTTCACACCATGACGTCATGAATGTGCTTTACTTGCTTTTTGTTGTCGTAATTGACGTCATGTGAACTACGCACAAGGATACAGTGCTGCTGCTGCTGCTGCTGCTGCTGCTATGTATGGGACCACGCGCCGATTAGACACTAGTTGATAATCAGGAAATAAGGCATGGGTTGTTACGTCGAAATAACGACGTTTCATGTGATATAAATTATTTAACATTTAATTCAATAATGTATTAAACAAAAAATCAATAATGTCTTGAGCAGTTATCACAAGGCATGGTGGGAGAAAAAAACTGGGGTGGGGGGGGGGGGGGGTGGGGGCGGAGTGCCCATGCTGCAAATAGCTAACTTGCAATTACGAAATAATAATCTTTAATTACAAAATAAATAACGTATAGTAACGAAGTAATAGCTTGTAATTACAAATTAGAAACCTGTAAATATAAATTATTAATTTGTAATTATAATTATTGTTTTTCAATTACAAGTTATTAATTCTAAATTACAAATTTGCGTTTGGTGTATATGAAGTTATTGAAGTTCAATTTCCGCACCAATGACCACATTGCGATCGCAAGCAGGTAAGACATTTGGAGGTAGCGGATTTGGTCACAGATGAGATCGGGCAGATTTGACCAATTTTTGTCATGTTTTAGACAAAATCACCGTGCCCCCAAGTGGGCAGTCGGGGTTAGGTGCCTTGTCTAAGGACGCAACACAGTTACCCCTGACTGGGATCGAACCATGAACCTCTCGGTTTGAAGTCCAATGCCGTAACCACTGAGCCACCGTGCTCCCTACGCAGCCTGGATTAAATGCCTTGCCAAGGGTCACAATGTAGTTACCGCTTCTCAGGATCGAACTGTGGACCTTTTGGCCTGAAGTCCAGTGCTCTAACCACGCAGCCACCGCGTTCCCTGTGAGATGTTGTATGTAGTTCGAGGGAAGTGGTGAGCACAAAAACAGACAAGAAATTGAGATTTAACTCTGGCAATAACTATCAACTCCGTGAGATTTAACCCTTTGAATACCAAAGGCCGTTTTTCCGACCGGGTCACAAGCTACGTCATGATGTCATTAAGTGGGATGGCTACAAGGTAAATGTGTGGTGTAGACCAATCAATATCAAAATATTAATTGGTCTAACCCCAAATAATAAATCGGTTATGAAATTCTGTACATATGGCCTGTGTTCAAGCAATGTTTCAGTCAATGGACCTCCGGGTAACCCGGAGATCCATTGGCAGAAACATTGCCTGCGTTTGCTATGAGTAACCAGGAGAACCAGCATGCTTTGGATGCCTTTCCATATGGCAGTTGCGCAATTCCTACGCGCAATTAAGCCTAGACAAGCGCACATTTCGTGACAGGACTTCTAGTTTTAACTGTATAAATATATTTCGAACAACTTTGCATGGTACGTTTGTTTGTTTATTTGCCTGTTTGTTTGTTTTTTATGTTTTGAGATGATGGTTAAGAGCACTTTCAACTATCAGGGTTACATCGTGTCGGACAGTTTTACGGGTGGAGGAAGCCGAAGTACCCTTGGAGAGTTACCGAGCAGCGGATAACAACTCTCAGACACCCCAACTTAATAATTCTGCACGGGCAGAGGTAACAGCGAGCGATTGAATGCAAGTGGACAATCGACGTGCAGTTCATCTTAGTATACAGCGCTACCGTGCCTCCACGTGGGCAGTCACAATTATGTGTGTTGCCGGTGAGGAGAGCGCAGTTACCGCTGCTCGGGACCGACCTGTTGACCTTTCGGTTTATAGTCTACTGTTCTAGCCACAGAGCCGCTGTGTTCCTCGTGTGAGGTTAACTCGATTTAAGATGCATCGCCGTGTAATTTCCCGACTCAAGCTTGGGACATCAGTAAGATTTAAACAGCCACTAAAAGCCTGTGGTGTTGATATAACAATAGAGCGTCTGGAACTCCCTTGAAACAAGGTCCAGTAGAGAGGCTACGCGTTGTTCAGCAGTTGTTTCATATAGTTGAAAAAGCTGATACCATAGGCCTTTCTCTAATGCCATTCCTTGAACTAGTATGCTTTTCGTGTGAGGAAACGGCTCGCATCATCCATAGCTACGCGTTGAGTGCCCGTTCCGAACGGGCGCTCAACGCGTAGCGATGGCTGACGCTTGACACGTTGTTGGAGAGAGCCAGAGAAGCGGTACACACTTCTCATAGTGTGGGGGGGGGGGGGGGGGGGGGGGGTCACCCCCGGGAAATTGCGAAATTTAGTGTTTCAACCTCTTTAAAATGGGTGGTCGTTGTTGTCTTGGTGGGGTACGTGAGTTACAAACAACAAAATGGTATTAGTGCGGCTAGCAAGACGAGTGAGTGCTTGCTCTGTTGGATATCCGTGAGGAACAAACTATTGACGGTTTTGAAATTAAAAGCGAACAGCGTCCCCACTGAGACAAACAATGAGTAACAGCGTCCCTCCGCGTTCCTCCAGCACTAGTACTGAAATGGTTAACCAGATAATCGGTTTGAAACCAGTTAGCTACCTAACCGATTAGAAAAACCGTCAACCCGTTATCCGAAATATCGATAGTGATCGTCATTCCACGTTTAAAACGTAGTAAATCTGCCGCTTCTCCTTTGTGATAGATTGCACATCGAAGCCGCTTTGTGTATATTGTGAAATAATCGATTTTGGGGTTCAAGACTTCGTTAATGATCGACAGTTTCCGTGAGTAATGAGGAATCGCAGAAACTCTTCCGTAGTGTGTATACAACGAACGTAGTCGAGTACTCGATAACGTTCGTTTGTATACACACTACGGAATAGTTTGAGAATACTGCTTTCCAATTCATATAGTTTTGATCCCATATTCGGTGAAATAATGGCGCGGATAACCGGATATTATCCGGTCATAGCTCTCGGTTCGTCGGTTACGAAAATGAGCCCTATCCAGCACCAGCACCGTTTAGGATTCACTAACCCTAAAATGCCTATATCAGATTTCGTCAAGTTTAGTCTTCTCAAGACAGGGACTTTGATATACCATGAACAAAAGATAGGGTAGTCAATATCGGAATAGGTATTTGGATACACCAGATATCATGTAAGCAACTGTCAAATTACTTGGAATTGCTTTTTACTCGGGTCTTGGAGAAATATTTCGCAAGACTCACAGGGTATGAAGTAGTAGGAAGTCTCCCAGTATAAGAAGGGTTAAAAGGTACTCGGCGTATGTCCATTAAATTCACTGCGAAGACACGACTTTTAAAATCCATTAGTGCATCAAAGATGTTTATGTGAATATTTAGTGCTTTCTTTATGAGGCTTGCATCTCAAAACAACATGCCTGGCAGTCATGTACATCAACTGTCTCTTACTTTCAATTTTTAGATTTTGTGATTCGACTTGTTAACACCAACGGGTCCATAGGAAGAAGAGAAGGAAGGATAGAAGTTTCAAGGAACGGATCCACATGGGGTACAATTTGTGACGTGTTGTGGACAGATACTGAAGCAAGTGTTGCTTGTAGACAACTGGGGTACCTACACGGAGTGGTAAGGTTCTATATTTTGTGTCCGTTCGTATTTGTTTTGGCGGGAGAGGCAGTTGGCTTGTGAAGTGGCGAGATTCTTAGAATAAATAACAAGTTTGATTGTGTAAAAGAAAATGGGTGGGGAGGAGCGGTCATACAAGAGCATCCACAAATTGATAATATTAGCGGTGACGCATGTGGCTTCTTGGCATGGTGGGAATTTATTTATTTATTAGAGTTTACCGACACTTTAACAGCCAAGATCATATCGTGTCGGTGACAGTTTTACGGGTGGAGGAAGCCGGAGAACCCGGATAGAACCGCCGAACAACGACGAGCAGCTGCCAGCTCCCCAACATCGTAACCCCGCACTGCAGCACAGGTAGGTTTAGATTGGTTGAAGACATGTGCATCATCGACGTGCAGTACGCCTCAGTATACGGCGTCATCGTGCCCCCATGTGGACAACCGGGGTTAAGTGCCTTGCCCAAGGACACAACGCGGGAGTCCGAATTGATCGCTCAGACGGTTACCCATCCAGGCATGGAGGGAGTACAGTTGGCTATGATTACTTTTCAGTATGTTGTTAGTTTTTATCTAAAAATCATATAGATTTTGGCCTGAAAACCACGAGAAACGGTACGTATCACCATAATGTGTTCCGATTCCGTATCATATAGACGACTCTTTCTGATTCCGTATCATATGGACGACTCGTTTCCGGTAACGCGACGGGCTATCATAACAGGCACATGAATACACTCTATGTGCGTTTCAGTGATCAACTCAGCTGATGCTTACAAAACAAAACAAAATTTCTTTCAGTTCGCCCCACACACACAATAAATAGAAACTGTACAATTCAGCAATTCAATATTACACCTACCCGGTTCCCGAGGATGTGCCGACGTCGCACAGTCGTAAATTCAAGCGGATTATTATATGAAATGATACTGAGAATGAATAATTTGACAACTTTGAAAATTGCAGTGACCGCGGTACTCATTGTTTGTTAGAGTGCACAACAATATAGTTCCATAAAATATGTTGTTTTTTTTTAACTTTTTCTCGCCCAACGTTATGTCTCCAAACTGTACTAATAATTTAAGATTTAATCTGTTTATGTGACATAATTGTTAAATAGATGAATTATCATGACAATGTGCATGTCCTGTGATTTGCATCATAATCTCGGTGGTGTCCAAAAATGGGATCAGAACTCGCCCACAGAGTCTCCAATCTGATGCAAATCACAGAACTTGCATATTATCATAATAATCTATATGTACTTATAGGAGAAGATATGCTCTCATTTTTAATAAAGACATGCCAACGCAATACAATACACAAGGACGTTGAGGCGATGGTCGAATGTGGGAGGATTAAAACTGCGTTTTCTCGGTCGAGATGCACAAGCTCGATACAATATACAAACTAGTGCACCCTAATATCAATTGGGTTACAAATGAACACAAATCAACTATGTTCAGTGAATATGAACCCAATTGGGTTCATATTCACTCAACATAGTTGATTTGTGTTAATTTTTAACCCAGCTGATTTTAGAATACAGTAGGCAATTACTTCGTCAAGGCACGCCGTCGAAGAGTTCGAATATTAGTTAATCGGGATGAAAGTTCAAAATCTCAAAGTTCTTGGAAATGTATTTGTGGATTTGGGCACAAATACACCCAGTAGACGTTATACGCCGCCTTCCTAACTTATTATTTCGTTTTCGCCACTTAAACCCGATTGCGCATGTGAGGGCACGATGGGGTTGTGTACAAACGCGGACTGCACGTTGATGGTGCACTTGTCTTCAACCAATGCTAACCGTTAGTTAGCATGTACGTTGGGAAGTCTGACAATTGCTCGCTGATGCTCGGTCGTTCTCTGCACGTACTCCGTCTTCCTCCATCCGTAAAACTGTCCGACACGAGGTGACCCTGGAGGTCGAAAGTGTCCTTAAACCCCATTAAATAAATAAATAAATAAATAAATAAATAAATAAATAAATAAATAAATAAATAAATAAATAAATAAATAAATAATTCAGTTTGTACGCATTGTACTCTACAATGGTCATGCTTGGGTCCAAACAATCGAATACTAAAGCCCTCCAATTGTATGACAGACAATGCGTGACAAAATGCAACTACCAAATCCAGTGTCGTACATTAGGTAAGAAAGTATATGATTTATAGAAAGAGTAAACCGATATCTATGAGCCTCTCCGGCCGCACATCTTACGAATAGAAATAAAAACAAATGGGTGAACGTGGGAGAGGGAGGGGGTAGGCTCTACAACCAGTGCTCAAAATATCGTAGCTACGCATTTCCAAAAAATGAATAGCATTTTGTAAAAATTACATAGCTATTTTTGTATACCAGAGTTATGTTATGCTGTTTTATATTGAATTCTTCTAAGTAGATAGAATAGTTTCATCCATTTCTGGGCATTTCCAAATGATCTGCAACACATGAAACATTCACTATGTTTTTTTTAACTGAACTGCCTTTAAGGGTTGCATGGACTTGTATACTGTTATAAATGGCTTCTTGGTTGTTATACAGAGTTCTCAAAATGGAAGTTAGGATTTTTAATTTGATGGGCTTGTAGTTATTTTTAATGGACATTTTATGCAAAATGTTGTAAAAACAGGAAGTATTTAAACCAACAGAACTCATCTTACATTTGAAGCTGCTAATGATGCTTGATGGAGAGTTAATCTGAGTTATGCCTGGAATGTTCCACAATCAGAAGTAAAGCATCAGTGAACTAGTTTTCAAATTTGTTTGCAAATTTTCATTTACATTTTGCGATACAAGATAATTAACTGCAGCCTAATTGGCTGCAGTTGATTATCTTGTATCGCAAAATGCTATATATAGTTTAACATTGTGTAGCTTTTTGTAAGTTTTGCATAGCAAATAGCGACGCGACACCGCTTATTTTGAGCCTTGTCTACAACCCCGTATTTCTGTCGCTGTTGATGAGAATATTTCTCGTAAAAGCATAAAACATAACTGCCCAGTATAATTTCGTGCTGATGCATTACAGAATTGGCTGGCTCTAAAACCGACCCATGAAAATCTGATCTTTAATGGTCTACTTTAGCCAGACAAACGACCTTAACTCTTTTGGCGCGGAATAATCTGAGAAACAGAATTCTTAGCGGCTAACATTCATCAGGAATTTTACAAAAAGTATAGGTTGTTAGACTAAAGCGTTATTATTTTAAAAGATGTTCTAATGATCTCATTGACAGTTTTTCAAATGATTTTCTGTATATATTTAAATGGCACCATTATACTTTCAAGGGACGGTATCGTTGTTCATGGATAGGACATAAATGGTGCATGAAACATAGGAATACGTATGTTTGTTCAACCCTTTACCCAACGAATCGGCCGCATCCCACCGCGTAATACGCAACTTCAGCATTTGAAAAAATATTATTTTTCAAAAAATTTCGACAAAACTATATCATGTGCCCCTCGTTGGAACGAGCTCGTCGAGCTCGTTCCAACGAGGGTTCTCATGATATGGTTTTGTTGAAATGTTTTGAAAAATTTGAAAAAATTATATTTAGAATAATAAATTTTGATATCGTCTGCGTTGGGTAAAGGGTTAAAAGCACTTGGAAATGAACACACACAGTTGGCTAAAATGACTACTGCAGTACCTTTCCGCGGTTTGCCGTCTGTCGACTTTAGTCGCCTGTCGCGCCAAAAGAGTTAATGCGCACGACCCAGCCGGAACTTGAATGTGTACGTGCATGTTAACCAGTAACATACCACATTAACCCCTCCCACTCACACACATCCAACCTCCCATCCAATTGCCATGCCAGCGAAGATCCTTTTAATGCTGTATTTGTCACGAGAGAACTATTTCATCGAAAAAGATTACAGAACAATCAAATGGTAAAATCGGGACGCGGAAGTATCACGCGTCGAGTTGACATATATTGGGTAAATGCTGACAAAGTCAACTGAATATAGTTATTCGCTTGGAATGAAGACGATAGGAGATTACACGGATCTGTCCAAAGTTTTGTTCAGCGAGGAATGAAGCTGAAGTGAATAACAATAAGGTCACGTCCGCATAATTCCTTTAATTAAACGGAAATTTAAGTGCAATTACTACTTTGCTTTACGCCATTTATTTTTTATTTTCTTTTATATTTTAAAATTGTTTATCTTTTTTTTTCTTTTTTTTTTGTTCTATGTTTTTATTTTATTTTTTATTTATTTCTTGCCTGATACTAGAATTACCCCCCCCCCCCCCCCCCACACACACACACACCCACAAAAAGAAAAAAAGTTCAATGTTTTTAATTAAACCCCTTATTAGCCTTTCGCAGGAAACTGACTCTCTTATGACAAATGTGTCCCTAGGATGCATCATCTTGCCGAATCAAAATGTCGAAACCTTTATGCACATCTAGAGACCCTACCTGAACATATGGACACATTTTCAACATTTCAAATTAAAACCCTAAGAAGCCTTTTGCCGCAAACCGATTGTTTAACGACAAAAGTGGCACGATGGGAGCCACATTAGGCCGGATCAAAAATTCAAAACTTCTATGCACATCTAGAGACCCTAACTGAATATATGAACACACTTTAAACATTTCGATTTAAAGCCCTAGGTGCCTTTTGCCGGAAACCGATTCTCTAACGACAAAGTGGTGCAACGGGTGCCACCTGGGGACAAATCAAAAATCTGAAACGTTGATGAACATTTAGACACCCTACCGAAACATATGAACAACATTTCAAATCAAAATCCCTAGGAGCTTTCGCCGGAAACCAAGTCTCTAACGACAAAAGTGGCGCTACCGGCACCACATAGGGCCAAATTAAAAATACAAAACCTTAATGCATGCACATCTGGACAGCCTACTGAAACGTATGGACACACTTTTCAACGTTTCGAATTAAAACTCCAAAGAGCCTTCTGTAAGCAGTTCGCACGTACAGACGGACAGGGCGGACGGGCCCGACGGAGATCACCACAATATCTCCACTTTTTTTTAAAAAATGCGGCGACAAAAACCAGAACGCAAAAACGCAGCTCCAACATGGTACCACATTGAATGGCCTTCACGAGATATAGGAGTATATGCATATATACTAGTATAAAGAAACACCTGTGGGCGTATGTCGGTATGATATTGGTTTTTATGACCAAGTGCTACTCCTTACCCACATGTGGAAATTCTATACCGACAATGCACCCAAATGCTACCATAGAAAACAAGATGGCGGCCTCCAGTATACAAAATGGACGACGGAAGCACGCATCACCCAAACAATACGCGCTGCGCATGAGCACTAACACCACGTACCACTATGGGGATGGCGTCACAACATGGCCGCTCACGCGGGTTACCATGGCAACAGAACATGGCGCCACTGGGTCACGTGACATGACGTCACTTCCGAGGTCCGGCACCGAGGTCCGGCAGAATTGGGGTGACCGGGTACATATTGGTTTTTATGACCAAGTGCTACTCCTTACCCACATGTGGAAATTCTATACCGACAATGCACCCAAATGCTACCATAGAAACCAAGATGGCGGCCTCCAGTATACAAAATGGACGACGGAAGCACGCATCACCCAAACAATACGCGCTGCGCATGAGCACTAACACCACGTGCCACTATGGGGATGGCGTCACAACATGGCCGCTCACGCGGGTTACCATGGCAACAGAACATGGCGCCACTGGGTCACGTGACATGACGTCACTTCCGAGGTCCGGCACCGAGGTCCGGCAGAATTGGGGTGACCGGGTACATGACATACTACTGACAAAATTGACGAAAAAAACATGTGTCATCTAAACAGTTTGAACACTGACACCAGCCATTACCATGTTCACAAACATGGTATTGACGTCACAACGTGGCCGCATAAGGTTCCGCTCCATAGTTTTCCAAGCATTTCCAAAAATGATATGCAATACACTCTCGTGAAATGCGAATATTATTTTAACTTAGTTATCTAACCCATAACATTTGTTACAATTTTCAAATCAACGAAAAACATACAGAACTATCTGAAAAAAGTAGAAATAAACAATCTGAATGTGAGTGATATAATTTACTGTTAAATACAAGGCTTTAACCGGGAAAATTTCATAAAACATGCCGAAACCAGTCCTTTCCAGCCACTCAGCAACCTCGAAAGCAGACTTTTCCCACAACCCAAACTTACCTACCCATGGAGTAAATCACGGAATCCAAATTTTACGGACTCGGCTAGGAATCTCAATTACGGAATGCCTTATATGTATACAGGAGACATCTGATTCAACCTTGATCAATGTTATAGTCGAGACTGAGATAGGTATAGCAAGTAAGTAATGGATGAGATATGGGGCAGAATAACAGAAGTACACAGATGTAAGGTTTCTACAACAGGTATCCTCCAACAATACCAGGCCACAGGTATCCTCAATTTAGTATCCTCAAAAGGTATCCTCAACTAATACGTAGCCATGTCATAGGTATCCTCATATACGGAAATGAGTCGAAGAGTCGTTCGAGGAGTCACTCGAACGAGCAATTGCTCGTTGGCTCATTTGCTCGCTGGGATTCGAGTCATTCGAGCAATGACTTTTCAGTAACTGCTCGATGGCTTATAAGGGATATTTGGGATAGGTATGTCTTGTGGTACAGGTAATAGTATCCTCAGATAAGTATCCTACAAAAGGTATCCTCGATAAGTATCCTCAAATAATACAATACCGGGTCATAGGTATCCTCAAATACTGAAATGAGTCGTCGAGTCGTTCGAGGAGTCACTCGAACGAGCAATTGCTCGTTGGCTCATTTGCTCGATTGGATTCGAGTCGTTCGAGCAATATGCCGAGTCACTCGATCGAGCAATTACTCTAAAGCTCATTTGCTCGATGGGATTCGAGTTATTGGAGCAATGGTTTATCAGTAACTGCTCGATTGCTTATTGGGTTTGGGAATGCTTTTGATATACACAAGGGAGATAACTGCATTATGGGAAATCAAGCAATGGTAATTATAAGACTTGGACGAGAGAACCAGAGATAGTTTAGACTGGATAGACTGTTAGTGATAGAGAAACATATATAACAGGCATTAAAATGGGATTCGGGGATTTTTATATGCCCAAAACAAGGCTTCACATGTCCGTTTGGGTGGTTTGGTGGAGATTTTGGTGGTCTGTAAGGGTGGTCGGATCTGTTTGGGTAATTAGATATACTCTAGTTCAATCAAACACACCCCCAGGGGACCTCTTGGTACTATAGCACTACGTGCTACTATTATAAGACAAAAGAATGGCGATCTTAAATAGGATTCTGAAAGAATTCGAAATAGTACAATTTGACGGGTTTATTTGGGTAATTAAACGAGGATTCTGGGAAAATCCGAACCAGAAAAAAATACTCTTCTACAAAGGAACACACCCCCTGGTACTATAGCACTACGTGCTAAGCAGAAAAAAATGGGAAATCCGTATCAAATAAAGTCTATTTTGATGATGGTGATTTTGGGTGGATTTTGGTGATTTGGAGGGATTGTCGGGTTGTTTGTGGTAATTAGATTTACTCCGATTCAATCGAACATACCCTCAAACATACCCCGACCCGTTGCAAAAAAATTGGGTCACATAGCAACCACGTGCTACCATAGAAACCAAGATGGCGACCTCCAGTATACAAAATGGACGACAGAAACACGTATCACCCTAACAACACACGCTGCGCATGTGCACTCACACCACGTATCACTATGGAGATGACGTCACAACATGGCCGCTCACGCGGATTACCATGACAACACAACATGGTGCCACTACGCCGCGTGACATGACGTCACTTCCGAGGTCCTGCACCGAGGTGCGGCCAATACGACCTGAAACATACGAGACACACTACTTAGAATGAATGTACAGTCCTTTTAACTGTCACGTGATATTGTCATACACCCCGTTGGAGTTAAAATGAATGTAGTGGATATATTGGTTACGAAATATTATTACTCGTTTACAAGTAACCAATACCCCGTTGGAGTTAACCCTTTACCCAACGCAGACGATTTCAAAATTTATTATTTTAAATATCATTTTTTAAATTGTTTCAAAAATTTCAACAAAACCATATCATGTGACCCCTCTTTGGAACGAGCGCGACGAGCTCGTTCCAAAGAGGGGTCACATGATATGGTTTCGTTGAAAGTTTTCGAAAAATAATATTTTTTTAGCTGCTGAATTTGCATATTACGCGGGCGGATGCGGGCGATTCGTTGGGTAAAGGGTTAAAATGTACAATACTGGATGCATTGGTTACCTGTAAAAGGGTAACACTATTTCGTAATCTAGTTATAGACAATTAGAATTTAATTCACATTGAAACAACCCGTTTTTTCCTGGTGCATTTTATCCTACATTGTCATTCGGGATAGTGTGATAACCGCGGCCTGTATGGGACCCGCGCGCGGGCGACGTCCTCACCCGCGAGACAATGCATTTTTGGAGGTAAAAGTTTCATTTCTGGAAGTTACGTCCGCAGTGGGGGTGGTTCGCGTGTGGTTTTTTTTGAGTGGTCTGCGTTGGTGTTACTGTTGACTTATATAAATACTCAGTTTTCAATCCTGCGCTTGTAACTCATAAGAAACATTCATTTCAAGCCGACGCCAGCTTCATTTCCCTTTAGTTATCTCCTTCACGCTACCCGCTTATCCTACCAGGCGGCTGCAGACTGTAGTTGGTAATATATCATCAATACCCCGCGTATAGACCTCCAATAATGATACTAAAATGGGAGAAATTATATCTTGGACAGAAAAGCCGGTCTTGTGAGCCCAACAGGGGTTAATAACTTTTCTCTAGCCTACCTTGATTTCTCATCCCTCTGCCTCTGCCTGTGAGTACTAAAAATCAATGGTAAGCCTAGCTAGTAGTGGAATATATTAGGAATTCTATTGAGTATGGAAATGGTTTGGGGGGGGGGGGGTGGGTCATTGACTCATATAACCCTCTGCTGCTTGGATATTGATTCTCAGAACAGACTTATCTCTTATTATAGCTCAGTAATTATTCCTTGCCTAGGAAGTTGGTTCCAGTATTCCATTGTAATAAATTCAATCTCTCATATTTTTTTTTCTTTCCATTTGTTCTCCCAATTGTCCTTTCATAATAGAAAATGGTTCACAAGCTACAGTTAAAACTAGAAGTCCTGTCATGGAATGCGCACAAATAGCACGTCGATCTGCGCGTTAGTCTACGCGTTATGACAATAGTAAGGCTATCAAATTCTGTACATATGGCCTGTGCACAAGCAATGTTTCAGCCAATGGACCTCCGGGTAACCCGGAGGTCCATTGGCAGAAACATTGCCTGTGTTTGTGATGGGTAACCAGGAGAACATGCCGCGCTTTGGGTGCCATTCCATATGGCAATTGCGCACAATTCCTACGCGCAATTAAGCCTAGATAAGCGCACAGTTCGTGACATGACTTCTAGTTTTAATTGTTTCAAGGTTTGACTGATTTGATCTTTCTCGTCGTCTTCTCATTGATATTTGTAATCGTTGTGTTAGTGGAGACGGTCATTTATAAGTTGTTAGCTTACTGCCGAATCCACATCATAGATTATTGTTAGAAATTGTATGTAGTGAAGAAATTGTGAAATAAATATTGTTTAAACTAAACTAAACAACCAGAATAATAAGGTGCTATTTAAGTAAGGGAAATTTGTTTACTTTGAAATTCCCACCTCTGATACTCCATAAATTCAAATTACATATACACAACTTATCCATCAAAATGAAGTTTGTAATGTATAGAGCACGGAAAATGTAAGCAGGTGACGCACAGAATTGATAGGAGGCCCCAATGGTTCCTGGAAGTCTGCTACCGTATCGTACCAGAACTGATAATAAAATAATATTTCGAGCGAACAAGTAGGTGTCAAATGCGCTAGGAAATAAAAAGTCTCCAAAAACGCAGCGACAGAGCTGCGTGGGGGTAAATTCCAAAACTCTCGGCATTGTTTTCGTTGTTTATTTGAATATATTAATAAAATTTTAATTTATGGAATATCAGAGGTGGGAATTTTAAAGTAAACACATCTTCCTTACTTATTTGCCACCTTAACACAAACGGTGAAAGTTCACGGTGTAATCATAAAACTGCAGATGTGGGGTGAGTCTTTATTCATAATGATAAAGTCATTAAAGATTCTGTCAAAGCAAGCGTCAATTAATTCTTTTGGCGCGAATTATTCCGAGAAACAGAATTCTCAGCGCGTAATAATTATCAGGCATTTTACTAAAATACGGTTTATTTGATAAAAGAGTTATAATTCTTAAAAGCGTTCCAGGGATCTCATAGAGTGTTTTTTTCAGAATTGGATCATGATTTTTTGTTTTATATATATTTTATGTATACATTGCCGTATATTTTAATAGGATTTTGTGGGGTCATTCTCTACTGATATCTGTATTTCTGCAGTCAACATAACACAGTAGGAGGGGTGCGGAGGCTCAGTAGGTAGAAGTGCAGGCTGCAAGCCGAGAGGTCCTCGGTTCGAATCCCACCTGCGGCAACCGCGTTGTGTCCTTGGGCAAGACACTTCACCCCCATTGCCCATGTGGGGGCACGATGACGCCGTGTACCAAGGCGTACTGCACGTCGATGGTACGCATGTCTTCAACCAATCTAACCCTGCCTGTGCTGCAGTGCGGAGTTACGATGTTGGGGAGCTGGCAGCTGCTCGTCGTTGCTCGGTGGTTTTCTCTGGGTACTCCGGCTTCCTCCACCCGTAAAACTGTCACGGTCATGATTAGCCATTGTGCATAAATATGTGACCTTAAACATCAATAAATAAATAAATAACACAGTAGGATCAACTATTAGAGACAATGTGAAAAAGTCATTTCAAAGCGTAAAGGTGCCAACTGCAACGCAGATGCGTTGCAGTAGGCACTCTTATGCTTTCCAGTGGAAATATAACTGTTCTTGGATAGAATAAAAATTGTGCACGAAACATAGGAATGCGTTGATGTTTGACTGATAACACTTATATATGGACATACACAGTTGTCTAAAATGCCGACTATAGTTGCCTACCGCGGGTTGGCGTGCTGTCGACTTTAGCTGTCTGTCGCGCCAAAAGTGTTAAGAAACAAATTTTGCGTTGATTCAAAAAAATTAATGTTTATGGTATTTTTTAGATTCGATCGTGTGGAATATTTCAGTTGGTTGGAAAAGCGAACCATAGGTTCGCGGTTCCGACCAACTGAAATATTCCAGCCATTTTAATCTATAGAGATTACTACCATTATGTGGATGTACAAAATATGTATCCGAGTCGAGCTTCGGGTTCTAAGGGCAGATCACGACGAGTCGAAGACGAGTCGTGATCTACCCTTAGAACCCGGAGCGAGACTCGGATACATATGTTGTACATCCACATAATGGTAATAAGCATTTTATCTTACAATATACTGGGGATAAGTCAAGAATGTAGACGAATATATAACGAACTATTTATTCGTACGGATGAACAAAAAGAAAAAAAATGGATTTCACGCGAAAGGAACGTGCTTGTCTCCGACCCCCTGATACAAACATATGTATCAGGGGGTCGGATGGGGGCGCGGTGGCTCAGTAGGTAGAGGTGCAGGCTGCAAGCCGAGAGGTCCTCGGTTCGAATCCCACCTGCGGAAACCGCGTTGTGTCCTTGGGCAAGACACTGCACCCCCATTGCCCATGTGGGGGCAAGATGACGCCGTGTACTAAGGTGTACTGCACGTCGATGGTACGCATGTCTTCAACCAATCTAACCCTGCATGTGCTGCAGTGCGGAGTTACGATGTTGGGAGCTGCTCGGTGGTTCTCTCCGGGTATTCCGGCTTCCTCCACCCGTAAAGCTGTCACGGTCATGATTAGCCATTGTGCATAAATATGTGACCTTAAGCATCAATAAATAAATAAATCAGGCTTAAGCATCAATAAATAAATAAATCAGGGGGTCGGATACACGACAGTTGCGAATTTAATACAGACAAAATACATGTTGATTGTAAGATAAAAATATATATCTGGGGCAGAACATCGTCAAATTCCTTACAGAAATAGGCAGGTAGCCTGAGGACGTGATATGTACTTTATATGTCTTGTGAGTATTTTTGCAAAGGGCCGTTTTTGTCTGGAACTAAGTATAAGTTCAGTACCAAACAAATCGTTTATTTTTTACAGGCATTCCGGAGAGCTACCTTCGGACAAGGCAGTGGACCTGTTTACCTTTCTACAGTGCAATGTTCGGGATCTGAGAGAAACTTAAGTAGCTGCAGATACAGCGAATGGGGAAGCACCGGCTGCTCACATAGTCAGGATGCTGGAGTGGGATGCTTCAATGGTTCTGGTGAGTGTTGCCTTTCACAACAACACATTGGCCATTTTGTTTTCATTTCAGTCTTGCCACTCAGACAATAATAGATATCGCAGTGTAAAATAGTCTCATGCGATACTACTTTCGCCGATTCTGCGATAGAAATCGATTATTTTTGCGACAGGTGGTGCCAAATTCATACAAGACGCTAGAATGGTGTAACAGGAGGAGAGATAAGTGCGGGAGCCGGGTTCAAACCGTCGACCTCTAGAACACAAAGCGACCGATTTACCAGGAGACTAAGAGATCCGGACCAACCAGGCTGGTTGGTAAATGGCCTTAAAACCTCGACTGCTACACTACGCTCCCCTTTTTTGAGATTCACCACATGTAAATCTCACCCAAGTTCTTCCTCAGAGCGGTCGAAATACTCGCAGTGCCACCTACTGCTGAGGATCGGACGAGCCCCCAAATGTAACAGGAGGAGAGATAAGTGCGGGAGTCGGGGTTCGAACCGTCGACCTCTAGCACACAAAGCGACCGATTTACCACGAGACTAAGAGATCCGGACCAACCAGGCTGGTTGGTAAATGGCCTTTATACCTCGACCGCTAGAATGGAAAGTTTAGTAGCGTGAGTTTTGTATTTACAAGTTTGGGTGGACATATTTGTGCATAAATAGATCGAATGCCACCGAGAATCAATTCAATTACTTTTCAAACTGAGCGTTATAAATGGAGTACGATGTACCAATTTTGGCAGGTCAACCAATTTATAACATAAAAAGTCTACGGTATCCAAAAGCGTATGATTTTATTTTGATTTTGGAATCAAGACAACCTGTTTTCGCATAAGGTGACCGTTGATCGGTTCGAGATTGGACATGTTGAGGTAAAATGAAAATATTTCGTCGCGATGGAATATTACAAATGGCAGTCCAATGCTCTGATAAGACAACGCCGATGCTTTGTGATGTTTATCAGCGAGCAGCGACATTGATCAGAATACAGACAGAAATAAAAGATCCGGATATATACAGTTAAAACTAGAAGTCCTGTCATGAAATGCGTACAAATAGCTCGTTGGTCTACGCGTTAATCTACGCGTTATGACCACTGTAAGGCTATCAAATTCTGTACATATGGCCTGTGCACAAGCAATGTTTCAGCCAATCCATTGGCAGAAACATTGCATGTGTTTGCTATGAATAACCAGGAGAACCTGTCGTGCTTTGGATGTCATTCGATATGGCAGTTGTGCGCAATTCCTACGCGCAATTAAGCCTAGATTAGAGCACAGTTCATGCCAGGACTTCTAGTTTTAACTGTACAAGAAACCGAGATATCGTGGAACCCACCTGTGAAATGAAATAACAATAGAAAGTTTTTTTGTAGACAATAGTACATTTATGAACAACGCATAGTCATAGGAAAGCCGCTTGTGCATTTTGTCCATCTTGATAATGCATAATTTGTCGTTCCTCAGTGATTGAATACTTGATAACCTACAGACCGCATTGCCAAATCAACCATTACCGAACTGCTGGTTTTGTTTTAGTGGGAATTACGCCAGACTTCTGGAATCACTGAACCTGCTTCTACAAGTTTTGTTGTAGATATACATTGGTTCTGGTTCTATGTAACACTGCCTTCAATTTTGATGTAAAATATGCCTGAGTTATTCGGAGATTTGTTCAATTTCAGAATCGAGAAATTTTGTCTAAAATATGTTAGTTAATCCAATTTTAGAATCAGGAAGTTTTGCTTAAACTGTGTTAGCGTTACCGAGATTTATTCTTAATTAGTACGTACCGTGCTTCAGATTGGTGCTGCCGGTTCCGATTGTCTTGTCTCAGACCTCCATTTGTATCCCCGGTTGTGTGTGTGACATACTTTCAAGTAAGTACCAAATCAAGTCTCGTGAGAAAGTACATGGTTACTACATACTAAAATCAGTTGGGTTAAAAATCAACCCAACATCAGCTGCGTTAAGTGAATATGAACCCACTTGGGTTTATATTGACTCAACCCAGTTGATTTGGGTTAATATTTAACTCAACTGATCTTAGAGTATAACAAAATGGATTATCCGTGTGGGTTAAGTAGAGACCACCTATCACGCGCAAGGCAATGGCTCACTACAAAGCGATTCTGTATTTTAAAATACATTAACAACATTCTTGATAGTTACAAGGGCTGGACTAGACTATTTTGAAATCGCAAAGCGCATGTTCATAAATTATCCACCGGAGCACGGCCAACGCCGAATCGTCCAACAAGGAGGAGATGTTTTGTTGCATTTTAACGTGCCAAGCCACCCGAGAGCGCGCAAGAAACATGACAAAAATAGCCAAGACTACAACATATTAAATTTTGAAAAACATCCCACACATTTTAATGTTTGACCATATGACTCCCTAGATATCACCTTCGAGTTGGGCTATATCGGCTGGGAATTTCCAAGGACGGTACGACATTTTAGATGCTGCTTTTATTGGAGATTATATTTCCGAAATTTCAGAAAAATAGGCTTAAAATGAGCTAGAAATTGAAATCTTTAAAAACATTTTTGACATACTGCTCCTTCCAAACGAGGGTGTAAACGTGAAAAAGAAAAACAAGATGAATCAACTTCATATAACCAGAAATCTATGTGCGAAGTTCGAAAGCTGTATCTTTGACAAGTATGGGACTGAGCTTGTCACCATTATTATGGATTTTAGTGATAAATGTCCAAAACAGGCTAAACTTTTAACCTTCGAACATTAGTGGTATCTTCCATACCAGTTCAATGGCAGTAATTAGAAGAGTCCATATTCATTATTGGGGTTGACCTATCAATATTTTCAACGTGCAGCCTCGGGGCTGTACGTTGAAAATATTGATTTATCTGCCCCACACATTTACTGAACAGCCATCCTATTTAATGACGTTATGACGTACCATATTCCTGGCCGGAAAAGCAGCCGCTCGGGTTCAAATGGTTAAGTTACGTAAAAACGTCAAAATAGCTTAAATTTCTTAATGTGTTGTGCTCTATAACATACTAAAAATTCAGAAACCTCCAGCGCATTTTAATGTTTGACCATATGACCCCCATCACGTCACCTCAGCGTTCGGGTATAACGGTTGAAAATTTCCTAGGACGGCAACGCATTTTAGGGGTTTTTTTTTCGGAGAATACAGTCCGAACAATTCGAAAGGCTGGGACTGAAAATGAGATTGAAAACAAAAGGCAAAGAAAAAAACATAGAATTGGCATCGCTGGCATCGGGTGCTTAAATTTGAAATGAAAAAATAGCACTTAATTTCATTTTAGCAAACAGTGTGTAAACGTTCGGAGCGGCATCATTTACCAATACGGAGCTACAGTACGTAGAGAGTGTATTATCACTAAATCACCCGCAGAGTGGAGATTCCACCCGAGGAATAATTGCAAATTTGTTGCAAAGCATAACCAGAACCAGCAAAGTTTCAGCCAGTGGACCTCCAGGTTAAACCCGGAGGTCCATTGGCTGAAACATTGCTTGTATTTTTTGTCGATATGTACAAAATTTGAAAGTTATAGTTGGGTGATAACTTCACTCCGCGGGTGATTTAGTTACAATCCACTCTCCACGTACTGTACGTGTATGAGACGTGTATGAGAAGGCAGCGTTTTTATGAAATGTTCCAAAAATAGGCTAAACTTTGTAATGACGTAAAATCGTTAAAATGCCGGCAAATCGAAAAACAAACAAGAAACCCAGGTTTATTATACGCTAAACAATAGATTATCGAAGAAATTGCGGAAATATAAAAATCGTATCCCCCACAGAGAAGATATAGAAATTTTCACTTTCACGGTATCAATCAAAATGGCGGCTTTCAAAGCATCACTTCAAGGTGTATACGAGTCAAATAATCACTGGAGATGATCAATTTGTTCTAAAAATGTATAATGAAAAGAAAATCTAGTATTTTTGAGTGGATACCGATCATTTCCAGCAATAATTCAACATGTATTCACCTTGAATTGATGCATGAAACCCGCTAGTCCAAATGTAGCCTGAAAGTCCGTTATTTTAGGTTTTGGTTTGGTACGTCCTTTCAAAGCCATGTTTGGACTGGAAACCCGCTAGCTGAATTTGATTGCAAGATGCTATCTGTTCCAAGTATCAATCTAATCACTTCCGTGTTTCAATGATTCAATGCGCTGTTTGCTTCCATGCATCAATTCAAGATTGGAACGAGTGCAATTACCAGATTCTTACAAAAAGCGTACAATAGAAAGAAAATCTAGTCTTTTTGAGTGGATACAAAAAAATTATCTCATTTGTGACCGAGACAGATGGTTATTTCCGGTCGCGCAAGCGCTCACGAAAAATAAACATTTGTCTCGGTCACTCAGGAGATAATTTTTGGTATCCACTCAAAAACACTAGATATCCTCAATATATCTTAATTTTTTTTAGCTCTATAACATACTAAACTTTCTAAAAATTTGTAATTTTTTTCACAATATGACCCCTATGGTGTCACCTTAGTGTTCGAGTATAAAGGTGGAGAACTTCCCACGACGGCAACATATTTTCAGATATGTTTTTGTTTTAGCGGAGATTATACTTCCAAAATTTCAGAAAGATAGTGTTAAAATGAGCCGGAAATTAAAATCTTTTAAATAAGTCTTAGAATCCGGCTCTTTCCAGACAAGTGTTGAAATTCTGAAAAAGTAAAACCGGATGGATGTCCGTCCATAAATATGGAGCTTTGTTTGTGTCAAAATCAGCGTTTTAAATGAGAAACTGCTTAAATATGAAGTGGCGCATAAACGTCAAAAATGGCATAATCTCTAAAAACAAAAATACAGCTGCCACTAAATTTTTGTAGCTTTCCAGCATACTATATTTTTTTATGAAAATCGCTCAAAAGGTTAATGTTTGCAACTTTGGTGGCTCATATGAATGAACCTAAGAGATTACGAATTTCTCAGGAGTAAACCCGTTTTCAGATATGGTTTTACTTGGAGATAGTACAGTTGGGCACAAATATCACGTCGATCTGCACGTTAATCTACGCTTTATGATCATAGTAAGGCTATCAAATTCTGTACATAAGGCCTGTGAACAGGCAATGTTTCAGCCAGTGGACCTCCGGGTAACCCGGAAGTCCATTGGCAGAAACATTGCCTGTGTTTGCAGTGAGTAACCAGGAGAACCTGTCGTGCTTTTGGATGCCATTCGATATGGCAATTGCGCGCAATTCCTACTCGCAATTAAGCCTAGATAAGCGCGCAGTTCATGACAGGACTTCTAGTTTTAACTGTATATACAAAATTTGAAAAAGGGGAAGGGCTTGACACAGGCGTTGATATTAAAAATAAATCCGCATCGATCTCATCATGGATATAATTTCGGGAAACAAGTGGTTATGTGGGCGAGAGTTTCATATTTCTGATGAGTGTGCCAAATTTCGTGAGTTAAGGGAAAGTACAGTGAATTTTGGTCTGACGAAAAAGAAAGAAAAAAGGCAGACGATCACTACAAATCATTCCAACTTAGTTGGATGACTTAATGACGACAGGAGATGTGAAGATATGCCACCGCGGGCGACAACTTATTTTCTCCATGCATCACATGAGTTTTATATCATTTTGTGTGGTCAAAGCCTTTTTGCGGTTTTCTACTAGTTCGGTCCATTTATCCGACTTGCACATCCTACCCTGGTGTAAATTGGATTCATATTGTCAGTGGAGTTATCTGATCCATTGATATAATGCAAAATAACTCACCTCGCCTGTTTTATGGTGAAAAATGTCCCCTACCGCTTGAAAATATGAGTTTCGAAACATTAGAATCGGCCATTCCAGAAACAGCATCGGACAGCCGATTACACATTGTGGGTACCTCCCCAACAGTGGCGGCGCCAGAAATTTTTTTGTGGGGGCAACTAGGGGGGCAGACTCCCATGAAGGGGGGCAAATACGTAAAGGATCATATCATTACTTTGTTATGAGGTAGTCCAAACTTGGACCCAAAGTCCGT